>JAJHZJ010000128.1:1537024-2002024 GCA_023548195.1 Bettongia penicillata ogilbyi
AGCTAACCCCCACCCTCTATCTCTGCCCCCTCTGATGCCAAAGGCAAGATCTGGGGAGAGAGGTTGGTCAGACAACCGAGCAGGGAAATCAATTGTCCAAATACAAGGATGGGTATATATATCCCTAAAGAGCAGGCTCCCTGTCACCATGGAGTAACAAACATTCCTGTATTCTGCCCCAGCCCCAAGATGCTGTTTTATCATAGGATCATAGATTTGGTGTTAGAAAGGACCTTAGAAGTCAGTAGAAGCAGTTCCTTCATTAGAAGATGAAGAAACAGAATCCCTGAGAAGATGAGTGACCTACAGAGGGTTACATAGCTAACAAGTATCTGAGGTGGCATTTAAACCCAGGTCTTCCTGACTCTAAACCTAGCACTACCTCTCCAGGACTTTCTACAAGGTCTGGTGCATAGTAGGCACTTAAGAAATTTTATGAACTACCCTCTGCTGCTCCACTGGCACAAGGTTTCCAGGTAAGAATGAAAGCTCTCAGAGAACCCAATAGACCATGACCATAAGGTCTGGGCAGGAGCCTGTGGGGAAGGGAACTGTCTACTCTATCAGCTTCCCTCCTGTTGAGTGTTTTACATGACACTTTCCTAAGGCTTAACTGCCTGAGATGTTATTGCTTCCAACTCCAGAGGGGCCACACCCATTGCCACAGCCTGTTATTCCTTCAAATAAAAATGTGAGCACTTGCAATGAGAAAATGAAAGCTAATGAGGCTCCACCATTAATGGGGATTTTATTTAAAATTTATTATTTATTATTATATATTATCTTATTTAAGATCCAATAATTCTCCTCCTGCCTCCTGCCTCCTTGCCTCTACCTCCATCTCTCCCCCTCCCTTGACATTCACCCCATGGCTCCTCTCTGAAACCAGTCTGGGGGACTGATGGGCTCCAAGGAGGAAGGAAAAAGGAATGGTAAGTCGAGTAGAATTCATAAGCGCTGGAGGGGTTGTTGTATTATTTTTTTCCTCCCACTTATAGAAAACCTTCTCAAGCTGTACCAAGCACACAGAGCAAAATAAAATCAAGCTCACCAGGTTTTTGAATATTAAGTCCCTGAGTGCTTTCTCTGTGTGTGTAGACATTACCAGCTAATTTCCCATTTTACTGAGCTCAGTGTGGGATTTAGCCCCTCAATCAAACCCACTCAAGGCAGACACCACCAGAGCTGGGGAACAGCAGTTGCTCTGCTGGCAATGCAAGGTGCAGTCCTATCCTTCTCTCTCCTACCTCTGGGGAGGGGCAGGGGAAGGGAGGGCACAATCTCAGAGGTCCTGCCTCAGAGCACCAGCATCCCCATTCCCTGCTACTGGAAGTGACATGGGGCCAGAAATAGGAGTTGGGTTCCAAGTTCTGTCTGGGAGTGGTACAGTGGGAAGAGAACTGAATCTGAAGGCTGAAAACCCAGATTTGATTTCTGATGAGTGACTGGCATGCTGGTCTTTCTGTTTGCTCATAGTTGTATCTCCAACACATAGCAAACTGCTTGGTACATGTTGTTCAGTCGTATCTGACTCTGTGACCTTGTGGACCGAAGACACCAATTACTATCCATGGGGTTTTCTTGGCAGGAGTGGTTTGCCATTTCCGTTTCCAATAGATTGCAGCAAATAAAGGTTAAGTGACTTGCCTAGGGTCACATAAATAGTAAGTATCTGAGGTCAAATTTGAACTCAGGTCTTCACGACCCCAGGCCTAGCACTCTAGTTGCCTAGCACAAAGCAAGCATTTAACAAATTTGCTTACTATGTTTAAGCCACAGAATCCTCACTGGCCTCACCCCTCCAACCCTCCTTCCTCCCCTTGTGATTTATGCTGTCCCTTATCCAGTTGAAAACCCATTCCCCTTGCTAGAGAAGAAGGAACCAAATGGGACCAGAGCAAGTCCCTCGGTATGAATGGACTGGAAATAGATTCTACCCTCTCCCCTCCCCTCAGTTCTGTCACTAGCTTTCCTTCCTCAGAGTCTCATTTTCACCCTCTAGTAAATGAGAGTGTTGAATTAGATCATTCATTCAGTAAACATTCATTAAGCAACTGTTGGGTGGAAAGGCAGCTTAATATATATAGTAGACAGAAACAGAGTTAGGAAAGTTATGGTTTCAACGCCGGCTTATGACACATCCTGAGTGTGACCCTGGGTGAGTCGACTTTCAAAGACAGGCCCCTGAATGTTTTTGTGCATCATGGACCCTATAGGCATTCTGATGAAGGCTATGGACCCCTTCTCAAAATAACAGCTTCATGCCTACATTCATAATTGAAGGCAATGTTAAATTTCAGCTAGAGATCAGTAAAAGTAAAAATGTAATTTTTTACCATCTAAGTTCACACACCCCTTCGGTTTCCATGGGCCCTAAGAGTATAAGCTGTGGAATAGTTGATCTGCATCGTAAGTAGGAATTTCCTCACCAGGAGTTGCCTACCCTGATTAATTCATAGTTCCACATGCTTCCCCCCATAAAAAAAGAGCGGATACCATGCTAGGCAATTGGGAAACCAGAGACAAAATAAAACAGCCCCATGCCTTCCAGAGGCTTATATTCTGTTGGATGGAAATAACAATTTTAAGGTCCCCCAGCTCTAAATTTAGTGGCTCTTCATGGTGCATTCTCCTTGTTACCTGTCCCTTTCAGATTCTCCTACATCATTTTCATTCTTTTCAGTGCTTTTTGCAATCCCCAGGTTATCCTGCACTTTAGACCTCTTGCCACAATTGATAACAAGTTCATAGAATGTTTTTTGGATCTATCCAGTCTACGTGGTCCTGATGGAAATCTTTTATCCTTGGACTTTTCAAATCTGAACTCATCAGAGAATTCTCCAGGCAGTGGCAATGGCTTCTAAAGCACATTGTCATTTTCTTCCTCTTTGGGATCATTTGTGATTCATCAGAATTTTGTTTCTGAGAGTTCCACTCACCCATCCCTCTTAAGTCCCCTTCCTCTGGTCCAGGGCCATTGGGAGGAGCAACCTGTTCTAGAGGGAAGGATGTTGAACTTGATATCCAGAAACCTGGGTCTGAAACCCTGCTCAAAACATGTGGCATATTAGTTCATCTCTTAGAGTCTCAGATGTCCTCATCTGGAAAATGGAATAATAACACTTGTGCAGCCCACCTCACTGGGCTGCTGTGAAGGAAGCCCTCAATCTTTGTAGTGAACTGTTGCTCATACTACCTCAGCCTTCCCTATCTTCCCTCTTACAACCAACTCAGACCAGCTGGATTAGGAAGGAGGTTATTTATTCTCTTAATAAGTTGGGAGAGCCTCAGGCACCTCCAGATGGGATTGGGTCTTGCCTCTCTTTTCCTCTTTCTTCACATTATATTTCTCCCTGGCAAGAGTAATTCATCTTGGCTGGAAAATTGATTTTAAATCACCCTGCTTGCCACTGACAGCTCCTCATCCGTCCCTCAGCCCCACATGGCCCTCCCTTGCTAGGGGCATCTGTCCTCTCCGCACCACCATCCTGTGTACTGCTCACTTCCAGGGTGGGAGTTTTGTCTTGTCCCTAGTCTGTTTATCAATTCACTTTCTGATGAGCTCCATCTGCAGTCCCAGAATGAGCCTGGAGTGATCTTGTCCTGGGAGATGAAAGAAGGCTCAAGGAAATCTCAGTGTTGCATTCTGGACACTCGCCTGGCTGGAGGGAGCTGGCACTGAGCAGGAGAAGGGTGGCCAGATGTTTCCTGCCTCCCTGGAGACAAGTAAGAGAGGACAGAGGCTTTCTTTAGAGGCAGTGAGGCCACTGGAGAACTGTTCAAGGCTAAATCGTCAGTCTAGTTCTGATGCATGGAGAATGAGATTTTTGCCCTGATTGGATAGGGAGAAAGGGAGGATTAATTTATCTGGAACACTTATCAAATCCTTAGCACACACTTACTTACCCTATATTAATTCTTTTCTCTGTGACTGATCCCCACTTCTACGCAATGGGCTCCCCAGAAGGCAGGAAAGCAGCCTTAATTATCTCTGTTTTTCCCATGGTATAATTCAACACATGCCTCTCTGCATCTAGTAGGCTTCAATAAATTGTAGTTAGATGGATGAAAGAATGAATGAAGGAATGAATAATAAAGGTCTCTTTATTTCTTTAAATAAGGTAAAATGGTAGACAAATATATATGTTAATATACATTTCACAGTTCCTGATACATAGAAGGGATTTGATAAATGCTACTTGATTGATTCATCAATTGCTTTCACACAATCACAGATTCTCAGAATTGAAAGGGACCTCAGAGGCCATCAATCAGTCAACTAGTATTTATTAAGATCCTGCTATGTGCCAGAAAATGCATGAAGTGTTGGGGATACAAAGGAAGGCAAAAGACAATTCTTGTTCTCAAGAAGCATAGTTAACGTACCTGAACTTGCACCTGAACAAGAGTGACTTCTGCAGTATATCCAACTGATGGTTGTCCAGCCTTGGTTTGAGACCCTCCAGTGAGGGGGAATTACCGGTATCTCTGGAGGTAAACCATTCCACTTTGGGATCATTTGGGATCACTTCCACTGTTACCAAGTTTGTGTCTTTGAGTCAAGACTGAATGTGCTACCCATTGCTCTATTTCTACCCTTCAGAATAAAAGACAACAAACCCAACCCTTCTTTCCCATGACAACCCCTAGAATCCAGCTATCACACCCCAACTCTGAGTCTTCTCTTTTCCATGTTGTTATCTCCAGTTTCTTCAACACATCCTCACATGGCATGGACTCAAGGTCCTAAACCATCCTGGTTGACATCCTCTGTTTACTTTTCAGTTTGTTGATATCCTAACTACATCCCGGCCTCCAGAACTGAACACAATACAACTTATCCTGTCTATATCTTATATGCACCCAATTGCTTGCATGTTGTTTCCCCCATTAGGATGGGAGCTTCTTGAGGGAACAAGTTGTTTTTTGCCTTTCTTTATAACTCCTGTACTCAGCACAGTGCCTGGTACATACTAAATGCTTAATAAATTCTTGGTGACTTGAGATGTGGTCAGTACAGGGCAAGGCACAAAGGGGCGATCACCTACATATTCCTGCAAGGTATGTCTCACTTTAGGCCACCTAAGATGGTATTAGATGTTTGTTTGTTTGTTTGAGCTTTTTTGATTTCCATAGAGAAGGTAGCCTTTGAACAGGGCCCATGGTTGCCAGAGGTGAAAATGAGCCAGACGTCAGGAAAGAGCCAAGAAGTTTGCATTTGCAGTTAATCAAGAATAGGTCAGAGTCAGGTTCATCTAATGTTTATAGAGCAGACATGGTCTAAAGATCTTAGTAGGCAAGGGATATGAAATCCAAGTAGTCCAGTGGGATCCATCAAGAGCACTATCCATCAGAGGGCAAGAGTGATTCTGATGCCAGGTCAAAAATTTTCCAATCTGTCCAGGAAGTAGTCTCTGCATGGATGACCCATGGAAGTGACTTCAGCTGACCAGAATATAGATATGGGCATTAGAGCCACTGATGAATCTTGACACTGGCTAAGAGGCATAGCTCAAAATGTTAGTACATCAGTGTAGGCAGGACAGATGAGTTATTGATGTGGGAAGAAAACATCAGCTTTCTCCATTGGTGATGAGTCCTACAAACATCCCATAGCAAAAAAAAATTAAACTTTTCACTTTGGTGTTTGTTTGACTGTCCCTAATCTTACTCTTTGTTTGGAATGTAAAAGTCATTGGAAAAAGAAGAAAGGAAATAAATGGAGAAGGGAAGACCTCATCAAAGCAAGGCAATGCAGCTGCCAGGGTCCAGGGTCCCAGTATCTGTTCATGTGTTCCTATAGTGCTGTGTGCTCACCAATGGTGGTGGTCCTGCGCTGTTGTGGTCCTGTGGTGTTGGGTTGTTTTTAGTGGGAGAGGGGGAAATGAAGAACAACAGAATGACCCCATACTACCAAGTTGTTCACAGGTTTAGGCACAGATAACACCAAGTGGTTTTAACTGTAACTAAATTTAAGCCACAAGTCAGGGATCTGTCATCATTGCCAGAATTGTCTCAATTAGGACAATTTGGGGTCAGATACCATGGGATACTGACTCTGTACTATCAGCATCCCAGTGGAGCCACCCATCCCAGAAGACCCTGGTCTTGCCAGGACTCCAGGCACCTTCAGCCAGCTATGTCATGGGAGAAAACCATGAAGTACTTGCTGCAGAAATCTAAAAAGGTAAATGGACAAGAAAACTGGAGCCAGCCTCTCTGTTCTCCAGATACCATCGATCAAACCTGAACTACTCAGTCACCCTTTGTCATCTTGGCCCATGGAACTTAGCTTAGGAGCAAATGAGGAGGGACTGAAGCATAGAAGTGAAATGCTGTATATATAAGGGAGGGGAGATGGAGGAAGAGCAGGGATTGCTACCTGGGAATGAGTCACCTCAATCTCTTCAGCCCCTCTGGCAGGGAGAGAAGTAGGAGTTGAATGACAGCTGTGAGCCAGCAATGGATGAGACAAGGCAGCTTCCGAGTGACCCAGCTTCACACAACAGCAGGCTTGGGAGACAGAGTAGAGGCTCTGGGAGGGATGGGCTGCAAGCACCCTGAAAACCAACTGAGGCATCCTCAAACTCAGTTCTCTGTGCCTTTCCACACACACACACACATACACACACACACACATACACACACGCAAACACACACCTTTAAAAGAACCTCCCCTACACCCAAGCCCAAGACCTTTCCTGTTCTCTCTCTCCATCCTCTAAACAAAGCTGACTCAGGAAAGGCTCCAATAAACTCAGTCACACTAAGGTTTAAATGAGAGAGCATGTGCTGCGCTTCCTGGGGAGTTGAATTTTAGCAAGAATCATACATAGATCTAGAGCTGAAAGTGACCTTAGAAGTAATTTAGTAATCCAAACCTCTGATTTTACTGATGAGGAAACTGAGGTATAAAAGTCTAGATGTCTCAGCAAGGTCAGGAAGTAAATATAACAGCTTTAGAACTTTACCAGAGTCAAGATTCTAACTCAGGATTTTAGATTCACATTATTTCCTCTAAACCATACTACCTCTCAGTTTGGCTTCAGCTAAAGAAATGAAGCACTCATGGTAGAATATCCAGAATCAGTGAGTCAGATAAACGAGGGGAATCCCACAGCATGTAGAAAGGAAAGGTTATCATCATCAGATATTTTTGTTGTAAGAACAACAAATACTCTAACAATAGTTCAGTTGTTTCAGTTGTGTCCTGATGTTTCATAACCCCATTTAGGGTTTTCTTGGCAGAGATACTGGAACAGTTTAACCTTTCCTTATATTTAGAAGGCCTCATGCTCTGTCAGTCTGGGCTAGTACCCCCTGGACTTTATCAATAGTCCCCTTGACCCCTCCACCCTTCTCTCTGATGGTTGAAAAGAGATGAAGAGATTACCCCTCCTAGGTGACACCAGATCTTAACCTCTATTAATCAAGGTCTGATTCAAATTTCACCTCCTCTAAGAAGTCTTCCATGATCTCCTCATGTGAAAGGGATCTCTCCTTCCTCTGATCTTTGTTAGACATTATGATCTAATTTTTAATATTTTATTTATATTTACATTTTTCTATGTATTTGTCTTATTCAGAAAAATCAGACTCTACCTCAAAAGCCAATCAGGATTCTGATAGGCTAGCTTTGACCTTATTTTGTTCAGTCTAGACCTCCATAGCTCTTCCTGGCCATCTCCTCCATATCAAGTGAATACCTGAATACCTTCCTATTTTGTGTATTTTTCCTCCACTACAATGCAGATCCAATCATGTCACCTCCCTACTCAACATACTCCAGTGGTTACCTAGTGTCTCCAGGATCAAATACAAATTACTCTGGCATTAAAAGCCCTTCATAACCTCCTCCTACCTTTCCAGGCTTCTTAAACATTATTCCCCAACACATATTCTTTGATCTGATGACGCTGGCCTCCAGGCTGTTCCATAACCAAGACACACTATCTCCTGACTCCAGGCATTTTCCCTGGTTATCCCCCATGCCTGGAGCACTCTCCCTCCTCTTCTCTGACTACTGACCTCCCTGGCTTCCTTTAAGTCCCTACTAAAAACTAATCTCCTCCTGGAAGCCTTCTCCAACTCCTCTTAACTCCAGTGTTTTTCCTCTTTTAATTATTTCCTATTTATCCTTTATACATCCTACTTTATATATATATATATATTGATTGATTGATTGATTGATTGATTATCTCTCCCATCAGACTGCAAGCTCCATCAGGGCAAGTCTGCCTCTTTTTTGTCTTTCCAGTGCTTAGCGCAGTGCTTGGCATACAGTAGGCACTTAATCAATTAATTATTTTTATATCCCCATGTATAGCAATGTACCTGGCCCTTAATAAATACTCTAATTAAATGCCACTAGCTATCCAGTTATATCTGTAATATAGGTATGCATACAGATATAGACCTTTGCCCCAAGGAGGTAGTGTGACACAGAGAAAGTGTTCTGACTTGAGTCTGAATCCTGGCTGTGTCACTTGCTAACTGTGTGACCTTAGCAAGTCACCTAACCTCTCCATATCTCAGCTTCCTCATCTGTTAAATGAGGAGCTTGGATAGATGCCTCTAAGATCTCTTTTAGCTCTAGAGATACCATCTTAGCTAAAATTCAGTTGCCCAAGGAAGGACAGCACGTGTTGCCTATTCAATCATCAGATATTTTTGTTGTTATATTATAGTTCAGTTGTTTCAGTTGTGTCCTGACATTTCACAACCCCATTTAGGGTTTTCTTGGCAGAGATACTGGAATAGTTTAACCTTTCCTTCTCCAGCTCATTTTACAGATGAGAAAACTGAGGCAAAGAGGGTTAAGTGATTTGCCCGGGGTCACACAGCTAGTAAGTGTCTGAGGCCAGATTTGAACTCAGGAAGATGAGTGTTTCTGACTCCAGGCCTGGCACTCTCTCCACTGTATCACTTAACTCCTCACAGTTATGCATGTAGATATAGATATATAGGCACAATCTCCTTGATTAGATTTCATACTCCATAGGGTTAGTTACTGAGGTTTATGTCTGTTTTCATCCTTCCCAACAACCAATAATGCTTTACATTTAATGAATATTTGCTGAATTGTGGAATTCAATTTAAAAAACCACACACACTTCTTCAGTCCCTACTATGTGTAAAGTATTAGGCTAGAGGTTGAATGAGATGTTAGTTAAGATAAAGTCTCTGCCCTTATGAAATTCTCACAACATAGTAGAGGGATAAGACATACCCAGATGATCCTGGCTCTATGGACAGCTGTAGGGGGAAGGAGGAAGTCAGAGACAGGAAGACCTGGGTTTTGTATTATTTCATTTATTATTATTTTTTATTATTGTTATTTCAATAGAATGAGGAGTAATTGTATGAGAGTGGTTGCCATGGGAACAGGAACAAGGGATGAATACAAGAGATGCTAAAGTAATGGAATCAATGAGAGATAATAACTGATTGAATATGAGAGGGGATCCCTAATAAGCTCCTTAAAGAATGACTAATGGTGGAAGTACAAACCCTGCAATAGCCAGGAGGGAGCATATTTTGAGGCCTGAGGTTTCTACACTGGACATCAGGCAGTGGCTACTAATGACTTTGCTTGGGCCCTGGATGAGCTGGCTCAGGTCTGAAAAAGGGCCAGGTCAGGTTGGAGTGTTCCAGAAGATCCTAATCATGACTTGGGCTAAGCAGAAAAGACAGACCCAATAGTCCAAAGTAAAGCGCTGAGGGTCTGTGCACCCAGAGACAGGCACTCAAGGATGTCTGAGAAGGGAATCTGAATCCAGGCAATCAGGCTGACTGAAAAGAACAAGGGGGATTCAAGTACCACAAGCCAAGATACAAATGAGGGAAAGTGGGAGGAGGAATGTCAGCCCGGGCAAGATATAGGGCAGGAAATCAGCAGCAGTCCAAACAGGTTGGCAATCAGTGCCAGTAAGTTCCAGCAACAGAGGTCAATGACTCCAACCTGGAAGAGTCCAGGCAATTAGGTCAAGAACCAGTGAAGCCAGACATAAAGTCAGAACCCTGAAAGACTGAGTCACGGCCGTAAGACTGATAGGCTGAGCCAGGGACCAAGTGAATTAGGACTCTTTTTCCTCTGGCCAAAAGCCAGGATTAGTCCCAGAGACTGGATAAGGGCTGAGAAAGCCCAGTTTCTGGGGCTAGTCCTAGGACCTAGGCTGGGATTAAGAAGACTGAGCTGCTAAGGGTAGAGATAGGTGGCAGGAGAGGGAACAGGCTGGAGGAGAAGGAAGAGAAGGGTTTTAATCATGGTTTCATAGCTACTTAGGAAAAGATGAGAATTGGGGTCACAGATCAGTCACAGGTCCAGAGTCTAAACCATTTGGATAGATCATGCTGCTGCCTTATGCCTCTGTTTTCTCACTGGTAAATGGCAGGAGTACTTGTCACTATGGATGAGCTAGATCCTTCCAACGTCCAAAGAAATATGCTAAGTAAACACTGATGGATCCTGCACTTAGGACATATTAACAGCAAAAAAACAAAGATGCAGATAACCCAAAACGTATTTCAATTTGACTTGAGAGGACATGTTTTCAGCACATTTGTCCTCCTCCTTCTGCTTTCCACCACCTCACATTAGACTCAGTCTGTCTCATTTGCATAAATTCTAACACTAAGCACCATGGGGTTACAAAAGAAAATGGTCATATGGTGTCTAATCTAAGGAAATTTACAAGTGAAATCACAAAAACATACCTAAAACTTGAAAACAGCCAGTTTGAGCAGTCAAGGGGTACAAGAAGATAGAACGGAAACAAAGCTCAACAGTGTGGAGGAATCAGTGGCCTCCCTGGAGGGGGGAGGCATGCCAGGGAAGACCCTCTGAGTCCCTCTCTCTCCAGGTCAGAAGGGAGACCATATCACTATCTCCCCTTCCCCCAGCCTTGACCTTCTAGGTTCTAGACCTCAAGGACATGACTATCGCTGAGAAACCAAGAGTTGGTGGGGTTAGGTAATACCCTAAAGCCTAGGGACAAGGACTAGACCCCAGTTCTGCTGGGAATACCCAGAAAAGGAAACTCTTTCTACCAACGCAGGTTAGCGCCTTCCTTGTCGCTTATAATTTGAGCAGGAATTATGAACCTTTTTGTGTCCTGGACCCTTTGGGCCAGTCTGGTGGAGCCTCTGGAGTCCTTCTTAGAACAATGTTTTTTTAAATATTTAAAATAAAACACATAAGATTATGAAGGAAACCAATTTTAATGAAGCCAAGCTATGGAAATATTAAAAGTTTCAGTATCACAGACCCCTACAATCTAGCCATGGACTCATTGGAGGTCTATGGATTTCAGGTTAAGAATCTCTGACTTAGAGAGTTTCCTGGGACACTAAAAGGTTAAATGACTTGCATAGGATCACACAGTTACTGTATCAGAGATAGGATTTGAATTCGGGGCTTCCCAGCTCCAAGGTCAATTCTCTAGACATGTTGCCTCTGAACCCTATGATCAGCTGGAGAATGTTGGGTAGTTGCTAATAAAACTGAAATGATAACAGCTTGAGATAGGATTGAGACAATATGGTTAGAGCCTGTAGAACCTTCATAAACTTAGCTTGATGTAAGAAATAACTTCCTAATGACTAGAGCTGCCTATAAGGGCTGCCTCCAGGGGGCCCCATTATTAGAGGTCTTCATACCAAGATTGGTATACCAAGACCATTTGTCACATAATTGGGGCAGTTACATGGTGCAGTGGATAGAGTGCAGTCAGGAAGACCTGAGTTCAAATTCAGCCTCAGACACTTACTAGCCGTGGGATCCTGGACAAATCACTTAACCTTTCCCAGCCTCAGTTTTCTCATCTATAAAATGGGGGTGACAATAGTATCTACCTACCAGGATTATTGTAAAGGTCAAATGAGGTCATAAAGCCCATAATAAGAGTTATTATACACATTAGCTATTATTATTATTAGATATGTGTAGTAGAGGGGCTCACCTCTGAGATCCCTTCCCATTCTGACATTCTGGGATTCTGTAAGACCTGAGGCTGAAGGCATCCTTTTTTAAAGATTATCTCATCAATCCCTCTGCCTCTGGACCATATCACATCCTAAATAGTTAGCATCCTTCTTCTCAAATGCCCAGTGTGTATGTAGGGAGTCTGACCCTCTCCAGTTCCTGGAAGGTCAGAGAGCAACAGCCCCCCCTCCACCAGCCTGTTTTCCTTCTTTCCTTTAAATTAACCCACATGGCAGTCCTTTGTTGGGGGGCCTGGCAGGTTGCCAACCCAACCACACTGAGGCTAAATCACTCCAGCCCCAGCTGTGACAGGTGCAATTTATCTGCAGCTGAGAGAAGGAGAGAAGAAGAAGACGGGAAATGCTGTTTCTTCCCTTCCTTGCTGTTTGGGGTCATTCATCACTTCGGTTATTTTTATAATAGTGTGGAGCACTCCAGCTCTCTCCATTGGCCCCCTTGAAATGTGTACAAATGAGGGAGTTCTGTAAGCGATGGTATCAGGAAGGCAGCGCCTGCGTGGATGGGTTTTTAAGCATGGGACTATCCAGTCCGGTTCCGTACTCTTTTTCCCTCCCTCTCAGTGTCCCCTCCTGGCCCCGGTGCCCTGATGATAGCAACGTAGGCTTCATCTTAGTTATGACTCACACATGAACGCCTAGATGGTCCCTACCCAAGGGAGGCCATTTAAGGCCATTCAAAACCAACTGAAGTATTCATACATTTTGAAAAATAGCTTAAAGTAATACAAATGTCAAGTTATCTCTGATTTAGGCTAAGTAGAGTAAATAAGAATCACTTCTAAGGGAACTATCCTCACAATAGCCCTGTGAGGGACTTGGTATAAACATTCGTATCTCCATTAAGTAGAAGACACTAAGGTTTTGAGAAGAGAAATTTTTTACTTAAGATTGAATAGTTAATAAATATTGGAACCAGAATTGAGAGCACCTAGAGAAGAGGAAGGCTAAGAGGAACGTGATACCTCTTAGTGTTTTCAGGACTGCCACGTGGGAGAGAGATTAAACATTCCAAGAGGGCCCAGAGTAATTTACAGAGAAATAAATCAAGACTTGATGTCAAGGAGAATTTCATAAGAATAAGTAGAATGGGCTATCTTGGGAGGTAGTGAATTCCTTCCTCATGGGAGGTCTTCAAGCTGCTGCTCTCCCATTCCTATCTTCACACCATCCTCTCAGGTGTAGTTCCCTCCCTGCCCCTGGCCCCAGCTTTCTAGCTCTAGCTCTGGGGACAGTTATGTTTCTTATAGTCGTTGTTGATGGTCTTCTCCTACTACTTTTCCTCTTCCTTTTCTTCTTAACATCTGGAATTTATATGGCACCTTAAAGTTTTGCAAAGTGCTTTACAAGTATGCATCAATCAATTACTCCACTCGCCATCTCTGACCAAAGCATCCTTGACCACCTGTCCCTTAATAGGTTTTTTCCCCTATAAGAATGTAAATTCCTTGAGGACAGGGGCTGCCTTGCTTTTTGCATTTGCATCCCTAGCTCTTAATACCACCTTGAATAAATAGAAAGCCTTGAAGAAATGCTCATTGAGCAATCTACATAACAACAACATCATAAGGAAAAATAGCTTTGAAAGACTTAGGAACACATAAACAACATAATGACCAACTAACCACAGTTCCAGCAGACTCAAAGGGAAACCAGCTACCCACCTGAGTGATGGACTCAGAGTAGACAGAGCCACCCTTGTTTCTGAACATGGCCTAGGTGGGAATTTGTCCTGCATGATTATACATGTGTGAAATAGGGGATTTTTTTTTCTTACATACTCAGGGGGAGGATGGCAAGAGAAGATAGCTCTTTAAAAAATAAAATTTAATTTAAAAATAAATGCTTGTTCACAGTACCATCAGTCAAACAAAAAAAATATATATTCATTTCCAAAGTGTTTTTTGAGACATGCAAAGGCTTTGTGAATCTTGCTAGAATGATTTGGCAAAGCTGAGGGAGAAGAACTAGTTTCCACTTTGGGAAGGCCTTAGTATTCTGCTTAACTCCAGTCAAATCTTACAGTACTGATGGTTAAAAACAGTTCCAGATTTTTTTTCATGAGGTAAGTGACTTTCTTTGCCAACGGGCAGGTTCCTGCTTCTGGGTCCTTCCGTTAACAGCTTGGAAGCAGAGGGGCTCTGAAAACCATTCCAAATACACCTTTATCAAAGCAGACAGCCACCTCCGGAAGTGGAAGCAACGTGTGTGATGGAAAAAGAGACTAGGAGACACAGTATCTCCGGATCCAAGTCAAGGTTCAAATCCAGATATTCTCAGCACATTGGCTGAGGCTCTTTGCACCAGTCACAACTGTTAAAAATGGGCTGTTCTGCAGTACTTAGAACCCCAAAGTGCTTTCACATGAATTTGGTCATCCCAACAACTCTGTGAGGTAGACAGATGAGGAAACTGAGACAGAAAGAAAGGAGTCACGCAGCCCAAATCCACTCTTCTTGAAGATTTCTTCTTGTTGATGGCACCAGTATGTTCCCAGTTACCCATGTTCCATACCACAGAATCATCCCCAATTCTTTCTTCTCCCTCAATACTATCCTACCTCCATTTCCAGTCACCTCCTTGAGAACATCTAACCCAAGGTCTAGTTCACAGTGGGCACTTTATCAAATGTCTCTCTTTCCTTCAATGCTTCTTCTATGCAGCTTCCAATACAATGATAATAGCTAACATTTGTACAATGCGTCGCATATGTTGTCTCATTTGATAGTCACAACTCTGGGAGGAAAGTACTATAGGTGATACTATCATCCCCTATTTTAGAGATGAGAAAACTGGACTTAGTTCAGTGACTTGCCAATAAAGAGTCACGTACTGGTAATTGTTGCATCTTACCAGCACCAATTAGTAACCACGCATGCTGCCTTTTCTTCACAAAGCATGACTGATCCCCTCTACTCCCTGTTGGAGAGAATTTTAAACTCCCTAGTCTGGCATTGAAGGTCTTTTACAATCTGGCTCCAGCTGACCTTTCCAGCCTTGTTTCTTCTTATGTCCTTCCCACACTTTCCATTCTGATCAATCTGGACTTGAATTTGGCATTCTGTTTCTTCTGTATTCATTCAGGCCATCAACCAGTTCTGGAATGCAATCCCAGCCTTTCAGAATCCTTCTCCTCCTTCCAGGCTCAGTTCTGCCATCACTGGTTCAGTGGGTACTTTCCTCATTCTTCATCTCTCCATCCCCCAGATGAAAGTGCTATCTCCTTCCTCAGATCTGTCTTTCAGACATCTTGAACTCAATGTCCAATAGACATCTTAAATTCAATATGTCCAAAACTGAACTCATCTTTTCGCCATCCCCTCAAGCCTTCCCCATTCTTAAGTCCTTTATTACTGTCAAGGGCATCACCGTCTTAGCCTCTAGGCTCACAACTAGAGTATCATCCTTGATTCCTCACTATCTCTCACTCCCAATATTGAAGCTGTTGCCAAAGCCTTTACAATATGTCTGGACTATACCTCCTTCTCTCCTCTGACACTGCCACCCCCTATCCCCGGTGGCCCTCATAAGCTCATGCCTGTACTATTGCACTAGCTGCTGGTGGGTCTGCTTACCTCCCATCTCTCCCCACTCCAACCCATCTTCCATTCAGCCACTAAAGTGATTTTCCTAAAACACAGATCTGATCACCCCCTCTACTCAACCAACCCCAGTGATTCCCTGTTGCCTCCTAGAGCAAATATAAAATGCTATGTTTGGCATTCAAAACCCTTTATAACCTAGCCCCCTCCTACCTTGCCAGTTTTCTTATACCTTACTCCCCAGTACCTACTCTACCATCCAGTGACACTGTCTCCTGGATTTTCCACAAATCAGACACTCCATCTCTTGGCTCCAGGTATCATCTATGGTTGTCCCCCATTCCTAGAATTCCTCCTCTGCTCCAACTACTGGCTATTCTGCCTTCCTTTGAGTCTTAACTAAAACCCTACCTTCTATAGAGAGCCTTTCCCAACCCCTCTTAATTCTAGTGCCTTCCCTCTGTTAATTCCTATTAATCCTGTATGCATCTTGCTTTGTATATATCACTTGCATGCTTTCTCCTTGAGGGTGGGGACTGCTTCTTCCTTCTTTTTGTATCCCCAGCACTTAGCACAGGGTCTGGTGCATAGTAGGTGCTTAATAAATGCTTATTGATTGATTGATTAGATCTCCTCCTGACTTCTTCCACTCCCTAATTATCCTCTGTGCCTGCCCTGTACTCCACTATGGAAGTTCATTGAAGTCTGGACTCAGATGTTCCCTCCATGAAGCCTACCCTGACTCATCCATTTGAGTCAAATTTCTCAGTCCTTTACTCGGATCTCTCTTTTGTTCTTACCTCCATCTCCCTTATATCATAGTAACTTGTTCCTGTGTTCTTCCCCTTTCAGACTAGAGACCCCTTAAGAGCAGGGTCTATGTTATTTCTTTTGTATTTATCACTATATGCCAACATGGAGCACAATGCCTTGTACCCATTAGGCAGTGTGGTATAGTGGATACAGTGCTGGATCTAGAATCCCAAAGGCCTGGGTTCAATCCTGATTACAGCTGTGTGACCCTGAGAGAGTCATTTAATCTCCCAGACCCTTGGTTTCTTCATCTATAAAACAGGGCTGATAATAATGGCACCTACTTCACAGAGTTGTTGTGAGTATCAAATGAGATAATGTATGTAAAGCATTTCATAAACCTGACAGCAGCTATATAAATGTGAGCTATTAGGCACTTAATAAACGCTTATTGAGTTGAATAGACAAGGCAGGTATTATTATCCTCATTTCACAGATGAGAGAAGTAAGGGAACTAGCCCAAGGTCACACCACTAGTAACTGTCACAGCTGGAGCCCCAACCCAGGTCTCCAAACTCTGGGGAGGACCTGAGAGGCATCGGAAACAGCTTTCATCCCCTCCTCTTCCCTTCCTGACTCTGGGCTGGCTGGTCTGGAGAAACCAAGGGCAAAGATACTCTATCTTTCTCTCATTGCCCTTTCTTAGAGCAAACTCAGTGGAAAACTCTTGCAAATGGTGCATTAAACTTTTAAATTTATATTCCACTTTGCAAGTCTCCCATGCCTTAATAACTTAACACACCAAAGGGCTGAGGCAGTTTCCTTTAAACATTTTATGAATTCATAGCTCCAAAACTGATCTTCTCATTCTGACTACTTCTCATGCACAGAAAGCCACCAGAATTTACATTTGCTAGCACTTGTGCACATAGGTGGGCACCAGCACACATCCCCACACGCTCACGCAAGCCAGAGATCCAGACAGAAATGGATTTTAACGTTGCTTTCAGGAAATGTGTAGGTCTGGCCACCTTGGCACAAAGTAATGAATATTTGGCTGGTTGGCATTCACTTGTCTGAGCCATCTTCTTGCTGCCTAAATGCTCAGGCCTGAAGATATCCCCATTCTTTTCTGCCTATCATATAGCCTTCTAAAGGCAACTGAGTTTAGTGATGTAATGGGAAGGCTACTGGGCTTGGAGTTCAAAGACCAATGTTCAAATCCAGACTCCAGCAAAGTCATTATTTATTTATTCACTCAGCAAATATTTAAATCTTTACAATAAACAAGGCCCTGGGGACAGAAAGGTAAAATTGGCACATTGGGAAGAGGGGAAGGAGAGGATATATGATATGTACACATATACAATACCTTCAAGTATAATAATGATTGCACCTACCTTACAAACTTGCTGTGAATATCAAATGGGATAATATATGGCTGTTTGTCCTTCGTTCTCAAAGAGAATCATGTCATCAGGAAGGTGAAGTCATGACTTGGAAGTGAATTGGATTTAAGTGAGGGAGGGCTGTGCAAAGTCAACAGCCTCACTTTCTCCTCTAGAGTCATCTGGGTGGCAAAATATAGATCAGGATGACTAGAGATGCACCCCCAATAATATATGTAATTATATGATGAATATCAAATGAAACGATACATGTAAATGAGATAACAAATATAAAACACATCACTTTCTATTGAAGAAAAAGAGAGAATTCAATTTAATCCAATTTGCAAAGTACTTAAATACCTAATTACTGTACTCAATGTACAAGACACTGAGGAAGGAGCTGGAAATAGAAAGACAAGATTTTAAAATATTCTTTGCTCTTAAGAATTTTACGTTCTGACAGGGATGGAGAAGAGAGACACCACGTATGTTAAACAGGTAAGTATAGTTTTGAAAGTTTGAGGAGTTTGAAGAAAGTACTAATAACAAAGGGGAGCAGAAAATGTTTAGCACTGCAGATGACATGGACGTTGAGCCTTAAAAGTGGGCCAAGATGAGAAGGGAGTACATTCCAGGCATAGTGACAACCTGATCAAAGGCACAGAAACTGGAGATTACATGCCAAATTCAGGAACAGCAATAAACCTGCTTTACTGAAAGACAGTTAAGTGCACGAAGGAGGTTGGCATGAGCCCGGTCTGGCAAGGTGGGCTGGAGTTGGAGAGTAAAGGGCTTTCAAAAGCCAAGTTGTGGAATTTGCATTTCCCCTTTGTATGCCCAGTGCCTAGAACAATGGTCATCACATGGCAGGTTCTTCAAAAGTGTTCGCTGATTGATTAATCATTAATTGATCCTAAAAGCAATAGGAAGGCAAGAACGTTCTTGAGTAAGAAAGTGGGAGGATGAAACTTGGAGTTTAGGGTGATCATTTTGGTGCTTTTGTAGACAATAGGTTAGAAAGTGAAGAAACTGGAAGCCAGGAGTCCAAATAGGAAGCCATTATAATAGTCCAGGTAATGAGGTGATGAAGGTCTGAACTAGGGGAGCAGATACACGAGGGCAGAGGAGTCATATATAAGGAGATGTGATGACGTATAATTAACAAGACTTGTTGGACATGGGGAATGAGGGAGAGAGGATGGTCCAAAGTCATGAACTTGGGTGACTGGAAGGTTAATGGCATCTTCTAGGGAAATAGGAATGTTTGGAGGCCTTCAACAGATGAGGAGGAGGTAGATAAAGGGAAGGACAGAAAGACAAATTTGGAGAAAAGAAAAGGTAGGGCAAGAATGGGAGAGAGTTATCTTTGAGGATGCCTTCCTTAGGGTTGTTGGGAGGATCAGACAGAAAACAAATGAAATGGCAGATAGAGACAGTATGCTACAGTGGAAAGCACAATGACTCCAGAGTCTGAGGAACTGAGTTCAAATCCTAACTCTCTAACTGAATCAAGTGACCTTAGGCAAATCACCTCTCTGGTCTGTTATTCATCTATAAGATGAGAGACATGGATCTCTAAATTCCCTTCCAGCTCGAAATCTGTGAACTAAATATGAATGATTGTAGTGAATCCTATCCAGATAGAGAGTACAACGATTATCACCATTTTAACTCAGGAAAACTGGGACACGGAAAAGTTCAAACTTATGCACAGCTACACAGCAGACAAGAGACAGAAATAAGACCCTGGTACTTTTGGACTCCCCATCTAGAAAAGCAAGTGGCCAGTGCCTATGGTCAGAGTGCCAACCTCTCAGACATAAGCCAGAGCTGGCATTGCCTGCTCCAGGAAGAAAGTGATTCTGAGTGGAATGTGGGCTCTGTGGCTCTACCACCAACTGCTCCTGCTGAGTAAGTCTCATCACTGTGGCCAGATGGTAGCAGGCTCCTACTCCCTACAGTGAGCGCCAAGTCTGTAGTCGCTAAGTGGAGATGATCTTTATTGGGTCTTTGAAAATAAAGTTGGAAGAGTCAAATGCCCACCTGCCTGCTGCCCACCCACCAAGTTCCCCTCTCAGCTGCCAGATGCAGCATTCTTCTGTTACCTTCTGCCTCAGCCTAGTGGTGCAATTCCAATGAAATTCCTAGAGTTATCTCTCTGTCTGTGGCACTCATCTATTCCTAGAGATGTTTGTGGACTACGGAGACAGTGGACTTTGCTTCTCCTCTCAAGGCTTCTGCTTCCCCACCTGTAAAATGAGCATAATGGCAACTGGCCTGGTTACTTTGCAATGTCCTGACCAGTGCAAGAGCCATGTCTGTATGAGCAAGTAGGAGGAAACCAACAAAGGGGTGAGGGAAAGAAAGGGAGAGGAGGAAGAGAGGGAGAAGATAAAGAAGAGGAAGAGGAAGAAGGAAGAGAAGGAGATGAAGAAGAAAAAGAAGGAGGAGGAGAGAGAAGAAGAAGGAGAAGACGAAGAAGGAGAAGGAGAAGAAGAAGAAGGAGAAGGAGGAGGAGGAGGAGGAAGAGAGCAGGAAGAAGAAGAAACCTATAAGAAGGGAAAAGGGGAGAAGTAGAGAGGCAAAGAATAGCAAAGGAAGAGGAAGCGAGAAAGGAGAGGAGGAGGAGGAAGATGGGGAAGGGAAGCTGTTGGAGGGGAAACGTGTTGCAGCACTTGTAGCAGCAAGGAGAGGTGAAGGAAGATAGTGGGAGCTTGGTATTGGTGCTAGGCAGGACTTGCTAGAGGAAAGACTGCATATCGTATTGATTACGGGATTCCAGGCGATAAAGGGAAGAGGAGGCAAAAGCAAAGGTGGAGGAGGGGGAGAGAAAAAGACAGAGACAGAAAGAGGTGGAAAGAAAAGGAAGAAAGAGGAGAGAGGAAGAGACAGGAACCGAGAGAAAAAAAAGAAATAAAGACAGAAAAAAAGAGACAGAGAAACACACAAGGACCGACAGAGACAAAGAAATGCAACAGGGGAAAAGTGAGACAAGAGGCAGAAACAGAAAGTGAAGGAGAGTAAAAGACAGAGATGGAGAGGAGGGGGAAACTAGAGAAAGAAGGACCCAGAGAACAAAATGGGGAGAGAGACAGAGAGAGAAATTGGGGTAAGGGAGAGAGAAAAGAAGTAGAAGAGAAAGGAAGACAGAAAGGAAGGGGAAGAGAGGGGAAGAGCGCAAGGGGAGGACGTCGTCCAAAGCACGACCAACACAAACAATTGTGGAGAGCAGCCTAGGACCAGAGACAAACAGAGGGAGCAGAAAGAGAAGAATGAGAGGGGGGAGGGTGAAAAGGGCATTTGAAGGAAGCCACAAAGGACTAATTAAATCTACCCAAAGACAGGGTAAAGCAGAAATGGAAATAGGAATATCTAATGCCAAAGCATCGGAACACAGAGCCAGAGCTGTAGCCTCCAGGGCTCAGAGGGAAGCAGGGGAAACAGAGGAAGGGAGGGGAGATGGAAAGCTGAGGGCATTGTGTTTACAAGGAGCTGGGAGGTGGCTCTAGGACTATGTGGTGTGCCTGGTAGTAGGTAAGGAAAGAATTGCAAACACAATCTTTTATAATAAAAACTTGAGAGGCCCCAGTGAGAGAATAAGTGTGTTTGCTTTGGAAAGTAGAGAAAGCTCTGCATTGTATCTCTGAGGCTGCTTATCCATTTAGAAAATTTTAAACACAGAATATAGAATGTCAGAGCTAGGGGTGGGTAGTCGGGGGGAACCTTAGGACGTAGAATGTCAGAGTTGGGAAGTGCCTTAAAATATAGAATGTCAGGCTTGGCAGGGATCTTAGGACACAAAATGTTAGAGCTAGAAGAGACCTTAGAACATGAATAACAGATTACAGGGGTCCCTAGAACACAGGATGTCAGAGCTGCTAAGGGGTGGGGGGATTTAGAACACAGGATGTCAGAAGGTTGTGATCTCCATTAACCCTTGCTCATTAAACTAGTAGATTTCTTAGTGAGGAAACACACTTTAATCTGTTCCCTCTGTACCCCTTCCACCACTCTCAGTTAGGAAAAACATTGAATTTTTAGAGATCATTTACTTGTTCTGATTCCTCCTGTGCTCCCCTTTATCATTTGTAGTCCTATTTCCTTTTAGGCAGAAGGCAAATCCTTATTTGGAAATATTACAATAATAATATTAATAATATTTATACTGTGTTTGCTCTGTGCCTGGCACTATGCTAAGTACTTTATAATTATTATCTCATTTGATCCTTACAGAGTCCTGAGAGGTAGTTGCTGTTATTATGCCCATTTTATAGATGAGGAAACTGAAACAGAAATGGTTTAAGTATATGTATATTGATCTCATGAAAGTCCTCTGATGCTTCATCATGGTGTCAGGGTGACATTGGATTCTCAAAGGTTATGCCAGTGGAACCCAAGCTTTGCCAGGTTCTGCCATCTTAGAAGTTAGGCTTCCAGTATGGGCATGGTGGTTGACTATGTGTCTACCATTTAAGGTCAATTTAGCTAAGTGTGGAAAGATGGCCACTAGGGGATGAATTCTTTGGCCACAGAAACTTTTAAAAATTGTCTATTAAGTCATAGGGATTAAAAGACTGTAGTTTATATTGGTGCAGAGAGTACCATCAAGCTGATGAAACAGCTGATCATGGAGCACTAAAATACACACACACACACACACACACACACAATTAAAGGAGAGACAGAAAGACACAGAGAGAAAGAAGAGAAACAGAAACAGAAAAAAGACAGAGGTAGACAGACAAAAAGAAAGATATGGGTAGAGACAGAGACCTAAGAGAGAGAAAAAATAAACACACAGAAATAGAAAACAGAGAAAGAAAAAGAGGGAAGGAGGGAGAGAGAGAAAGGTGGATAGAGATATCTGTTTCGTGGCTTATTTCTTGGCCATGATGGTATATCTTTGGCCTGGACTTATGATTTCCTTAATAGTATAAGAAATTTTTAGTGAGGAACTTCCCTCTACCAAAGCAGACCAGCAACATATGGAATGAAAGAACTACCTGTAGGAAAGATAGGTTCAGGGACTTGCTGACAGGTCATGCAACCAGTATGTGACAGAGGTAGATCTTGAATCCAGATGTGAGGGTGACTCTCCATTAAAACAAGTTGACATATGCATATACATATCCATAGATACACACATACATGCACAAATGTATATGCAATATATGTATGCATATATAAATCTTCTATAAATGCATGCAAATACATATAGCTATACATAAATACATGTGCGCATATGTGCACATATGTATCTCATATAATGATCGATCTATGACTTCCTTAATATAGGCATGCACAAATCTCTTCAATCCATGCCTTTCCATTCTGTGCGATTCTCTTCCAGGGTGTCTCACAGCTCCTGCAAAGAGAATCTGTCCTTTGCATTGGGGAACTTCCTACAGGTCTCTCAACTCTTCACAGGTATCAGTGCAGCAGCCAAGCTGTTCATCTGTTATTCCTCATCCTTACTGGATGACCACCTTGCCTCCTTTATTCATCAGACATTCCTGGATGATCTCTTCCAGGTGCACTAATCATTACTGGTAATATGTGCACTTGCTATGCCCCTGTCCACAACCCTTTAGATCCCCCAGAAAGATTAATTCTTTACAGATAGAGATGTACCATGATTCAAAATAATTCTTCAAGGTCCTATGATTTCATCTCTGCGACCACTCACTTGATGGTCAAAAAAGGATAACACTTTTATGACTTAGTAGAGCAATCAATCAACAAGTATGGGTTTTTAAATAATATTTTATTTTCCCCCAATCACATGTTAAACAATTTTTAATATTTTTTAAAAAGTTTTGAGTTCCATTTCTATCCCTCCCTCCTCTTTCTGCTCCCTGAGATGGTAAACAATCTTATAGAGGCTGTACATGTGCAGTGATGTAAAACATTTTCATATTAGTAATTTTGTACAAGAAGACAGAAAAGAAGGAAGGAAGGAAGGAAGGAAGGAAGGAAGGAAGGAAGGAAGGAAGGAAGGAAGGAAGGAAGGAAGGAATTGAAAGAGGGAGACAGGAAAAGAGAGGTGGGGGAGAGAGAGTGAGAGAGAGAGAGAGAAGAGAGAGAGACAATAGTGTCCATCAATCTGTACTCAGAATCAGTTTCTTTTTCCATTGGAGGTGGATAGCATGATTCATCATGAGTCCTTTGGAATTGTCTTGGGTCATTGTATTGATGAGAATAGCTAAGTCATTCACAGTTCCTCGTCTTACAATGTTGTTGTTACTGTGTACAATGTTCTCCTGGTTCTACTCACTTCACTTTGCATCAGTTCATTTAAGTCTTCTCAGGTTTGTCTGAAGTCATCCTGCTTGTTCATCACAATCATATATCACAGCTTGTTCAGCCATTCCCCAAGTGATGGGCATTCCCTCAATTTCCAATTTTAGTCAGCACCAAAAGAACTGCTATAAATACTTTTGTATGAAAAGGTCCTTTTCCCTTTTTTAAATCTCTTTGGGATACAAACCTGACTGCAATTTTATAGCCCTAAGGGCATAGTTTCAAAATTGCTCTTCAGAATGGTTGGATCACAACTCCACCAACACTACATTAGTATCCCAGTTTTCCCACATCCCCTCCAACATTCATCATTTTCCTTTTGTGTCACATTAGCCAATCCAATAGATGTGAGGTGCGTGATATCTCAGAGGTGTTTTAATTTGTATTTCTCTAATTGAGTGATTTATAACATTTTTTCATATGAGTATAAATAGCTTTGGTTTCTTTGTCTGAAAACTGCCTGTTCATATCCTTTGACCATTTATCAATTGGGGAATGTCTTGTATTCTTATTAATTTGACTCAGTTCTTTATATAGTTGAGAAATGAGTCCTTTATCAGAGACATTTGTTGCCAAATTTTTCCCCAGCTTTTTGTTTTCCTTCTGATTTTGGTTGCATTGGTTTTGTTGGTATAAAAACTTTTTTTAAATTTTATATAATCAAAATTATCTATTTTATAATGCTCTCTATATCTTATTTGGTTCTAAATTCTTGCCTTATCCATAAATCTGAAAAGTAAACTATTCCATGCTCTCCCATTTTGTCTATAGTACTACCATTTATGTGTAAATTATGTGCCCATTTTGACTTTATCTTGGTATATGATGTGAGATGTTGGTTTGTACTTAGTTTCTGCCATACTGTTTTCCGGCTTTCCCAGTAGTTTTTGTCAAATAATGAACTTTTGTTCCAAAAGCTTGGATCTTTGAGCTTATCATATAATAACTATGATCATTTACTATAATATATTATTGACCTTATCTATTCCACTGATACACGATTTTATTTCTTAGTCAATACCAGATTGTTTTGATAATTACTGCTTTATAATACAGTTTGAGATCTGATACAGCTAGACCACCTTTCTTCACATTTTCTTCATTGATTCTCTTGATATCCTTGATTTCTTGTTTTTCCAGATGAGCAAACATATTCTTTGAGAATTTCTGTGACTAAAAAAAATTTGCTATTCTGTGGTCAGCCTCATGATGAGTTTCTTTGCACTTGCCTATGCTAATCTTTGGACAGAAGACACATAGTACATCACCAGTCCCATCTTCGAAGGCTTACAACTTACCATTTGCCAGAGCTAGCTCTACACTGACAAAACATTTGAGAATACAGGGTCACTCCCACACCATTCCAAAGCTTTGGATGAGGATCTTAATGGAGGCACAAGGAAAACGTCAAGGTTAAAAAGGATACCTTCTTGTCAGCTTGGAATCATTAAAAGCATCATGCATTTCCCTAATGCAATTCAACTAATGATTTTCATTTCTGAACCTAGTTTAGGGGTGTGCTGGAGCCAGCTCAAACCTACTCTTGAGAGTTTAATTCATGGTTAAATTTTCATTGGAAGATTTATACCTCAGAAATTGGCTACAAATAGGGCTTGATTGTTTTGTTGATTACTAGACTTTAAAAAGTGATGGAGATATTATTTATGCATATTAACCTTAAATGTATCATAACTTTTTTATCAGTCAGTTGTTAAACATTTATCATCACTTCCCTATCCCAGTTCATTGCCCATCTGCAATGTCTGTCCAAGATAAATGTATCCCTTACTCATGAACTAACTCAATAAGCTGGCCATTTAACTGTCTATAATAATCTGGACAATAGATATACTTCATCAACTTTGTTTTTCCAGTGTGGATTGTCAAGTGGATCCCTTTTGATTGACCACAAATCTTATTTCAAAGGCACTGAAGTATTCTGTGATTTAATGCAGTCAGCATCATGTCATCTGCAAGCAGAAGCATCTGGAAAACCTCATCAGCTTTAGGAAATCAAGCATCCATTTGGCTCTGCACAGGATATCTTCCATGACAATGGTCAACACTGTTGATGAGCATCTATCTCCCTTTTTATGCCTTCCTTGATATTCACAATCAAATGTATGAGTGTCTGGCACATAGGCAGACTGCATCAATTTGTTCAGCCAAGGCAACCTCTCCACATGGAGGATGTTAAAGAACTTGCTTCCTAGGAGGAATCATGATAACAAGTAATGGAAATTTCTCAGAGTCTATGGAGCATCTGTAGACATTCTATAACTAACTAATTGGCTGTGATTGGGAGAAATCTTTTTCAATTGGTTGCGTAGTCAGAACTTCTGACATCTTCAAAAAGACCTAAGTCAGTTTGGGCCCATTCTTTGCTCCATTTGCATCTGGGGGAGCTTGGGAACTCCTTTGCTCATGGTGTCCAGTGAGAGATCATATAGCAAAAGAGTAGGCTGTATGGTCCCCAAAAAATGGACCTCAGTCACTGTTTTTTGTTGGTGGTGGTTTGTCCTTTTCCATTCTAGGTGAGGTTAGTAAAGTCTCCTTCCTTGGGAATTTCAAAAGTTGGAAGAGGAATCTGAGGGTTGGAATCTAGGCCCAGTTTTGAATTCAGTAGTACTGGAGGAGAGGCACTCCAACCCCTCAGGACACCACTATGGAACCCTGAGGGACAATAAAGCTTGTGCTGCTCTGGGAGCAGAACCATGACATGTACACTACATATATAAAGGAGATTATAACCTGTCATTTCTGTGATTATATCTCTCAAGGAATTTTGTATAATGTCATCAAGTGTATGAGAAATACCCTATTGGATGAAAGCTTTTAAAGTTACTTCCAAATAAATATTTTAGTGTAATCCTTGAGACTTTTGTATTTTGATTACCAAAAAAGAATAAACACAGGATTTTATATTCTTTATACATTTCAGGAAATTATATGACTAAAAATATGTCCTGAAGAGGGAAATCATCTCTGAAAGCTGAGGTGTTTTCTTTTCATATTTTCATCTAGGATGCACTCAATTCATTCAGAGATCATGGGAATACTTTAAGTCACCAAAGTTTATATGAAAATGTTATGGATTAACTACAAATATAAAGTAATTTATGAAGGGAAAGAGCATTAGTAGTTGGGCCTCTATTTAGGGCATAGACCAAGGCCAGCCATACTATATTACCCTCCCAACTGTGTTTCTAACTTTCTCCATACCATACCTCCATGCAGTGACTCTCCCCACTCCCATTTTCAGATTACTTTTATGTTTTGTCTTTCCTTATCACAATGGAAATTCTTTGAGGTCAGGAACTATTTTCTTAAACTTGTACTTGTGTCCCAAGTGCTTAGCATATAATAAGTATTTAATAAATATCTGTTACCCTCCTACCAAGTGAGAAGATGAGAGAGGGTTTCACAGAGAAGTGCTGGCCTAGGCTGAACCCTCAAAGACAGATAAGAATTTTAAGAAGTGTGTGTAATCTTGTACAAGAAAGTACAAGAAAGCTTGTACAAATATGCAGAGGTGGTAGATAAAATGCCTGAGTTCATGGAACAGTTAGTAGTCTTGTTTAGCTGGAAAGAAGAGAGTATGAAAAGGATTAATGTGAAATGTCTGGGAAAAATAGATTGGATCCAGATTGTGGGAGTTGAAACTTGGCTGCCATGTCTCTCCTCTTGGCAAGAGGATCAAGTGTTTGCTGGCAAAGGTTCCTTTGGCCTCCTTTTAGCAACTGCTTGACACCAGTTAAACTACCCTAAGAAATAGTGAAAATCAGAGTCAATATCTTACTTTTATCTAGTTCCTATTTTCCAAAGTGAATAGCCTTTTTAAATAGGTCAGATTGGGCCTGTTGTCAATTGTCCCCACCCCACCCCCTTACCTAGCATTTTTATCTATGTTTTTTACCTTTCCACTGATTTGCTATTGATTTTGGCCTTCACTCTAACTGTTAGATAAGCTAACTACACATGAACAACAGATTCCAAAATGAGTCCCACACCAGTAGCCAGTCACTCTCAGTCTGTTCAAATAGAGTTAATTTTATTTTTATGATATGGTTCATTGCCTACCAAGTCCAGCCTCGTGTCATTCTCTTCTTGAAAGAATAAAAAGAATTCACATTCGAAAAGATGAAAGTCTCTGTCAGGCATCTCAATATCACAATGTATAGAAGACTAAGCCTAGAGTCAAGACAGACCTAAGTTCAAATCCATCCTCAGACACTTTACTTAGCTATAGGCAATTCACTTAACCTCAAGTCTGCTTCAGTTTCCTAAAGTGAAAAACAAGGATAATAACAGTACCTACCTCTACAAATTCTTTTTTTAATTTATATATTGATTTTTAATTTTCATCATTCATTTCCACAAGATTTTGAGTTCCAAATTTTCTCCCCATCTCTCCCCTACCCCTACCCCAAAACACCATGCATTCTGATTACCCCTTCCCCAAATCTGCCCTCCATTCTATCACATCCCTCCCTCCCATCTCCTCTCTTTTCCTGTAGGGCAAGATAGATTTCTATACCCCATTACCTGTATTTCTTATTTCCTAGATGCATGCAAAAACAATTCTCAACATTCTTTCCTAAAACTCTGAGTTCCAACTTCTCTCCCTTCCTCCCTCCCCACCCATTCCCACTGAGAAGGCAAGCAGTTCATTATAGAATATATATGTGTAGTTTTGCAAAAGACTTCCACAATAGTCATGTTGTGAATGAGTAACTACATTTCCCTCTGTCCTATCCTGCCTCCCATTTATTCTATTCTCTTTTGACCTTGTCCCTCCCGAAAAGTGTTTACTTCTAATTACTCCCTCCTCCCACTTGCTCCCCCTTCTATCATTCCCCCACCCCACTCATTCCCTTCTCTTCTCCCCTACTTTCCTGTAGTGTAAAATAGATTTTCATGCCAAATTGAGTGTGCATGTTATTCCCTCCTTAAGTCAACTCTGATGAGAGCAAGATTCATTTTTTTCCCTGTCACCTCCTCCTTCTCCCCTTCATTGGAAAAATTTTCCTTGCCTCTTTTATGAGAGATAGTTTGATGCATTCCATTTCTCACTTTGTCCTCGCAATATATTCTTCTTTCACCCCTTAATTGTATTTTTTAGATATCATCACTTCCTATTCAACTCACCCTATGCCTTCTGTGTGTGTGTGTATATGTGTGTGTGTGTGTGTGTATAATCCTTCCAACTACCCAAATATTGAGAAAAGTCTCAAGAGTTTCCGTGTAGGAATGTAAGCAGTTCAACTTTAGTAAGTCCCTTATGATTTCTCTTTCCAGTTTACCTTTTCATGCTTCTCTTGTTTCTTGTGTTTGAAAGTCAAATTTTCTTTTTAGCTCTGGTCTTTTCATCAAGAATGCTTGAAAGTCATCTATTTCATTGAAAGACCATTTTTTCCCCCTGAAGTATTATACTCAGTTTTGCTGGATAGGTGATTCTTGGTTTTAATCCTAGTTCCTTTGACTTCTGGAATATCATATTCCACGCCCTTCTATCCCTTAATGTAGAAGCTGCTAGATCTTGTGTTATCCTGATTGTATTTCCACAATACTGGAATTGTTTCTTTCTAGCTGCTTGCAATATTTTCTCCTTGACCAGGGAACTCTGGAATTTGACCACAATGTTCCTAGGAGTTTTTCTTTTTGGATCTCTTTCAGGCAGTGATTGGTGGATTCCTTGAATACTTATTTTGCCCTCTGGTTCTAGAATATCAGGGCAGTTTTCCTTGATAATTTCATGAAAGACAACATCCAAGCTCTTTTTATGATCATGGTTTTCAGGTAGTCTCACAAGTTTTAAATTGTCTCTCCTGGATCTATTTTCCAGGTCAATTGTTTTCCAATGAGATGTTTCACATTGTCTTCTATTTATCATTCTTTTGGGGTTTTTTTGTAATTTCTTGGTTTCTCATAAAGTCGTTAGCTTCTATCTGTTCCATTCTAATTTTTTAAGAACTATTTTCTACAGTGAGCTTTTGAAACTCCTTTTCCATTTGGCTAATTCTGCTTTTTAAAGCATTCTTCTCTTCATTGGCTTTTTGGGCCTCTTTTGACATTTGAGTTAGTCTATTCTTAAAGGTGTTATTTTCTTCAGCATTTTTGGGGGTCTCCTTTGGTAAGCTGTTGACTTGCTTTTCATGATTTTCTTGTATCTCTTTCATTTCTCTTCACAATTTTTCCTCCACTTCTCTCACTTGATTTTCAAAATCCTTTTTAACTCTTCCATGGCCTGACACCATTACATATTTATTTTGGAGGTTTTGGATGCAGAAGATTTGACTTTGATATCTTCCTCTGATGGTATGCATTGTTCTTCCTCATCCAAAGGGATGGAAGAAAATACCTGTTCACTGTGAAAGTAACCTTCTATAGTCTTATTTTTTTCCATTTTGGGGGTATTTTTCTAGCCAGTTACTTCACTTTTGAGTCCTTTGTGAAGTGGAGGGTATACTCAAGGAACCTGTAAGTTCTCAGTTCCTCCAATGTGGCACAATCAAGGGAGAGGAGTTACTCCTCTCCTGGTCTGTGCTCTGGTCTGGAAGCAACCACAAACTTTTCTGCCCAGGATCTGTGATTAGAATTTCCTCTCCAGAGCTTCCACCAAGCCAGCCAGTGCTCCTCCTCACCACAGGACCACTACTCAGGACTGAGACCCAGATCAGCAGCTTGATTTCCCCAGGGTCTTTAGGTCAAGGTCTTCAAAAATGGATGCTGCCACCTCCTGGGGCCACCTGAGGTCAGGGCTAGGGCAGGACCCTGCTCCCTTCTCACCTGGGTGAAAGAGCTTTCTCACTGAACTTTGAAGCTGTCTTTGGAATTTATGGGTTAAGAAAACTGGGAACTGCAGCTGCTGCCAGGGAATTCTGCCCCCTGAGGCCTGCTCCAGTCCTGTCCCTGGCAGGCCGCACAGTCAAGGCTGGACTGTGCTCCATGGGCTGCATTCTGCAAGCTGCACTCTGCTCCAAGACTGGTGCAATAGACCTTTCCTTTTGACCTTCCAGGCTGTTTTGGGCTGGAAATCTCTTTCACTCTGTCATTTTGTGGCTTCTGCTGCTGCAGAATTTCTTTAGAGTCATTTTTTTACAGGCATTTTATGGTCTATGGGGGGAGAGATTCTACAAGCCATTCTTCTACTCCACCACCTTGACTCTGCCCCTTCTTGTAAGGATAAAATGAGATAAAACTCATAACATGTTCAATCACAAGGTAATCTCTATATAAATGTTAGCTATTATTATTATTATTAGTCAGCAAGCATTTAATCTCTTTCTCTGATGAATCTAAAACCTTATTTTCCAATTATATTTTTCACCATTCCCCTCTAGGAATCAGAAATTAATAAAAATCCATCTAAATGAATTAAAGTGACCAGGCATAAATGTGTTTGTTGATTCCATTTAGGGGCATTGCCAAGTTTTCAGTAGATCTTCTCTACTTATTTATCTATTACAATAGAAGTAGTCACTTATTTCTTTTGTTCAATCATTTTGTAGTCATGTCCTGATTCTTCAAGTCCCCATTTGGAATTTTCTTGGCAAAGATACTGGAGCTGTTTACCATTTCCTTCTATCAATAAGGAAATTGAAGCAAACAGGGTTAAGTGACTTGCCCAGGGTCACCCAGCTAGTAAGTGTCTGAAGCCAGATCCAAACTCAGGAAGATAAATCTTCTGGACTCTAGACTGGAGTCCAGACTGGACTCCACTGCACCACCTGGCTGACCTAGTTACTTATACACTAGTCTTTTCCTTTATGCCCATCAAGGTGAGATGACAGAGGAGCCAAGATGGCAGAGTAGAAAGATACACATATGCTAGCTCCTAACCCACAGCTCATAAAATACCTGTAAAAAAGAACTCCCAACAAATTCTGGCACAGCAGAAGCCACAGAACAACAGAGTTGAGGAGATATCTGTCCCAGAGAGACCTGAAAAACTGACACGAAAGGTCCATCCTGCACTGGACCCAGAGCAGAACCCAGCCCTGCCTTGGCCACATGGCACAGAGAGGAGCAGATCCGAGCAGGCTTCAGGGACAGAATTTCCAGTAGCAGGACCCTCCACCCACAGGCACCAAAGGTCAGTGAGAGGGTCTTTTCTGCTTGCCGAGAGGGGAGCAGGGTGTCTCCATAAATCAGGTCCCCTCAGAAGGCAGCAGTAGAGGCAGCAGCATACAGGGACTCCCAAAGCAGGCAGGAGTTCAGATCCATTATTGAATGTCTCTGCATAAACTCCCTGAGGGAACTAAGCCCCTTGTGGCAGCCCTGCCCCCACCTGAGCAGTGGATCTTAATCTCACACTGAATAACAGCCCTGCCCCACTGAAAGCCCTGAGGCTGGGGAGCAGCATTTGAATCTCAGCCCCCAAGCACTAGCTGGGTGGAACTGGAGGCAAGGTGGGTGTGGAGAGGAAATTCAGAAATAAAGTAACTGGCTGGGAAAATGCCCAGAAAAGAGAAAAAAAATAAGACCATAGAAGGTTACTTTCTTGGTGAACAGATATCTCCTCCCATCCTTTCAGATGAGGAAGAACAATGCTTACCATCAGGGAAAGACAGAGAAGTCAAGGTTTCTGTACCCCAAACATCTGAAATAGATATCCAATGGGATCAGGCCATAGAAGAGCTCAAAAAGGATTTTGAAAATCAAGTTAGACAGGTGGAGGAAAAACTGGGAAGAGAAATGAGAGAGATTCAAGAAAAGCATGAAAAGCAGGTCAACACCTTGCTAAAGAAGACCTAAAAAACTGCTGAAGAAAATAACACCTTGAAAAATAGGCTAACTCAACTGGCAAAAAGAGGCCCAAAAAGCTAATGAGGAGAAGAATGCTTTAAAAAGCAAAATTAGCCAAAGGGAAAAGGAGGTTCAAAAGCTCACTGAAGAAAATAGTTCTTTAAAAATTAGAATGGAACAGATGGAGGCTAATGACTTTATGAGAAACCAAGAAATCACAAAACAAAACCAAAAGAATGAAAAAATGGAAGAGAATGTGAAATATCTCATTGGAAAAACAACTGACCTAGAAAATAGATCCACGAGAGACAATTTAAAACTTGTTAGACTACCTGAAAGCCATGATCATAAAAAGAGCTTGGACATTGTCTTTCATGAAATTATCAAGAAAAACTGCCCTGATATTCTAGAACCAGAGGGCAAAATAAGTATTCAAGAGTGGAAGGAATCCACCAATCACTGCCTGAAAGAGATTCAAAAAGAGAAACTCCTAGGAACATTGTGGCCAAATTCCAGAGTTCCCTGGTCAAGGAGAAAATATTGCAAGCAGCTAGAAAGAAACAATTCCAGTATTGTGGAAATACAATCAGGATAACACAAGATCTAGCAGCTTCTACATTAAGGGATAGAAGGGCGTGGGATATGATATTCCAGAAGTCAAAGGAACTAGGATTAAAACCAAGAATCACCTATCCAGCAAAACTGAGTATAATACTTCAAGGGGAAAAATTGGTCCTTAAATGAAATAGATGACTTTCAAGCATTCTTGATGAAAAGACCAGAGCTGAAAAGAAAATTTGACTTTCAAACACAAGAATAAAGAGAAGCATGAAAAGGTAAATAGCAAAGAGAATCATAAGGGACTTACTAAAGTTGAACTGTTTACATTCCTACATGGAAAGACAATATTTGTAACTTGAAACTTTTCAGTATCTGGGTAGTTGATGGGATTACACACACACACACACGCACGCACACACACACACAGAGTATGGAATGAATTGAATAGGATGGGATCATATCTTTAAAAAAATGAAATTAAGCTGTGAGAGAGAAATGTATTGGGAAGAGAAAGGGAGAAATGGAATGGGGCAAATTATCTCTCATAAAAGAGGCAAGCAAAAGACTTTTTAGTGGAGGGAAAAGAGGGGAGGTGAGAGAAAAACATGAAGTTTACTCTCATCGCATCCAACTAAAGGAAGGAATAAAATGCACACTCATTTTGATATGAAAACCTATCTTAAAATACAGAAAAGTGGAGGAGAAGGGGATAAGAGGGGGGTTATGATGGAAGGGAAGGCAGTGGGAGGAGGGAGCAATTTGAAGTCAACACTCGGGGAGGGACAAGATCAAAAGAGAGAATAGAAGCAATGCGGGGGGCAGGATAGGATGAAGGGAAATATAGTTAGTCTTAGACAACACAACTATTATGGAAGTCACTTGCAAAACTACACAGATATGGCCTATATTGAATTGCTTGCCTTCCCAAGGGAATGGGGTGGGGAGGGAGGGATGAAGAGAAGTTGGAACTCAAAGTTTTAGGAACAACTGTTGAGTACTGTTCTTGCTACTAGGAAATAAGAAATACAGATAATGTGGTGTAGAAAGTTATCTGGCCCTACAGGACAAAAGAGAAGATGGGGACAAGGGAAGGGAGGGATGATAGAGGAGAAAGCAGATTGGTGATATGGGCAATTAGAATGCTTGGTGTTTTGGGGTAGGGGAGGGGAGAAATGGGGAGAAAATTTGGAACCCAAAATTTTGTGAAAATGAATGTTAAAAGTTAAATAAATAAATTTTAAAAAAAGTTAAGATGAACCACTATGGATGGACAGGCATAGACAAAGAAAGACAGAGAGATACAAAGAATATACATTGAATAGAGGCGTAATTCGTGATCTTAATACTAAAGGTTTAAAGTTTGCATGAACTAGGTTCCATCTTGGAGGTTTCTAACAAATCATTCTTTTTGACTCATGCCCCTATCCCAAGTTTCCTCTGGAAATGAAATAATTTGATTGACTTTCACACCTGTTCACCACTTAACCAGGGAACACAAGAATTAGGTTCATGTCTGATCTCTAAGAAAATGCAAAGGACTCTCAAGTCCCATGCAAGCATTTAAGCTAGCAATGTGTTATTTAGGACAGGCTTTATTTAACTGCACAGAAAATTTAAAGGACATATATTACAGACAGTAAAGAGTCAATAAAACTCTTCTTTCCTTTCCAGAGGACTTCCTCTACCAAGGACCTTCAGATCTCTAGAACTACCCCTAGACTTTAGTTAGAAAAGTTGTACTTCCATGAAAGTTCAATTTGGGAAAGAACTTAGGATCATAAGAAAGAGAATCAATCCCTTTCCTTCTGATGAGTCCTAACCTTCTCAAGGACTTAAATGGTCTTTGGTTGCCCACCACCTCCACCAAACAGAGAACTGGGGTCAGTAGAATGGGACAGGTCTCTTTCCCCCAACCTGAAATTTCCACATTATTCATGAAGGGCAAGGTCTTGAGTTTTCTCTTTCATACTCCAGCTATTCTTTGATGCTTTTTTTGGCTCAGTCTCCCTGGTAAGGTAAGTTTTCTACTTGTCTGAGAAACTCAAAATTGTCTAGGAAATCATCCTTTAGGTCCAGGAGACTTGATCCAAGAACTTGTCATTGGGTGGAAGTCTTGATCTAGGAATTCCTCCACCTTCTCCTCTATTGAGCCATGTTATCCTTCCCGGTTCAAGTTTTTGCAGTATCCAGCTTGGCCCAGGATCTCCCTGCCATCTCTAGGGTCTCACAGTTCTTTCACAAAGTTCTCTGGAGAAACCACAGGGTCACAAGGCTGCACAGATTTCCTTCCAGGAAACTGGAATCTGGATGTGACTATCTATTCTTTCCTTCCCAATCTTATCCTGCCCACTCAGAATCATAGAATTCAAGAATTGCAAGAGATCTCAGAAGCCAATGAGTCTAAACCACATACAAAGGAATTGACACTACAATACAGTTATCCCTCCCATATCACAACTTTCCCCATCATGGTTTTGAAAAATTGCAGGTCAGAATAAGAAAATTAAATGGGAATTTTGAGGGAGTTTTGTGGAAACCACAGACAATGCATGAAGGCCAGAAGATGGCACAGAAAAAAGTTTAGAAACTCAGAAATGCACAAAATGTATTTATAATATTATATAATATCAATTTATCTTTTAATACTCTCTCTATATATTTTATATCCTATACAAGAAAAATAAAAAATTCAGACTTCTTCTCTGGTACTAAGAGGGCCAAAAATATTTATGCAGATGTTCCAGAGTGTGGAGGAATCTTGTCCCTAACCCCTATGATGCAGAATGGAGAACTGTATATAAATCAGGTGTTTTACCTGTCTGTGTTTGTACATGCTGCCCTTCATGCCTAGAAAGGATGCTGTATCTCTACCTGTTGAAATGCTTTTTCCTTCAAGCCCCAGTTCAGGTACTCCCTTCTCTAAGTTTTCCTTGATCCCTCCCTCCCCGAATCTCTCACTTATCTCTGCTGGACTTTTCCTATGCCCTTGTCAGATGAATTATATTTATTTGTGCACAAATCTTAAATGTCTTATTATTTGCATTGTTGGAAGTATTTATGTTGCAAAGTGGATAGAGCTCTGAGTCTGGAGTCAAGAAGACCTGTGTTCAAATCTAACTTCAGACATTTACTAGCTCTGTGACCTGTCACTTACCTTCTATTTGCCTCAGTTTCCTCATCTGCAAAATGAGGATAATAGTAGCATCTAATTCCCAGGGTTGTTTTGAGGAACAAATGAAATAAAAATGACAAAGCACAGTGCCTGAAATATTGTAAGTGGTTATTTTCATTGTTATCATATGTGTTATACACCCTAAGTTTCTTGAGAGCAGAGATTTTGTCTAATTTTGCCTCTCTATGCCCAACATCAAGAATAGAGCCTTGCTCACAGCATGAATGAATGAATGAGTGAATTCATTAATCCATTCATTAAATAGCATTTCCCTGATATTTAACATCATTATGTGCTAAAGCAGGCAAACCTTGGTTGTAGTTCCAGCATGAGGACAGGGTCTAAATAACTGAAGGACATTGTTAAGTCTTAACAATGCACCAGGCACTCCCCCACCCTCTTCTAATAGGAACAGACAGCACATATAGATGAGTAGTGTCCAGGAGGAAGATGTTTTCCTCTGAGAAAGATGGTGAAGTATAACAATAAGTGTAACAATAGGACAGTCCATTTTCCTGCATTTTTTAAGAGTTGTGATGGTGTTGATTTAATTATAATTCCCAGAACAAAAGGTAGAAATGGAGGTGGAGTGTATATGTAATTGGCAGAAAATTGGAAAATGGATAGAATGAAAGAGTGCGGGTGGATCTGGGGCAATTAGATTCTACAGCAAGGTCTCACAAATCAGAGCAGTCTCAGGAGGGAGTTCCAAAACTGCTCCAGGGCACAGTCTCTAGGGGTCCAGCTGGAGGGTACAATACCAGTGACAACACATCAAAAACTGCCAGCCTGACAAAGCCTAGCTCTGTCTCTAATGAGCATGTTAGGAATTGATCTCACCGTGGCCACCATTTTGCCAGTCCTTCTCAGAGGACCCTCTAGTAATGATTTCCTCAAGGAGTAGGGGTGAGGCTAAAGGACAGTGGGCACTATGGATTCTCAGTTCTCTGCTCTCTCCATTGGCCTGCACTGTCCTTAAATCATTAAGACCCTTCCCTCAAACCTGAACCACACAGCCAAGTTTGCCCACCTTAGCATATAAAGATGCTCAATATCAAGGCAATCTTCCTTATATCAAACTTTAATCACTCCTGTTAAAGCCAGAGCCTCCTGTTCTCTTGCTAAAATCCTGTGAGACAGAGAAGAGGCTGTTGCCCTCTTCACTACTAGCTTGATAACCTTTTTATAGACTCCAAGGCCATAATGAGGTTGCCTTTTCATCTTCTCTCCTCCAGGTCAAATAATCCCAATCCTCTTGGCCTCCCTTCATTATCTCCTACTTTCCAGCCCTGGGATCAATGTCTGTGTTCTTCTCTGAATTTATTCCAAATTCCCCATTTTCCTGTGACACATAGAGCTTGAAGATGGATTCATGAAGCCATTGATGGTCCCTCCAGGGCAGAATTGTGAGACAATGTTATAGGGAAACTGAATTCAGATTCCCAGATAGTCTTCTTGAGTAGGGCTATCCCTCAAAAAATATATGAGCTGGATGGACTTGTTTTAGGGACCTCTCACCTCCCCCATCAGAACTCCCTCTCTCCTTATCTTCTTCCCACCCCATGTTCCCTACATTCCTTTTCTCTGGTGCCTCTCTTGCTTTCTGTTTCCTGTCCTTCCTATTCTCTGCTGAGTTAAAAATGATTTAAAGCTCCCCCTTCCACTTCAGAGATATTTGGGTTGCTAATAAGAGATTCTAGGAGATCAGAAAACCTCCCAGAGCCAAAATGTTGAAGCTTTAATAGTGAAATTTCAGACACTGTGACAGTCCAGTGGTTGTCATGTCTTGAAGAACTAAACTTTTCTGCCTACTCCCAGAAGGTATACAGTAACAAAGTTTGCCTCAATATAAAGGAAAATTTCCTAACAATGAAAACAACCTAACAATGGAATGGTACTGCCTTAGGAAGTATTGATTTCCCCATCAGTAAAGGCATTCAAATGGAAGCTGTTTGACTACCTGTTGGGAATGTTATAGAGGGAATTCCTCTTTAGGTATGGTTTGGACTAAGTGTCCTCTTAGGACTCTAGGACCTTCCATCCCTGTGATTCTATAAGATCTTATGTAGTCCACTTTCCTGCATGTCTACATCACACAGATCAACCCTGATCCTGTACCAGGCAGAAGGGAAGAGAAACTATATCCTGCGAGACACAAGCTCATGCTCCTTCCTGTCAATGAGTATTTGGAAGGACTGAACATTACTTTGGTATGGTCAAAGACCTGGAGTTTGACCCTGGATCTTTGTCAATTCTGCTGTTACTTTCTAATATTAGAGACATAACTAGGATAGGACACCTGGGGCTTTGTCTTAGGGTGATAAATTTTAGAGGGTGCTGAAAGTATTTAAAGCCCTTCAGTAGTGGAGTTCAGTACCTAGTAGATATAAATAATTAATTAAAATGGAAAACCTCTAGATGGCGGGCTGGAGGGAGCGCTTACCTCACCACACACACACACACACACACACACACACACACACACACACACACATCAGCCTTCCCACAACAGTCTTTTTCTGTTGTTGGATTTCTGTTTCTATTATCTTTCTCTTCTTTCTCTCCCTACCCTGACACCCAACTATCAGCTGAAGGTGTGTTTCATACTGCTTGCCCTGTGCACAGATCCTGGCATTAACCTGAAGCACAAAAATTCTTAGTTATGACTGGTTGATGACTGGGTTGTAAACCAGGTAATTGATTCTGGACTGGAAAAACGGAGATGAGAGATGGTAAAGACAGGCCACAAAGACCAATCAATAAGTGTTTGTTAAGTACCTACTATGTTCAAGGGATATAAGTACAAAGAAGGAAACAATTCTTACTTGCAATGAGTTTACATTTTAATAGAGAAAACATCACATACATATATAAGCATTTACAGCAAAAGTATAAATGGAATAAATGCAAATAAATATAAAGTAGTAAAGTTGAGAATGTTTACCTCATGGAGGAAAAAGGAAAGAATAAGCTGACATCATAGGAATTTTAAAGTCCATGAAAACCCTGCCAATAAATGTCAAGAATAGGTGATTCATATTTGGGAGAATTTACCCCAAATCTTGAGAAATAGTCCCAAATAATTCCTCCTAAGGAAGGAAACATGCTTTTACTACATGCCTGCTATGCACCAGGCACTGTGCTAAGGGTTCCAGAAATATTTTCTCATTTGATCTTCACAATAGCCCTGGAAGGTAGGTGCTATTATTCATTTTGCAGTTGAGGAAACTGAGGCAGGCAGAGAATAAATAGCTAATAGGTATCTGAGGCTGGATTTGAACTTGAGGCTTCCTCACTCTAGACCCAGAGCTCTATTCCACTAGGCCATCCAGTTCCCTCTAACCAATTTTCTTACACTATCTTGACCTGAAGGGCAGCTTAATGATTCTGTGGGTTGAATGCTGAGCCTGGAGTCAAGAAGATCTGAGTTTCAACCCAGCTTCAGACATTTACTAACCTCTGTTTGCCTTAATCCACTGGAGAAGGAAATGGCAAACGACTCTTATATCTTTGCCAAGAAAGCCTCATGGACAATATTGTCTATGAAGTCACCAAGAGGCAGACACAACCGAAAGACTGAACAACAAAAATCTTGACCTGATTGATTAGTCTAGGTGCAAAGGTCAACAGAATTCAGATTCCGGATCAGACTGGGTACCAGAAGACCCTTTGGATGCTCTTGACAGAAGGATTGGGAGCCTCCTGCTCTGACCAACGTTCTCTCTCCATTGTGTGTTGGCAAGGCTCTAGTGACCTTAAGAGGGACATTGCCCTTTCTCTGCCTGAATCCTCAGACAAAGTTGTCCCTGGCTCATGAACCTCATTGTTCTGCCACCTCATGTCAGAGGTTCAGCTTCCTCACAGCTGACAACAAGGAAAAGCTCTGGGATTCAGGAAACAGTAGCACCAGTCAGCAAGCAAACATACACACTCAGCTAAAGCAAGACCGAGACTACTGTCAGTGAAATCCCGCCATGCTAGCAGAACAGCTGGAGAACAAGAAGGGCATGGGCCCATGACAGGGGGAGAAAGAGTTACATGACGCATCCATCCTGGACCCTGGGACTGTACTTAGTGGTGCTGGGAACTCCTCCAAAGCTGTGACCCAGCTTTTTCCAGGTGACTGAGTGAAATTATGAAAGAGAAGGGTATTTGTTTCCATCCCACAACTAGGACATAGATATAATAACTCTGGCTACTGGAAATGCCATCCCTGAAATACCTGCAATCCATTGTTCCCCTCTCTTAGTGTGTCTGTGTTTTATTCTGAGTCAGCCCAATTGGAATTGCCACAATAAAGATAGGTCATGCCCTTAGGTTCCCTGGAGAGCAAAGACTCAAAATAGGAGGCACAAGTCAATTCCTCCATGTTGTCGATAGAAAGGAGTTGGAGAAATGACCTGAGCTGGCCAGGTCACCAGAAGAAGGAACTTCTGCCAACTGATGCCAGGCTTGAGTAACTTGATTCTTATTGACTTTAAGCAGGTCCTTGTTTCTATAACCAAAGTAGAACTCCTGGCAAAAGGTGACAGTCCTCTGCCTCACCCAATAAGTTATAGAAGAAAGCAGGGTGGTATAGTGGAAAGACTACTGGATTAGAAACCAAAGGGCCTGGGTTCAAATCTTGTTTCTGTCATTTACTACCTATGTGAGTTTACTAAATTTTTCTAACTTTTCTAGGTCTCAATTTTCTCATCTGTAAAATGAGGGAATTGAGCTAGATAATCTCTAAGGTCCCCTACCTATAAATCATTTATCCTATGAAACGAGATACAACTGGAAGGAATCATAAATGGTTTACTGAGAATTGGATCCACCTCTAACAAGGAGAGTCATGCTGGGTTTGGAAATGACAATTCTATTTTTTCTACAAGTTCAGTTTGCCCTCTTAATTATTAATTAATTTTTAGCCATTACCTGTTTCTAATCAGCCTCCTGCTCTGATGTGCTGGGACAGTGCCAATAAACAGTTGAAGTCCTGGAACAGGTTAAGGCATTAATATGAATATAATTATACTTTTATTGCTTGTATGGTTTTGAATCACAGGGTAATTAGGTTTGTCTCTCAGAGAAGTAAAAGGCAAATGTTTCTATTCAACAGCCAGCCCTTATTTTCTTGTAATTGTTCAGGCTAAGAACTTTGCCTTATTTTTAATAGTGGGTGTTTATGGTGATTCCTCTTTCAGTAACGAGAGCTGAGTGCCCTTCACAGAAGGGTGCATTTTGGTAACATCTAACTTAAAAGCAAGGCCCATTTTGCTTTATTCTTTCCCAAAGATGGAGCACAGAATCCAATACACATATATTCTACACTACCCAGCCCTACACAAAAGCTTGGGAATTAGGCTGGGGTTAGACCCATAGACTCTCCAGCCAGATGCTTTGTCTGTCCCTGAGAGAAGCCTCTAGAGTAGGCTCATGGGACAGCATAATGACGTCTCCTGACATCTGACTGAGACCCTTTACATGGTCTCTGAGAGTGCCTGCTGATGAGTAGATAGGGCATCCCCTCCCTCTCCACTTCAAAGCATATGTAGGAGAACTATTGGAGATGAAATTAACTAGGTTGCAACATTATGAGCTTCAAAATATCACAAGAACCACAAAATGTCTGGGATCTGGAATCCATGCCAAAGTTTGGGGGCAGCTAAGCCTAGCTACAATACAGTCTGAGGAGATTTACCTTGTAGCCAAGATAGCAGATTCTGCAAGTAAGGGATTGACTCTGTCCATCAGCTGTGGTACATTTGGAAGAGAACTTTGTTGGGTGAATGTTTTATAGCAATTGCTTTAGATTGGATCCCATTCTACCCAGAGGCCAAGGGGGTATAGGGAATAGTGTGCCCCAGGCTAGGGGAGGTGGGGGGAAGGGACAGTAGTGAGCAATGTTCTATACATTTGATTCTTGCTGTCTGTTCAGTAATTATCCCTTTACAAAATCTAAATGATACTATTTGGTTAAATGACATTGGCATACTAATCACTGGCAAATGATAAGAACATGCCCGAGTAGAAGCTCAAACCAACAGTATTAAAAGAGAACCTCATAACCCCCCCAACTAAAAGGAAAATGTAGCTAGATGCACTCTGGGCAGCCAACTTTGTGGAAATTGGAATTGACAAAAGGACCCTTAGAACTTGCATAGGATATACAACCAAGAATAACTTATTCTGAAAGACTGAGCATATTCACATAAGGTGGGGAATGAACCTTTAATGGAATAAAGGATTTTCAGCTACTCCTGATGAGAAAGCCAAAGCTGGGAAGAAATTTTGAAATGCAAGCACAGGAGAAAAAGCTAGAAAGGCAAATACATTTTTTTTTTTTAGAGTCAGGACAGGTCTTCCTGACTCTACAGCTAGCTCTCCATCAACTGTGCCAGACTGAAAATCAATGCAAAAATATTGAATGAAATATTAGGAAAGATGCCATAGGAACATAATTTTAAAAGATTATACATACATAATAACCATGACAACATGAATGGAAACAAAGGTAAATGTAACAAAACTATAAGGATTAAGCAGGACTCTAAAGAAAACAGAGGAGAAAATGTCCCTAACCTACCCCTTCCTGGAAGTGGGAAGAAGTTTTATGTTGCATATGTTTTTGGACCTTTTCAATATATTGATGAGTTGTGCTGACTTTTTGTCTCTAAAAAAAATATATAATTTGTCATATGGTATGCCTCTATGGGAGGAGGGGAATTGGGAAATGGAAAGGATAACTGGGATAAGCATAGTGATGTAAGAAGTAGAAAATTTCAACAAAAACTTATTTTTTAAAAAAATTTTTTAAAGATTATATATGACCAGATTGGATTTATAACAATAGTGCAGGATTGGTACAATATTAGGAAGACTATAAACATGATAATTTATCTATAGAATCAGAAAAAAGAAAGCTTTTGACAAAATATAATACTCATTTGTGGTTTTATAAAAAAAAAATATAAGCATAGGAATAAGTGTATGCTTCCTTAATGTGATAAATATTATCTATTTAAAACCAAGAGTCAGTATTTTATGTAATCAACAAATGGTTAAGGCCTTGCGCAGAGGTAAATCAAGTATATTCATTTTGTCCATTATTATTTGATATAGTTATAGAAATTCTAGCCATAGCAACAAGTCAGAGGAATTAAGCATGAACAGAGAGGAAACACAATTAGCACTTTTTGCAAATATTATGTTCTACCTAGAAAACACTAAAGAGCCAAACAAAATTAATTGAAACAATATATCTAGTAAAGTAGCAAGATATAAAATAAACCTAAAAATTTCATCAATATTCCTGCATATTCCAGAAAAAAACAATAAAAGTATAAAAGAAGGGAAATCTCATTTAAAACAAGTACATCATTATAAAATATTTGCAAATCTAACTACCAAAACACAGAGAGAAAGCAAATGAATACAAATATATGATATTCTTTACAGAAATAATAATCGGTCTAAATAATTAGATATCATTTGTTCATGGTTAGGCTGTGCCAACATAAGAAAATAGCACGCTACTAAAATTAATTATTCAGTTCCACAACAATTAAACTACCAAAGTTACTTTAAAAGCCAGGAAGAATAATATATTCAACCTAGAGGATTACCTACCTATATCATCCTTTAAAGGAGTCATTCCATTGCTTTATAACCTCCTGCATATAGTAAGCTTTCCTCTTGACTTATTTTCAAACAAATTTATTTCATCTAAGTTTCAAAGGGAGCCTTCAATCTATCAATTAATCAAGGAAAATGTATTAAGTGTCTGCTAAATGGTGGGGATACAAAGACAAAAAGTTAAATAATCACTATCCTCAAGGAACTTATATTCTTGCTTAGCATTTGGGGCAGCTAAATGGTGTAGCGAATAGAGCTCCAGTCCTCTGGAGTCAGGAAGACCTGAGTTCAAATCAGACCTCACACACTTACTAGCTGTGTGACCCTAAGCAAACCATTAAACCCTATTTGCCTCAGTTCATCATCTGTAAGATGAACTGGAGAAAGAAATGGCAACCACTCCAGTATCTCTGCCAAGAAAAACTCAAATGGGGTCATGAAGAGTCAGACACAACATTTGGAGCATCAGGAAACAAGTCTATGTTACCCATGAAATAGATAATTTTGTACAAGGAGAAAATAATGTTTTCTATTCTGTTCCCAATGCAGCTCTAGATGACTCCAAATGTTTTACTGGGAATAAATAAATTTTATTTTATATTCTCTCAGGCCAGAGATCCATATGGAAGACAGGACCAACATCCTCAAAAAATAATGATTCCCAGGATTCTTTCCTTTGTTGTCTCCCAAAATTCAGCACTCTTTGCTTCACATATAATCTGGCTACTTTAAATCCTTAAATATAGTTACCATGTACTTGTTATGCTACAATTTACCTACCTCTTGCCTTCACTTTTGCACATTGGTAATATTGGTAATTCTCTCTAACCCTTACAGCCTGACTTTTTTACCTCAAGGATAGTGAAAGCTACAAGGGACCTTGAAGATTATGGATCTGCTATAAATCAGGAAACCTAAAGTTCAAAAAGATGAAATGACTTACCCAAGGCCACATAGATACTACATGGTGGAGGTAGACTCAAACCCAGTTCTTTGAACTCCAAATACAGTGCCCTCTCTACCATGCCACAACTGTCTATCTGAAAGCTTATTGTAATCTTAAAATGTAGATGTGCCGTTGTGCAATTTGTTCCAAACACTAAAAATCTGTTGAATGACACCAGTCCCTGATGGAGCTTGTTCGTTACTATTCTCCATCCAGAGAAGTAAGTGTCTGTTTATTGCTACAGTTTATTTCCAGGCTGTAAGCCAGTCCCTAGCCATGCTAAAAATCACCATTCAAGTGTAATAGAGACTTCTTTTTCTTTGGCATGGAATTTTATCAAAGATTTGAAAGTCTAGGTAGTTTATATGGAGAGGTTGCCTTTGATTCACACAGCTATTTATCCCATCAAAGGGCTCAAAAATTTGATCAGTCATCATTTCTCCTAAATGTTATTTCCTCATGTTGTCTTTCAGCCTGAACATTATTTTCATTTAAATGATCATTTATCCTATCTTTTACTATCAGCATCATCACCTTACCCAAGTCATAGGTGAGTCTTGCCATGTGGAACTCCCTGGTTCGTCCCCGGAGTCCTCCTTGTGCACAAGGGTCACATTTACAATCTGCCAACCCTCTGGCTCCATGGTCATTTGTAATGACTAGTTACAAACTTTGAACATCACATCTCTAATTTCATCCTTGAGTTCCTTCAAAGCTCTCCTGTGGCTCCCTGCCAGACTAAGTGATTTATCTCCATTCCACATGCATTTTGTTCATTTGGCTCGGACCGTCCTAAGTATTGACCAGGAGTACCAACCTGTGCATTTTAGGAGATGATGTAGGAATAGGAATCTACACAAGAGTTTCCTCAGTAAAGAATGAGGAAAAGAATTCTTTTTCTTCCAGACTGGCAGGTATTTCATTTTCATCCCCGAGTATACATGCTATTTTATCGTGTTGTCTTTTAGAGGCTGCTTAGATTTTCAGATATGGTTTTGTGATTTTTTTTCTAGACTAGATGGAATATATGTTTAGCTGATGGCAATTTGTTGAAAAATAAACATCTGTTTGAGAGTTTCAAAATGTATGAAGATGAAAGAAAGACAAATTCTCAGAGTTGGAATCGTCTGCAAAGGCCATATAGTTCAGCTGGCACCTGAGCAAGAATCCCCTCCATTTCACACACAGCAAGCGGTTCTACAGTCTTTGCTTGAAGACCTTCATTAACTCCTAGGGCAGCCCTTTCAACTCATGAATAACTTTCACTGATAGGAACCTTTTCCTCATGTCAAGCATAAATTTGCTCCCTTTGCAACTTTTGATTGTTTCTTTCTCTGACTTCTGAGGCCAGGAATAAAACTAGTCTCACTTGCATATAACAGCCCTTCAAATACTTGAAAATAGGTATCATATCACATCCAGTCCCCCCATCAATCTGCCCCTTTTGAGACTCCCTTTCTTTACTCTGCACATCCCAGCTCTTCCAACTAAGCCTCTTATGACTTAGACCTTCCTATGACAAGGTTGGATGAGCGCTGACTCTGGAGTAAGAAGAGATAGATTCCAGATCCCACCTCTGACAATTATGACCTTGTGCAAGTCACTTTTCCTCCACAGACCTTTGTTTCCCATTTCTGTAAAATGAGGTAATTGGACCAAATGGCCTCCAAAGTCCCTTCCACGTCTAAATATATGCTCGAGTGATTACTTTAGCATATCGGTGACCTTCATCTGGTTAGAAATCCAGTGTCTTTTCTAAAATGAGTCACCCACATTTAAACTATAGCACTCCAGATTTTTTGCGGCCAGGGCAGAATAATATCTGGAATAACATCTCCCTTGTCCTGGACATTATGTACCTCTCCCTCAATACAGCCAAAAAAATGCCTTTCTTGGTTGCCATATCATAATGGTGACTCATTTTAAGTTTCCAGTCCATTAAAATCCTCTGGTCTCCAGAAAAACTGCTACATAGCCATCAGGTGCTTATGAAGTAGATTTCTTTTTTTTTATCTAAATGTAGTTTTACAACATTTAACCCTGTTAAATTTTTTGTTAGATTTGGTTCAATTTTTCAAAGAGGTAATGGGCAACATAGGGTAAAGATACATCTCATTATGCAGTAACATAATTTTAAAGATCAAAATTACTGAATTTATAAATCAGGAAACCAATTCCAGATACAACAGCAAATGACTCACTTCACAGCCTTTTAAGTCTCCTGAGTTAGACTTCATAAAATGTCCTCCCAAATTATGCTATTTACCATTGTGTTTCAATGAATAGACTCTACAAGTTTTCCCTCCCAGTCTGAAATTTCTATTCCTTTTAGGCATTTATAACTCCTCCTACTTTAGCTTTTCTCCTCATAACCCCATTGCCCTCACCTTTACCCCGGCCCCCAGATACAAGACTCAAGAGTCTTAGGTACCCACTGACAGGCCCCCTACTTGTGAACTATAAGGGGGAAAGAAGCAAGGAAATGTTTCTACCTAATGGGATCCGGACAGAAATATGGTCGCTGGTGTTTCACCTTTAAGCTAAAAGAATCTTCCTTATATTGTGTGTTGGCTCAGGAATTCATATTAAGATGTTTGTATTCTTCGTGTGCACACTTAGACTGACCAACATATGGGGAAGGTGACCTTGGAGCATTCTGGGTAAATGGGGGAAGATGACCTGGGACTGAAATCAATTGGGTATTCCCATGTAGCTAATCAAGGTTTGACCAGATAGTGACTTCTCAATGACTCACATTACCAGAAAAGAAAAGCATAGCTCCTAAACATGGGAGCAGATAACCAACCAAGCATTGACCTTAGTAAGCAGTCAGTAAGACATGCAAGTCCAGATATGCTGCCCTCAACCTGCACTGGAGTAGGAGTAGTGGTCTGAAACCAGACTTGGCAATGGAGGAAGTAAGCCCCCAGTGATTACATTTTAAAAGGCAATGAAATAAGAGAGTTGATGCCATAATATAAAATATTAGGTCAACTGATTTGAATATCACCTAGTAGATGAGTAGTTATGGGTAAGTCTCTCTGGACTTGTTTCCTCATCCATCCTAACAGATGAAAGATTTCTGAGACCACTTGCCTCAAAGAGTTGTTTTTTTATTCCTGTCTCAGACCCTTAGCTGTTGAACCCTTTGGCAAATCACCTCATCTCTCTCAGCCTGTTTCTTCATCTGCAAAAAGAAAATAATAGCACCCATCTCACAAAGCTGAAATGAAATCCCATTCAGTGAAGAGACAGATTCCAATCTTACACAAAGGGAAATGCCCTGAAGTCCTTACAAAGACAATCTAGAAATCAAGGACATATTGAGGAGTGAACTTCTCCTACTCATCTGCAAGACAGTCTTTCTCTTTCTTCTTCCTGAAATTGATCTTAAAGAGTTTGGAACCATAAGTATCTCTCTCTCAAAAAAAAAAAAAGGACAAAGAATTACTTACCTCTCCACAGCATCATCAACATCCTCTTTACCCATTAGGAGAATCTTATGCAAAATTCTCCAGGCTTGATTGGAAATCTGGATTATATATATGTATGTATAATTATTATATATATAAATATTATATTACATATTATAAAAATAAATATACTATAGATATTATACATGTGCATAAAGAAAGCTGGAAAGGACATAAAAAACCACCTAGTTCAATCCTTTCATTTTATAGATGAAGGTCTAAGGAGGTTAAATGATTCTTTCCATTGTACCATGGAAGACAGCCAGTTACAAAGGATGACTCTGGGTAGCAATGGAGGAGAGCTACACTGGGAAATGTGGGAATGTGAAAACAAAAGACATCATTTTAATTTAATTTAAAAAATAAATTTTTGTGCAAGTATTCTCAACTCCCCCCAGTGAAACAGGGCAAGGAAGATACATCTCAATTTTACAATTGGAAAAAATGACAATCAGACAGGCTGTGTGCCCTGCCCAAAGATACATAGTTAGATGAGGGTAGAATGGTATGTCAGATACTTTTTCCCTTTAAATGGAACACAGTTCTCCTCTACCCTGAGCCAACTGTGATTAAACTTGGCAAGGCTTAAGTGGTAGCCATCTTCCTCATCTCAGGGGGATAGGGCAGAGATGGATTTCCAGACCACCAAGCTGGTAAGGTGATGAGAGCTGGTAAAGTGGTGAGTTACATACCTTTTGGGCCTCTCAGCAAATGTGATGATAGAACTCATAGGACAATGAAACGATGTCTGTGAGTTAACAAATCTTGGGAAGTTACTAAGGATGTGTTGTCAGCCAAAATAAGCAAGGCTGAGCAAGCAGTCGATGGAAAGTCTGTCTGTGGGTGGAAATTATTCTTTGGGGAAGAAGAACAATTTACAATATGGCAAACAAGTTCAAAAGGACACATTTATATCTCAAAAATTTCCCTTCCTTGCAGAGTTTCACAGAATTGCAAAATTTCAGAGCCAGGAGGGATTTTAAGAATCTAGTCTGACACACACCTGAACAAGAACACCCCACTACATCATATCTAACAAGTGTCATCCAGCCTTGGCATGAAGCCCTTCAATAGGAACCTCCTCAGGCAGCCTATGCCATTTTTGATGGCTGTCATTGTTAGGAAGCTTTTCCTTATGTCAGACCTGAATTTGCCTTTTTTTTGCATCTGTCTCCCATCACTCCTTTATCCTCTGAGGCCAAAGCTGAAAAAGCCTACTCCCATCTCCACATGACAGCCTTTCAAATACTTGAAGATAATATCTTTTTCCCTTAAAACTTCTCATCTTCAAATCTTCTCTTCCCCAATACATTTCTTCAGATCTTTCAAATAATCCTCCTATAATAAAGTCCTTCACCATCCTAGTCACCCTCCAGATGCTTTCTACATTATCAATGTCTTTCCAAAAATGTGGTGTGCAGAACTGAATACAATACTCCAGATATATTCTGACCAATATATTCTGACGTTCCCTATCACCTCCAAGTTCAAAAAATCTTTTGGTGTTCAAAGTCCTTCATAACCTGTCCTCTCCAGGGACAAAGTGTTCCATTTCTTAGCTCTGGGCATTTTTATTGGCTGTCTCCCCATGCTAGGAGTGTCCTCTCTCCTCATCTCTGCCTTCTGACTTCCCTGGCTTCCTTCAAGTCCCAGCTAAAATCTCACCTTCTCCAGGAAGACTTTCCTGATCCCCCTTAATTCTTGTGTGTTCCTTCTGCTGATTTTCTCCAAGTTTTCCTATATATTACTTGTTTGTACATCATTGTTTGCATGTTATCTCCCCAATTAGATTATAAACTCCTTGAGGGCAGGGACTGTCTTCTGTCTCTCTCTGTCTCTCCAGTAATTACCACAGTGCTTGGCACATAATAGGTGCTAAATAGACATTTATTGACTGACTGGCTGAATGCAGCATTAGTATCACCTCCTTATTCCTAGAAATCACACCTCTCTTAATGTAGCCTAAGTTCACATTGGCTTATGGGGTCTGTCATTTCACACGGCTGACTCATTCTGATTTTAACCTCCATTACATACTATTCTCTAGCCATATCTTATTCTACTTGCATTTGCAAAGTTGAATTTTGAACCCAAATATAAGACTTCACATTTATCTCTATTAAATGTAATCTAATTCAATTTTACAATTTTAGTTACAGAATTCTCAAGCTATAAAAGAGAGCCCAAGCCCTTCCAATTCAGCCTTCTAGTAATAAGATGAGATTTCAACCCTACCAGAAGGCCACCTGTCTCTTATTCTCTTAAAAAATCCTTCAAATCAAGAGCTCTTTCATTTGGGACTAGGAAAAAATAATTTAATATATTTTGATAACTACTTTTCAACATAATTGACTTTCTTTTTAATCCTATGTATTTTATTCCATATATTTATAAATAGGATTCCGAGAAGGGTTTATAGACTTCATTAGAATTTATAACAGCAAAAAAAAAATTAAGAACCTCTGCTCTAAATGGAAGGCTCAGTGCCCTCTGTGGTCAATCAGTTCCAGTGAGCAGCTCCTAATTCTCTAATTCAGTTCCCTCCTCTAAAAATGAAAATGGGTCCATTTAGTTTCCTACATAGAGGACCCAGGTCCTCCAGTCCCTCAGGACAGATGGTATCAATGATGAGAAAGATAAAAAAAGCATGTTTCCAGACTATTCTAAATCACCCCCAAAGCTTAACAAAAAGCAAAACCTAGTGATCTCACATCCCCCCTTTCAGTTCTCAAATCTTCGTCTCACTATGGATTTGCTCCACTCCCATGTAAATAAACCCACACCACCAGAAGTCAGCCATGGAGGCAAGGGCTAAGAGGTGGGCTTCTTGGGTTTGAATCTCACCTCTCTGAAATTCCCAAAATATGTTCACACAGGACTATTTAGCCCAGAGGTATAGGCCTGAAGGCTAGGAAGGCCTTCAAAAAAAGTCTACGCCTTCTCCAATCCACAGACATTCACATAATACACATAAACATACACATGCAAACACACACAGAGACATACAAACACATTCATACACATTCAAAGTCACATTCACATAGACACATGGGATGCTCAGTGGCAGGATAGTGATGGTGATAGACTACACGTCTATCATCCAGTCCTCAGCCTAGTGAAGTCCAAGGATGCTCAGAACCACATTGACTGCAAGGTAATGAATTTTTCAGACACTTCAGCTCTTAGAGACCACCTATAGAGACATAAAAGGATTGCAACTGTATTTGGTGAAGGAATTAGCCATATGGATAAAGCTATGGACCGTTTATGTAATGTTTATGTAATAAATATAGACTTAAATGAGTACACACACATGCACATACACACACACATACATACTGATACTTCTTTGGATCTGTGATCTAACCAGATTACAGCCCATCTACCTCTTCTCATCTTGTTTGACTCTTGGCCATACTGCCCCCCAAACCTTCCAACAGAAATGCACCCAATGTATTCCAAAAGATATATGGATATAGCATGGAGATCATTGAAGCACATAGGCCATCCATCAGTTATCTCTTGTAATCACAAAATGACTGGCCCACCTCCCTTCCTAGTCATACATCTTTCTGAGGACAGCATTTATATAATTTTTCCTACAAATTTTTTCCACGAATATAGTGCAATCTGCTCATATGCACCATTTGCTTCTCTTTTTTATTGTATTTTAAAATTTTGAATTTAATACCAAAAAAAGGAATCTCCATATACATAGCAAACACAAAAAGAAGATTATGTATGAAAATATGAATTTTCATTTTACAGCCTTTTTTAAGTAAACAGGATGTTTAAATTTAAGCATTTAAAACTGCACTAAGATACTGGGGACAGTCTGTATGCTAAATGCCACACTTTCTTTCAAAATTGTCCTGCTTGTCTGTGCTTCCTTCTGTTCCTTTGTGTGGATTTTTTAAATATTCCATTGTTTCTCTTTTTTATTTACATCAGTATTGCTAACTTACCACCATCCTTCAAATTAGAAAGCAGAAGAAAAACTTTTTGTAACAGATAAACACAATCAAGCAAAATTAATCAACATAATAACCATATCCAAAAGTGTATGTAACTACGCCATGACTTCTCTGTCAGGTGGATAACATGTTTCATCACAGGTCCTCTTAGAAACATGGTTGGTCGTTGCATTGAACAGAGTTCTCAAGTCTTTCAAAGTTTTTTTTTTCCTCTACAATGTATTTGTCATTCAGTTGTTTTCAGTCATGTCCAACCCCATTTGGAGTTATCTTGTCAAAAATAATGGAGTGGTTTGTCATTTCCTTCTCCAACTCATTTAATAGATGAGAAAACTGAGACAAACAAGGTTAAGTAACTTGATCAGGGTCACATAACTAGTAGGTACCTGAGGCCAGATTTGAACTCAGGAAGATGGTCTTCCTGACTCCAGTCCTGGTACTCTAACCATATCCTTGTATAAATAGTTTACCTGATTCAGTTCTGTTCATATATACTACCCAGGATTCTCCACAATTGACTCTTTCAATCTCTCTTACAGTACAAAAATGTCCCATTACATTCACATGCTGTAGTTTGTTCAATCATTCCCCAACAGGTGGGCACTTACCCCTTTAAATTCTAGTTCTTCCCTTTTGCTTTTCTCTTCCTTTTCTTTTCTCTGATCCCAGGATCAGAGAAATTTTCTTGATTATCATTCCCTCCTTGGTGATATTGCTGTAACTCCCCATCTCCATTTGTTTTCTTACTGAGTTTGATGTACCTCTACATCTATATTTGTAAATATACAAGTATCCTTTGTCCATTTCAGATGAAAGTAACATGATGCCCACTCCCCCTGCCTTCTGCAATGATTGTATATTCATCTTCTCACACATCGCAGTTCTGCTCTTTCTTCTTCCTTTTTACATTACTATATTCCTTTTATTCTCACTTATATTTCCCCTCTCAAAATTCTTGGAACAGAATCAATCAGAAGGCTGAAGCCTTCTTTTTTTTTTTAATTTAACTCTCTCAATTTCATTTCAAAACTTTTAAGATTCTGAAGGGAGATTTGTTTTTCTTCTATTATAATGTTATCATTACATCATCATCATACAGCCCCTTTCAATTGCTTAAATAAATTTACCTTTCCAGGTTTTCCTAGATTTGTGTTTGTATTTAAATTTTCCTACTTATCTCTGATTTCGCGTTGCTTTGTTTTTCATCAGACATACTTGAAAGTTGTCTATCCTATGAAAGGTACCTTTTCCCTCAGATTTTCAAGTTAAATTATTCTAGATTGTAAAGCAATTGCATTTGCCTTTTAAAATATTGTGTTCCAAGATCTTCTTATTTAACAAAGAACATTCTAGGTCTTGTATAATCCTAACTGTGGTTCCTTGATACTTGACCCAAAATTGAATCACAAAAAGTTGGACACAAGGGAAATGACTGAAAAACAGTGGAGGATTCAATGTGGAATGAGGGAGAGAGGATTGACTGGTTGTGATATAATAACAAAAGGCATTAATAAAATTTATTTTTTAAAAAACCACCAGGAAATGTCATACTACTCTAGTATCTTTGTCAAGAAAACCTTAAATGAGGTCATGAAAAAGAGAACATGACTGAAAACAACTAAACAGCTGTTACACTGTAAAGAAGAAAAAAGCTTTTAGATGGCAGAGAAAAGCCAAGAATTTGCCTGAGCTCTCCCCAGTTTCCCTCAGAAACAGCATTAAATCAAGCTTCTAACTAGATTCTGGAGTGACAGAACCCACAAAAAAAAGATGAAGTGAAGCAATTTTCCAGCTTAAGATAACTTAGGACTATGAGGAAAGGTCTTTCTTACTTGAGTAAAGGGGGAATGCATCCCAGTGCAGATAGTGTCTGGGCAAGTCATTGGGAGCCTCTTGCCACAGCACAGGTCAGTAACCTGACCAAGGTCAATCCTAACCAAGCAGGCCAGTGACACAGCAGGCCAGCTGTGACGCCTCCAGCCTCCACACAGAAAGCAAACTACAGGAAGGAACCCCCAGCCCAACAGGTGCAACTAAACTAGCCCACCCCAGCACAGTGGGCAAGCTGCCAGCACCCAAGGCTCCTGCATGGTAAACCAGTGATCAGGCCTCTTGCCCCCAGCACAAGAAGTTTGGGACAGTGCCTCCATCTTCAAATACAATACTCAAGAGAAGCATAAAAATTTAAACAGAAAAGAAAGAAAAATAAACTTTATTCAGTAAAGTTAAACTCTTTACATCCCTACATGGGAAAATGATACTTGTAACTTGTAAGAACCATATCTCTATTAGGGCAGTTAGAATGGATATACATAGACAGAGGATATGTTAGATGGATAAAAGTTGACTTTGGTGTGATAATATAAAATAAGGGGTGAAAAAAAGGATTGTACTCTGAGAGAAGGGAAAAGGGGAGACAGAATAGGATAAACTGCATCATATGAAGAGACACAAAAGATCTATTTATAATAGAGGGAAAGAGGATGGGGGGGTGAGCATTGTTTGAACCTTATTTCCATCAATTTGGCTCAAAAAGGGAATAATGTATGCACGCAGCTGTGTGTAGAAACTTATCTTACCCTGCAGGGAAGTAGGAGAGGAATAAGGTAAGAAAAGGGAGGGGGGGTGCTGATAGAAGGGAGAGCAGATTGAGGGAGGCAGTGGCCAGATACAAAATTCTAATGAGAAGGGACAGGGTGAGAAGAGTGAGAAAAGTATAAAGGAGAAGGGGATAAATAGGATGGAGGGAAATACACAATAATGATAACTGTGAATGGAAATGGGATGAACTCTCCCATAAAATGGAAGTGAATGGCAGAGTGGATTAAAAAACAGAATCCTACAGTATGTTGTTTACAAGAAACACATTTGAAGCAGAGATACACACAGAGTAAGAGTAAAAGGCTGGAGCAGAATGTATTATGCTTCAGCTGAAGTAAAAGAAAAAAGAAGGGAAAGCAATCCTGATTTCAGACAAAGCAGAAGCAAAAATTGATCTAATTAAAAGAGATATTGAAGGAAGCAACACCTTGCTAAAAGGTACCATAGACAATGAAGTTATATCAGTATTAAATATATATAGCACAAGTGGCATAGCATCTAAATTCTTAGACGAGAAATTAAGTGAGTTACAGGAAGAAATAGAGAGCAAAACTAAACTAGTGGAGACCACAATCTCCTCCTCTCAGAACTAGGTAAATCTAACCACAAAATAAACAGAAAGAAGTTAAGGAGGTGACTAGAATTTTAGAAAAGTTAGACACGATAGACCTCTAGGAAAAGCTGAATAAGGAGAGAAGGGAATATACCTTTTTCTGAATACATGGCACCTACACAAAAATTAACTGTATTAAGGCGTTAAAAACCTCACAGTCAAAAGCAAAAAGGCAGAAATATTGCATGCATCTTTTTCAGATCATGATGCAATAAAAATTATATGTGATAAAGAGCCATGGAAATATAGACTAAAAATTAATTGGAAACTAAATTATCTAACCCTAAAGAATGTGTGGATCAAACAATAGAAACAATCAATAATTTCATCAAAGAGAATGACAATAATGAGACAACATACCAAAATTTATGGCAAAGCAGTTCTTAGGGAAATTTTTATATCTATAAAGGTTTACATGAATAAAATAGAGAAAAAGCAAATTAAAAAATTAGGCATGCAACTAAAAAGCTAGAAAAAAGAATAAATTAAAAATCTCCAATTAGATATGAAATAATAAATTCTGAAATTCAAAAGAGAGAGTAATCAAATTGAAAGTTAAAAAAAAAAAACTGTTGCACTAATAAATAAAACTGAAAGCTGGTTTTGTGAGAAAAAAGTAAAAAATAGATAGACCGGTTAATTTGTTTAAAAAGACAGAAGAAAACCAAGTTTAAAAGATCAAAAATAAAAGGGTAAATTCAACACCAATGAAGAAAAAATTAAAGAAATAATTAGTAACTATTTTGTCCAACTTTATGCCAATAAATCTGGCAATCTAGGTGAAATGGATGCATCTTTACAAATATATAAATTGCTGAGACTAACAGAAGAGGAAATAAAATACTTAACCCCATTTTCAAGAAAAGAAATTGAAGAAGCCATCAATGAACTCCTGAAGAAAAAATCTTCAGAGTCATATAGATTTATAAGTGAATTCTACCTAATATTTAAAGAACAATTGATTCCAGTACTATATAAATTATTTGGGGAAATGGGCAAAGGAATCCTATCAAATTCCTTTTATGACACAAATATGATGCTGATACATAAACCAGGAAGAGCCAAAACAATGAAAGAAAATTATAGGTCAATTTTCCTAATAAATATTGATGTAAAAATTTTAAATAAAATATTAGCAAAGCAATTAGAGAAATTTATCATGAGGATAATACACTATAATCGGGTGGAATTTATACCAGGAATGCAGGGCTAGTTCAACATAAGGAAAACTATCAGCATAACTGACCATATCAGTAACAAAACTAACAGAAATCATATGTTTACCTCAATAGATGGAGAAAAATCTTTTGACAAAATACAGCACCCAGGCCTATTAAAAACACTAGAGAGCATAGGAATAAGTGGAGTTTTCATTAGATGATAAGTAGCATCTATCTTAAACCATCAGCAAGCATTGTATGTAATGAGAATAAACTAGAAGTTTTCCTAATAAGATCAAGGGTGAAACAAGTTTGCCCATTATCACTACTATTGTTCAATATTGTTAACGTTAGCAATAGGATAAGAAAAAATTGAAGGAATTAAAATAGGCAATGAGGAAACAAATCTATCACTCTTTGCACTGATATGATGGTATACTTAAAGAATCTTTGAGAATCAACTAAAAAACTACTTGAAATAATTAACAACTTTAGCAAAGTTGCAGGATATAAAGTGAACCCATATAAATCATCAGCATTTCTATATATTACCAACATAGCCTAACAGCAAGAGAAAGGCAAATTCCATTTAAAACAACCATAGACAATATAAAATATTTGGGAGTCTACCTGCCAAGATAAACCCAGGACAAGCATATATGAACAGAATTACAAAACATTTTTCATACAAATAAAGTCAGCTCTAAATAATTGGAAATACATAAATTGTTCATGGGTAGGCTGAGCCAACATAATAAAAATGACAATTCTACCTAAATTAATCTACTTATTCAGTGTTATACCAATCAAACTACCAAAAATTATTTGATAGAACTAGAAAAAATAACAAAACTTGTCCGGAAGAACAAAATGTCAAGAATAAGAAGGGAATTAATGAAAAAAATGCCCAGGAAGGTAGCCTAGCCATACTAGATCAAAAACTATACTATAAATCAGCAATCATCAAAACTATTTGGTACTAAGAAATATAGTGGTAGATCAGTAGAACAGATTAGGTATACGAGACTCAGTAGTAAATGACTACAGTAATCTATTGTTTGAGAAACCCAAAGACTACAGCTTCTAGGATAAGAACTCACTATTTGACAAACACTGCTGGGAAAACTGCAAAGCAGTATGGCACAAACTAGGTATAGACCAACATCTCACACACTATACCAAGATAAGTTCAAAATAGATACATGATTTAAACATAAAGGGTGATATAAGCAAATCATGAGACCTGTCAGATACATGGAAATGGGGAAAAGTTATGACCAAACAAGAGATAGAGAACGGTATGAAATGCAAAATGGATCATTTTGATTACATTAAATTGAAAAGGTTTTACACAAATAAAACAATGCAATCAAGATTAGAAGGAAAGCAGAAAGCTGGGAAATAATTTTTACAGTTAGTGTTTCTGATAAAGGCCTCATTTCTTAAATATATAGAAGACTGAATCAAATTTATAAGAATGTAAGTCATTTCCCAAATGATAAATGGTCAAAAGATATGATCAGGCAGTTTTCAGATGAAGAAATTAAAGCTATCTAAAGACATGAAAAATTCTCTAAATCACTATTTATTAGAGAAATGCAAATTAATACAGCTTTGAGAAACCATCTCACACCTATCAGATTGGCTAGTATGATGGAAAAAGAAAACAATAAATATTGGAGAAGGTATGGGAAAATTGGAACCCTAATATGTTGTTAATGGAGTTGTGAACTGATTTAACCATTCTGGAAAGCAATTTGAAACTACATCCAAAGGGCTATAAAACTGTGCATACCATTTGATCCAACAATACCATTATTGTATACAAGTCTACATATAAAAAAAGATCATTAAAAAGGGAAAAGGATCTACATGTACAAAAATATTTCTAACAATTCTTTTTGTGGTGGCAAGGAACTGGAATTTAAGGAGATGATCCTGCCCTTGAGGAGAATGACTGAACAAGTTGTGTTATATGAATGTAATGGTATACTATTGTGCTATAAAAACTGGTGAGCAGGTAGATTTCAGAAAAACCTGGGAAGACTTACATGCGTTGTTTCTGAATGAAGTGAGGAGAACCAGGAGAACATTGTGCACAGTAACAGTAACATTGTGCCATGATCAACTTTGATAAATTTAGCTCTTCTTAGGAGTACAGTGATCCAAGATAGTTTCAAAAGACTCATAATAGAAAATGCTATCCACATCCAGAGAAAGAATTATGGAGTCTCAATGCAGATTGAAGCATACTATTTTCACTTTTTTGGATTTTTTGGTTGCTTTTTCTTTCTTGTAATTTTTCCCTTTTTTTCTGATTCTTTTCTGACAATATGACTAATGTGGATTTATGTTTAATATGATTGTACATGTATAACCCATATCGGATTACTTGCTGTCTTGGGGAGGGGAAAAAATGAATATTGAAAACTATATTTGCATGTAATTGAAAAAAATAAAATAATATAGGAGGAAGCTTTGAAAGAGTAAGAACTCTGATCAATGCAATGACTGACCATGATTCCAGAAGATCTGTGATGAAGCATGTTATTTACCTGAGAGAGATATCATGGTCTAAAGATGCAGAAACATACATTTTTGGACACAGTTACTATGTTGATTAACTTTGTTTGACTGAGTTTATTTGCTGCAAAAGTTTTTTTTTCTTTCTCTTTAGTCATTTAGAAAGTGGGGGGTTCAGTTAAAAATGATTTATCTTTAACAATAATAAATTTAGAATGAAAAATATACATGAGATTAAAACTGAGAATAGTATTTATTTTGAAGAAAAAAGTTTTCCCATCAGCTGGCTTGCAATTCTGATAATGAGCCTTCATCAAAGAAAAATTATATTTTAGAAATAAGAATTTTTCTACAAACATAACATACATATTATGTAGTATGAAATTTTATTTTATCAAGTTTGCAAAGCTCCTTGAATTATAGTTTTACTAATTATTCATTGTGAACAACAATATGCAAATATATTTTTCAGCACCATCTACAATCTTGAAATTCAACTTTACAGGACTGCAATGTTAGTGATACCTTTTAGGGAAATTTTTTCCTATTTACTTAATAATACTATCATTTGAGGTCAACACACTATAATAATGCTGTTCAGTTAGTTACTTTTCTAAGTACTTTATCATAGAACTTTTTTGTCAATGAGAAATCCATAAAATAGAACTATTAAAAGGTATTCCTTTTTTTAACTTTAAAAAAATCTTCTTTACTATTTCAGTATTGAGGGGAGAAATATTTCATGTTTTTAATAACACTAAAGCAAAATAAATACTTGATAATGAGCAGAGTCTAGATAGCTAAAACTACTCCTGAGGATAGACTTACACAAAAGTCTCATACTCAATTAAAATATTCCCTCTTCATTTTTTTATGGTTTCTACAAAATTTTGGTCTAAAAAAGATAGATTTTTGTGCCAGACAACTGATGAAGCAATAGGCCTAACTAATGATCTCAGATTAAACAATAGAAAGCAATGAAAATTTATTCAGTTACATTAAAAAGAGCTTTCGCAGAGCAGTAGTGAAACAGTTCCAAAGGTTAAGAAAATACTGATGTTTAGAGTACGCTTCTGGGTGTTTGCAGTTTATTTTCTTTAACCTGCAAGTGCTGGATTTTAGCTATGATCTTCCTAGGGTTTTTCTTTTTGGAGTTTATTTCAGGAGGAGATCAGAAGATTATTCCTGTCTTTACATTACCCTTTGGTTTTCATAGATCTGAATAGTTTTCATTAATGATTTCTTGAAATATAATGCCCAAGATTTGTTTTTTTCAGGCAGGGAGTTTAGTGATTCTTAGATTACCTCTCCATGACCTGGTTTCTAAATCAGTTGCTTTTATTATATTAAATACATTTTCTTAATTTTTTTAATTTTTCATTTCTTTCTATCTTTTGAAGTCATTGATTTCTGTTTGGTTTATTCTAGCTTTCAGGGAATATATTCTGCAAGTAAAGTTAACCACTTACTCTTCTAAGAACTACGTTCTTTTTCCAATTTTTCCTTCAAGAGCTTTTATCTTTTTTTTTCTCTTCTATCATTTCCTCTAGTTATGCATTTAGTCCTCACGGAAAATCCATTTTTTTCCTTTGGGTCTCTGCTTATAGTTATTACCAAATTACTCTTTTCTTTGCGGGGGAAGGGGTTAAAGGGGAAAGGATGGGGACAACATCTCTAGATTTGAAATACTCTTTATCCTGGAAGATGCTTTCTTTGATGTACTCCTGTTTCCAGTTTCAGCTCCTGAATTGGAACTTTGTGCTAGGGACAGTGTCTACCCCTTGCTGAACTTATTAGGTAGGGAGTAGTTCTACCTATGTGTTCCCACTCTGGGTCCTGGGGCCTCCTTTCCTATTGCCTATTTCTGACTGACTTTGTATGCTCTTCAGAGTTGGAAGAAGTCACTTAACTACAGCATCTCATTGGATTTCCTTATCATCACTTGATTTGATGCAAATTTCATGTTTTCACTGGAGTAGGTGTTAGGGAGTGAGCTAGGCAGCCTGCCTCCAATCATAAGCAGCCATCTTGACCAGAAATTCCCACCATTCGTTTTTCCATTACTCACTGGGTGACTTGCAACTTTAAATTTTTTGAAACTTTGTTGTAGACATTCAGTATCTTCAGGAGATTACTGATGTTAAAAAATGTGAATCTTTGTTTCAGCAAGAAATCTGAGGTCATTAAAAAAAATACAGTTTCCTAGATGTAATCCAGTCTCTTTTCCTCCTGCTATTAAATTGTAGACCCAGTTCATTGTCCATCTGCTTTATTGGTCCAATTTATGTGTGCTGATAGACTGGCTCTATGGGTTGCCCAACTGATTGCATGCTATAATCTAGACAATAGACATTCTTTACCCACTTAATTTTCCCCATGTAGATAGTTAAATCATATTCTTTAGAGTCATTATGGATCTCATTTCAGACAACATTTTGGGAGTTGATATAATTGACACAGTGGTATCTGCAAACAGGAGCAGTTGGAAGACCTCAGCATCTTTAGGAAATCTCTTTCCCCTTTGGACTCTATACTAGACACACTCTATGACAGTAGCAAACACCTATGATAAGTGCCTATCTTCCTATTTTTGTACCTCCTTTGATATTAATGATCAGAAGACTGTCCAAAAATTTTCTCTATGCTCATGTCATTTGAGGAATTGAATATGATTTTGACATATGCATGAAAGCAACCATATTAGAGGCAAATCTTCACTCTACCAAATAAAATGCTTTTTGATAGTCAACAAAGATAAGCACATTGGGATAATGTGTTCTCTGCACTTTTTATTCAATGGTATAAAATGTGTGTTTTATTGTACAACCTGAGAAAACCTCTCTAGTCCTCTCTCATACCTTCATTAAGGAAGCTTCAATACATATATAAATTGCTCTCATAACAATTTTGTAGAGGGAGGAAAAATGGAATTTGGGGCAATAGGATATATTTTCTTAATCTTTTTTCTATAAAAATAAAGTCAATCTGTTATTTTTTCCCAAAATTTTGATATCCTTCCACTTTTCAGATACCTTGAGGAATTAATCCTTTATTTCCCTCAAAACTGCTTCATCTCCAACAGAGACATAGGATCATAGAATTTTAAATTTACATCATAAAATAACCTTATAGGCCATAAAATCTAATTCCTCATTTTATATGTAACCCCCTCCCAGGATTCTTTTCCTGAGTTCCACTTGAATTGTTAGCCAAGGTCACCAGTGAATGATTAACTACTTCTCATCTCAGAAGTCCAGTACAACCCTGAGAGGTTGGATCATTTCTATTGCTTTTACTCACAATCTTGCCATCCAGTGTGCTTTTTCCCTTCCTCCCTCTCCCTGTTGATTATCAGCCAGCCAGACTTAATTAGCTTTTAGAAAGGGGTATTTACTGAGATGGTACAGCCCTTAACACAGACACTGCCTCATCCACTGATAGTCTGAGGACACTGCTGCTAACGACAATGGGAAGTTGAAATCTGATCTTTTAAAGGGTCTATTTTTTTTTTTTACCTCTGGTCAAGATGGAGGGCAGGAGACAAGACAGAGATTCTCTTTGTTTTTCGCTGTCCCTAAGAAATGCCTTCTCCAAAGATTCACCAGAGCTGTTCTACTCTGGGTTGGCCCATTACTAGAATGATGAATTCTGAACTGACTTCCTATTTTTTCCAACTCCCCCAGAACACTACTGATTCTCTTCAACCAACAAGACATTTTCCTGTGAGTATTGTGTGTGTTTTCATTCAATTTCTACCTAGGTTTCACCTTTCATTGATTCTATAACTTTTAATCAAAGCAGTATTCATACTTCATATTAATTGGAGTTGACGAGTATAATCTTGCCCATAGATGAGTAAACTCAGACTGAGAGAGTCTGTGTCACCCAGGGTGACAAAGCTAGTGAATGTCTGAATGTCAGAAGTGGGGTTCAAACCAAGGGTCTTCCTGATTTTCTAAGTCCAGGCTCTAACCGCTACTGTCTGCTACCTCATACATCTTCTATGCATCCTTGATGCTGTCCAGATGTTTTTCTTATTTTATTTTTGCTTTCTCTAGTGCTACTTCTACTTTCTCATACAAAACATTGTGTACTAGAAGACTATGAAGTTTGAGCCTAACTGAAATGTGGCTACACCACCATTAATGAATAAAAGCATTTGATATGTAAATTTTTACAGATCTTTTCCATTTTTTATGTTTGTTGTCATCCTTTCATCTCCTTAATCTTAAATGCTCTCAATGGTCTGGTCTAATAGGGTCTCTCAGTCAACTTTCTGAAAATGTATTTTTCCTTTCACTGCTTCTGGCTCTTTTATGAGGTAATATTACTTATAATTTTCTACTGCGCATGTCTGTAAGATTTTACAGATAAGTTCATATTTTAAACTGATATTGCCCTTGGATATTACATCTTTCCATTTGGCAAGGCAATCTAACATTTGTTGGCTGCAGTGGTTTTTAAGATTTTCTGGACTTGTCATTTTAGTGTTCAATACTTTGGTTAAACTTCCTTAGGAAAAGTGATAGTCCATGTCGACAACTGTCCCTTTATATATTTCTCATTTTTCATTATCAACAGCTTATTTATGTAACATAAGGTCAGGTTGAAATTACTTCCATTGCACATCATATCTTCTTCTCATTTTTAATCTTCTACAATGATATCGATTTTAATCTTTTTTCTAACAAGGCAACCATCTGATTGAACACAGATGACTGATTTGAAAATGACTCCCACACCAGTAACCAACCATTTCCTGTCTGTTAAAATACAATCAATTTTTTCTTTAGTAATACCATTTGGTCCTTGACAATTCTTCTGAAAAAAATATTCATTGCAAAAATGAATGAACAAGGAATCCTAGCAGATGATATTGAAAAACTATTGTGATACTTTATGCACTGAAATTAACTTAAATTATTAACATTCAAGTATATTTGTATCAATGACCAGTGTTATATTTCTAATAGAACATTTGTTGAAAGAAAAAGTATTTAAACTACGTAATTTAGTGTTGAAATGGATAGAGTGCCAAGTCTGAAGTCAGAAGAGTTCAAATACAGCCTCAGACACTAAGTAGTTGTATCACCCTGGAGAAGTCATTTAACCACTTAACTGTCTGCCTGAATGAAAATGAGACCCGTTAATGACTTTAGCTTTAAAAGGTCAAACTCTGCCACTGCATCCTGGACCATCTCCAATGTCCTGATTTATATCTGGAACTGGACTTAATTTGCAGAAATCACAATCTATGAATTCAGAGGGCATGGGTTCAAATCCAACTTCCAATGCTTATTATTCATGTGACCTTGAAGAAGTCACTCAACTTCTCATCCTCAGTTTCCCCATACAGAAAATAAAGAATTTGTACTAGATAACCTAAATGATCACTAAGGTCCCTTCCAGTTCTAAATCTAGGATACTATGAGTCTCATACTCTAGAATAGATGTTGGTGCAAAAGCCACAATTATTGTCATGGTAATCTTCCTGCAAATACTAATCATGAGCACCTTAATAAAGGAGGGTCAAGAACATCATGAAATGATCCTTCTTGTTTCCTTTGGATGTGTGCTAAAACCAGCACAGCGAGTGCCTTTATTTTTCTCTCCCAGGAGAGCCCATCAGCCGTGCTTGCATATGGCTGCACCTCCCTCTTGTCTTCTGGCTTCATTTATAGTGAAAATGGCAATATTGACATGATTCAGTTCCTACAGCAGTGTTCCTGCTAGCTGGCGAGTGGACAAGTATTTCACATTTAGAGAATCAGTGTCTAAATTGCTGCTTATAAATGGTCTGAAATCTGTGATTTTCAGCATCTTCTGTACCCTTTCCCATCCCTCCACCACTTTCACAGAGGGAGCCACAGGGGACCAAGGGACATTCCGAAATTTTGCTTCATGAGTTACTATGGACGAAGGATTCATCACCAAATGACCAACCTACAAGGGACAAGCTTTCTCATGTTCAAGTCGTCTAGCCCTCAGAAAGTAGACTTATCCTGTTGACAGAATCATATCTGAAGTCATTCCAATATTATGGGAACTTTCAGAGTTTGTGCTTCCCTAGCATAGACTTTGAGAATCCAGAGTCACCTGCACAACACAGTGAGATATTAGACTAGGACTAGTTTTCTCCTCTCCTGCACCTGGCAATTATGCATTGTACAATATGTACATTGCATAGTAAGGATTTTTTAAAATACTTTTTTAAAGCACTTTTTAAAAAGCACTTTTTTAAAAAAATAATGAATGAATGGATGAATATATAAAGAGTACTGTGTACTTTGTTATTGCTTCCCAAAAGGACACATTTGTATTCTGTTTTGCATATAATTTGCACATTTCCTTATTGTCATAAGCACAGTACCCTCCAGTGTAGAACCAGTCTAGAACCTGGCATTTTGAGTTGGAGTGGGTCAGGCTAGAGGTAATACTGGTTAGACTGCATTCAGATGCACTCCTACCCTGCTTGCCTCTCCAAGCACTAAGAGTGGTCCAATGGGCTAATCACGTGACAATAACTGTCTCCTACTACAGGAAATAGCTCAGGGTGCTGAATGATCTAGCTGACACTTTGGTGAACCTGGAGTCAGTAAAGGCTGGTTTGTAATTCTATAGGAGATGTAAATGTGATTCTACATGGAAAGTAGTGCTTTTTCCTTTTTTATGGAAGCAAAGAATTGGAAAAAAGTAGATGTCCATCAATTGGGAAAAGCTAAACAATCTTTGCTACAGAAATGTAATTGAACATTAGGGTGCTATATGAAACAAGGTACATGTTGAATACAGAGAAGCATGGAAAGACATACATGAATTGATGCAAAGTGAAGTAAGCAGAGCCAAGAAAACTATACACACATACATCTAAATGTGTGTGTGTATATATGTATATATATGTATATGCGCATGTATGTACATACGTATGCATACCTACACACATATAAAACTACAAGAATGTAAAGGAAAAAACAACATCCAAATAATAGAAAATGACTGCTGGAGATTTTAAAACATGCTTCGTCCCAAAGAAGAGCTATGCCAGGGCATCTTTCCCCAATTCCTACTCCTTTACAGAGGGGGAGGGGGAGGGAGGAGTAGACTACTGGTGTGGAATGTTGTATATGATACTAGATTTTATTCAATGTATCAATCAGTTTTACTGAATGTTTTTCACCTTTGCAGAGATAGGGGGTTGTTAAGAATCTTGCCAGAAAGATTCTAGTGTAAATAGGGAAGAAATGCCAAGCATGGAGCAGGGTGGGCAGAGATGTAATTGAAATGCCCCATGTTGGAACAAAGCTCCAGTCGCCCTGCCCTAATTAAAACCTCATCAAAATTTCTGACCATGTGAAAAATGAACTATTCCCTGAATGTTTCTCATCCTTCAAACCATCTTCAAAGCTTCTTAGTCCCATCCATCTCTGGAATGATGCACATCTCCTAAAAAACCAAGATTGAAGGTGGAAGGCAGGTGCCCTTCCCTACAACACAAGGCAATTCTCAAGCGATAAATTTCAGCATTTCCATTCAGGACTCATACAATTTCTTCCTTTCTCATAAACTGCTTTTCCTTTCAGGTATTCCTGAAAGAAAATAGAAAATCGCTTATACTTTGACTCTCAATTTTCTTTAGTGGAGACTCTCCACTAGGCAGTCTCACCTTGTGATTTCTTGGTGATGAATTTTCCTCATAAACTTGCTACTAGAAAAAAAGAGCTAAGGCATTGGGAACAGCAAGGAAGGGAGTCCAAGAGTTGGCCCCTGGCTTGAGGAGAGGAGGGGGAGAGATTTTAAAAGAGTCATTTTGCCTCTAAAAGGATGTCCAATATCCGCCTCTAATGACATGGGGTGAGTGGGACCAGGGACACACCGGCATCAGAAGTGGGGCTCATTGGCCCATTGTTATCAGCAGGAGTTCACAAAAATCTAAAAACAGTAAAAGCTGGAAGGGATCTCTGAGACCCTCTAAACAAAAGATGAAGTATTGAAAGGGACTATAGGGGTCATTTAGTCTAACCTCCTTGTTGCACTGATAAGAAAATTGAGCTACAGAGAGGGAGAAGTATTCACCCAAGGTCACACAGTAACTAAGTGGCATTGTTCTGACTTCAAATTCAGTAATCTTTCCACTATACCACCATACCCCAGGATGCTGGCCCTCTACACATCATGCTGCCTGTACTTTGGCCATTTATCTCCATCCCTTGCCCCTACACACCCTCATCTCACCAGAACCTTAGATTTAATCCCTGGGATCCAGGGCTCTGATAAGTAAGCTTTTGCCTTGTCTTACCCAGAACCAAGCCTCCATTTCTCAGTACCTCCACAACATGTTTCCAGTCCCACTTCATCCCCTTACTTACTTGCCAAATCCACTTAATGGGTTATATTCCCCAATTGGAGGCAGTTAGGTGGTACATTAGATAGAGAGTCAGGTCTGAAGTCAGAAAAGACTCATCTTTTGAGTTCAAATCCAACCTCAGACACTTACTGTGTGACCCTGGGCAAGTCACTTAACCCTGTTTGCCTCAGTTTTCTCATCTGTGAAAGGAGCTAGAGAAAGAAATGACAGACCATTTCAATATCTCTGCCAAGAAAACTCCAAATGGGGTCATGATGAGTCAAACACGACTGAAACACGACTAAACCACAACAAACAACAGCTCCCCAATTACGACCTAAGCTCCCTGAGAGTATAGATCATACTGGCTTACTTATATTTATATCCCCAGCATTTGGCACAGTGCCTGGAGCAGGGTAAGTGCTTAAGGAACTATCTATCTATTATCTCTTTCTATAGAGAGACAGAGACTGAAAAAGATTGATCTATCTACCAACCACCCTCACCATTTTGTATTTGGGGAAATTGAGGCCCAGAGCAGAAAGGGATTACCCACAGAGAATGAGTGGCAGGAACAGGATTAGCCCCACACAGAGACAAGGCTGTCCAGGGTAAAACTGTCAGCCATGATCACAGAAACACAACCTTTTTCCTGTCTTCCACCCACACATACTCACCCCCAAAGCAGAAACGTTTTCAAATGGTAACACTGTGCCAAAAAATATTTTTTTTTTTTGGTGCATTGAATCCTTCTTGTATAAGTCATTCCCATGACAACGCACAGAAAGTAGAGCTGGGAGCCAGACACTTTGCTCATTCAGCTCAGCAGAGTGATACCCAACACCCATGTCTGGTGAATGGATTCTGAGAGGTTCAGAAACAACATTGACTTTATAAATCGGCTAATTTCACGTCTCCAGATAATCAATCCCCCTTGATGGTAAAATGATAAGAGAAAGAGAAAATCAACAGCCTTTCCTCCCAAACCTCCCACATCCTTTCCAGGGGCAAATGTGTTACCATTCAGCCCCCTTCTCCTCAGTTATTTCTCATATATTGAGATGATTACTGAGCAAATTGGGACAAACGAGACTGACGTCAAGGTGCTGAAGGAAGAATTGTGAGTCAAAGGACCTGGGTTTGAATTCTGCCTCTGCCACTTAACTGTCTGTATAATCCTGGGCAAATCATTTCTCTGGACCTCAGTTTCCCTATCTGTAAAATCAGGGTGTGGGGTTAGAGTATTTTCTGGTTCTGAATCTATGATCCTATGTACTGGGTGACCTTGGTAGAACTCCTCTTTTCCACTGCCCAAGATGGAAACCCTAACACTGGCCACCAGCCTGCAAATGACTGTCATGGTCTTGATAACTTTCTCTGGATCAAGTTAATGAATATGGATCACTATATAAGCCCAACACAGCTATAAGGGAAAACAATTCCAGTCGTATGTCTTTCCTTACTCTATTCCCTAGATCATGCAAGAAAGTGGTAAAATAGGCAAAGAAAAAATATCTATGGGATATCTTTGATCATATTCCCTGGCCTGAAGTACATAGATGTGTAATAATATTAATAAATGGCATTTATGGGTATTTTAAGGCTTTCATAGTGCTTTTCATGTATTGGCTCACTTGCATCTTACAACAATCCTGTAAGGTAGATGCTGTTACTATCTCCATTTCACGAATTAGGAAATTGAGACCCAGTAAAGTTGAATGATTTTGACATGGTAACCCAGTGAGGGTCAGAAGTGAGATTCAGACCCACATCCTTCCTGACCTCAGATCTGGCATGGTCTTCACCATGCTATGCTGCCCCTCTATATTCCATTAATTGGTTGTGCTAATGTCCCAAAGAATTATTCTTAAACTGACCTATGCCACCCAGTTCATGCCCTGCCCATCTCCTCCTAATAGAAATTTTATAATAGGGAGAATGGCTACTGAGGGGAATATAATTCATGTCTCTTCTCTGTTAACTCTCACTCACAGATAACCTCAGTCCCACACTCTAAAAATACAAGTCCAGCCAAATAGCGGCCACTGCTCCATGTTAACTGATCTGTGTGGACCAGTCTGGGCACAGAAGGTAGGGCTGGCTTCTGTGTGCAGCAAGATTGGGGCTCTTCAGAATACCAAGTCCTGCATGAGGTCCATCCCCCTCATCATCCACAGACACATCACATGGTACTCTATGGGAGAAGGGCCAGTCAGCCATGCTAACACTGGTCACCCCATACACCTCATTCTGTGAGCCAGGTCTACTGTTTCCAGGTGAGAGTGACCAGTCTGCAAGCATGACTATGCCTATGCTCTGTAGGTAACTACTTACAACCTACCTCATCTGTGAACAGGGGCCCCAAGTTCTAGCAGCTGTCAGCTGGGGAGTTTCCAGCTCCTGACAGTTGAATTGAAGAGAGACCAACATCTGGATAAATGTAAGGTGGGGTGGGGCCCATGAGCCTCTTTTGAGGGTGACGTTGGGCGGGGGCACTGCCTTGCCAGGTGGCCCCTCACCCGGGGAGCAGCAATCATTTGAGTTCCTCTGCACAGTTCCATGACCTGGCACCCCAGAAATATGTCCATCTGACTCTGAGGAGGGCACTATACCCTGGGAAAAATCAATGTATCCTGTCATGTGTTTAATTCAGCTCTTGCCTTGTGCCTGTCAAGATTCTGCTCAGTCTGGCAGGGAAGAAAATTGTCTAAGTCGAACATGTGTGATGTAGGCATTAACAACAGAGGCAAGAGAAATGGTGATCTGCCTGAGGCCCCAAGCTGTGCACGAACCAAGGTTCTATTCCCCAAAGAAACAAAATCCATATATATCATAGACCTGCCTCATTATCTGGGGCCATGGGAGACAGTGTAGCATAATGGATAGACTTCTAGACTTAGAAACTTGGGATGAATCTCTATAAGGCAAAATCACATAACCTTTCAAAGCCTCCATTTGTCTATCTGTAAAACGGAGATAAAAATATTTGTAGTGAGCAACTAGATGGTGCAGTGGATAGAGCTGTAGGGCTAGCATCAGGAAAATCTGAGTTTAAACCTGGCCTCATACACTTAATAGATGAGTAACCCTGAGCAAGCACTTAACCTCTCTTTACCTCCATTTCCTCATCTGTAAAATGGGACTAATAATAGGCACCTACCTCCTAGAGTTCTTGAGGAACAAATGAGATATCTGTCAGGACTCTAGCACAGTGCCTGGAATATAATAGGTGCTTAATAAATGCTTGTTTCTTTCCTTCCTAGATGAGTACAAGTCTCATAACCCAAATTAATGAGATGCCAGGATGCTGGAAAATGTTGAGTGGGACCAGTGAAAGAAATTTGGTAATGAGTCATCTTTTAGGGATCATAATGAAGGGGAGAGATGCCACCAAAGTGAAGGTGATGAAACAACCCAACTTGTGAAGACATTGGTAAACTAATGAAGAGGAAAGCAGGAAGAAACAAAAGCAAAACCCAACATATGCAATGGCTACATCAAGAGAGATAAAAAGATCACTGAAAGGAGCCAACCTCTGAGAAACAGAAACAACCAATGCTGGTTCTAGAAAACGGAGAGTAAAAGAAAACTCTCTCCTCAAAGCAGAGAAGGGGGGTTCTAATAAGCAGAATATCATTTACATTGCCAGATGGAATCATTAACTTTGGGATTTTTCTTTGTTACAAAGGAAGAGTCAGCCTACAGAAGGAAGGGTCTGCCTCCACCCAGGAATGATTCTGTTATGAAAACAGAAGTTGTTAAAAAAAAACATTTAGCTAAAAAAGAAAATACCCTAATTTTGAAAGTAAGAATATTCACCCTCAGCAGAATTCTAGACCAGAATATCAAAAAAGTAGTTTGGGAACATTTAGAATGAGAATTGGTCAGCGCTAGGACTAGGCATATTCATTTAGCAGAATACAGAATTTCAAGCCTGAAGAATTCTTAGACAACATCCTATCCAATACCCTCACTTTATATATGAAGAAACTGAGCCCCAAAAGTGACGAGACTTACCCAAGGTCACACAGTAAATAGCAGAGTCAGAATTTGATTCCAGGTTCTTTGACCCCCAAATCTAATATTAACACTAAGCTCATTTCTATTTTTTTGGTAAGCCTGGTAGATTAAAAGATTATTGAAAATTATTTGATCAAACAGACCCAAAAAAGCATTGATTAATGTCAAATTGGATGTCTTTAGTGTTGTACCACAGGGCTCTTGTCCTTAGCTCTGTTCTGTACTCTTACCAAATCCTGAAAAGACAACGTTAATAACATGCTTATGAAATTTGCAAATGACCTAGAGCTGGGAGCAATAGTTAATGCTTTGGATGGAAGAATTAAGATTCAAAAAGATCAGCTCGATGAATATAATAAGATGAAATTTAATAGTGATTAAAATTTAAATTCCTGTACTAAAGGTGAAAAAGTCAAGTGCACTAATGCAGAATGGAGCAGGGTTGGCTAAACAACTGTTCATGTGGAAAAAGTCTGGGGATTGCCTGCAAACTCAACTTATTCACCCTTTCATTCATTTAATGATCATTTATCAAGCACCTACTATGAGCAAAACATTATTTTAGGCTCAATCTGTCTTAGCAATGTAATACGGTAATGAAAAAAAGGTCACTGTAATGAAATAATTGCAATGCAATATTGGACCAGAAAAAATGGATTTGATAGTCATGTTGCCCTCAGTCCTGGTCAGACCCCATCTAACAACTCATATTAAGGTTTCTGCCCCCCATGTTAAGAGAAATTGTGGATAACAAGTTCAAGCAAACCCAAGAGGGCTACCCTAGGATGGTAAGGTGACTCAAAATCATGCTATATGAAGGAATAAATGAAAAAGCATCTATTAAGCATTTATAGTTCTGGCAGAGCTGGGTGAGAGAGAAATGCAGGCTGTGGCAGTAACAGAGGCTGCTCCTGGGGCTATTAGCCCACAGACTGAATGTTTGAAAGTCACCTACTTGAACTTCTGGGAGCCAAGATGTCAGAGTAAATTGTAAGTGCTCTTACCCTCCTTTGTTGACCTTGAAAATCTCAGAGAATATTGCCCTAGGAAAAATCAGGAAAGAGTAAGGCCAACAGAAGGGGTATAGCAGTCTTTTAGCTAGGGAAGTTAGTGAGATCAAAGGGAAGGGTCCCTTTCTGTGACTGAAGGGAACCAGTGTAGGACTGTAGGCATCCCAGCAAGTCCCACCTCAGTGGATCAGGAGGAGATACTGAGCCCCAGGGGGAGTGGAGCCAGTAGGCACTAACACGGGCATACTAGGTGTGCCTTAACACAGCCAGGGGAATTGGTCAGACACCAGCCAGACAGGGGTCCACCAGACGTTGAGTCTACTTGTGTTGTAGTGCAGCCCTAGGGGAAAAGGAGACCTCCAACAGACAGACCAGCCATCCCCCACAAATCATGCCATGAGCTTCAGTGTAACCCTGGGGAAACTCAGAAACTCAGACTACATCTGACCTGGGCCTTGACACACACCAGCCAGCTCAGCACTAGGCAAGCTGCAGCATTATATAGCTTCTAGCTGAAAGAATCAGTGGTCACAGCACACAAAGTCAGTAATTAGGCCCCTAGCTCCCAGTACAAGAAATGTGGGGCAGAGCCCCCTATGCCCCAGAAGTAGACATTCACTTTAAAAGCCATAAAAAAGGCAATCACCATGAGCAAGAAGCAAACTAGAAACACAAAGACCATAGCACCTTATTATGGGAACAGGGAAAATCAAAATATGAACTCAAAAGAGGAAAGAACTGACACTATACCCATATCTGAAACCTCAAAAGGAAATATGAACTGGTCTCAAGCCCAAAAAGCATTCTTGGAAGAGTTCAAGAAGGATTTTAAAAGCCAAATTAGAGAGGTAGAAGAAAAGTTGTCCAAGGATTTTAAAAATACAATTGACAAAATGAAAAAAAGAATTCACTGAAAAGAATAGCTTCTTAAAAAGTAAAATTGGCCTAACGGATAAGGCCTAAAACATAACTGGGGAAAATGACACCTTAAAAGAAAATTGGACAAATGAAAAAGAGGTAAAAAATCTAACTGAAGAAAATAATGTTAAAAAATTAGAATTGGACAAGTAGAAATAATCTAAAGAATGAAAAAGTAGAAGAAAATGTGAAATAGCTTCTTGGAAAAGCAACTGATCTAGAAAATAGATCCAGGAGAGAAAATCTAAGAATTATTGGTCTAATAGAAAGTCATGATGAAAAAAAAGAGCTTGAACAGTATCTTCCAAGAAATAATGAAGAAAAAGTGCCCTGAGGTCCTAGATCTAGAGGGCAAAATAGTCATTGAAAGTATCCACTGATCACCTCCTGAAAGAGATCCCAAATTGAAAACCCCAAGAAATATTATTGCCAAATTCCAGAATTATCAGATCAAGAAGAAAGCACTGCAAGCACTCAGAAACAATTCAAATATCGAGGAACTATAGTCAGGATCACACTGGATCTTGCAGCTTCTACATTAAAAGATCAGAGGGATTGGAATATGATATTCTGTAAGGCAAAGGAGTTTGGATTACAACCAAGGATCAACTACCCAGCAAAACTGCATAGTCTTTCAGGCAAGGAGATAGACATTCAATGAAATAAGGGATTTCCAGACCTTTTTGATGAAAAGGCCAAAGATCAATAGAAAATTTGATCTTTAAATGCAAGACTCAGGAGAGGCATAAAAAGGTAAATGAGGGGGAGAAGAGAAAAAAACTTGTTATTTAATAAGGACAGACTGTTTACATCCCTATATAGGGAAGATGATACTTGTTAATCTTGAGAATGGTATATTTATTATGACATTTAAAAGGGATATACATAAATAGATGGTGTGGGTATAAATTAACTGGTGTGATGATAAAAAAACTAAAAAGGGGTGTGGAGGGAGAAGAAGAAAGGAGGAGGTAGAAAAGGGTAGATTATATCATACGAAGAGGCACAAAAACATATTATAGTAGAGGGAAAGAAGGGAGGGAAATGAGCATTGTTTGAGCTTTAGTCTCGTTGGATTTGGTTCAAGGAGGGAATAACATACACAGTTAAGTGTAGAAATCTAACTTGCCCTACAGGCAGTAGGAGTTGAAAGGAGAAAGAAAAGACAAGGGTGGTTAGAAGGGAGGGAAGAAGTAGTAAGGGGAAAGGGAAAGAGAATGGAGGGGGTCTGATAGATGGGAGGGAAGATTGAGCAAGGTTGTGGTCAAAAGGAAAAAGGAAAACAAAGGATTTATGTTCCAAGACTTGTGTTAGGTGCTTGAGACACAAAAAAACAAAACCCTGAGGGGTTTTAAAGGAAAAGATAACCTACAGGAAGTCAAGGGATGATGAGAGAGTCCACTATGGAATAAATTAACACATCCTATCCAGGAACAATGGCAGATTTGCCATTGTTTAACCATGATTTGATCATGGTTCATGACTCTAGCATTGAGGAAAGAATGAGCAAAGTGAGGAGGCTATAGTGGAAGTAGCCACAGAGGAGTGGACCTTGCCCCAGAGTTTGGTCTCTGATGTGTGCCAAGACAGGGTTGAAGAGAATGGAGATGAAATAGTTATGTATATAAAGACTGGTTGAAGAAATTTGGAGTGTTTTACCTGCACTAGGTGGCACCATAGTGCACAGAACCCTGGACCTGAAGTCAGGAAGACTTTTCTCCCTGAGTTCAAATCTGACCTCAGACACTTACTAGCTATGTGACCCTAGGCAAGTTACTTAACTCTTTTTGCCTCAATTTCCTCATCTGTAAGATGAGTTGGCGAAGGAAATGGCAAACCACTCCAGTATCTTTCCCAAATGGGGTTATAAAGAGTTAGACACAACTGAAAAACTACTGAACAACAGCCTGGAGAAGAACCAACATAAGGGATACAGGTCTGAAGGGCTGCCATGACTAAGTATATGGAGATCTAGAGGAATGAACTAGGACAAAGAAGTGGAAGCGGTTCCTCAAGTCTAGCATTGTGTTTCCCAATTCTGTGTCTTTGACCCCCATGCCTGGAATGAACTCCCTCCTGGTCTCCATCTCTCAGAATCCCTGGATTTCTTCAAGGCTAAACTCAGCTTCCCCTCAGCATGACCTCAGTTGTCAGCACAATCTAGCTTCTGATTTTTTTAAATGTACTTAGCTGTGTTCATCATAGCCATGTATGGGCTAGATATGCTGGCACAATCACCTGGGGAAGAGTCGATGGGTATACTTCTTTATCCACCAGCACACCTTGCTTGCCTCTGGTGGACATGTTACATCCCACTAAGACAATGCAAACAGGGCAAGAAATATTTAATTTTCATCTTCGTATTCCCAATATGGAACACATTGACCTAAACAGAGAAGATCTTTAATAGATGTTTGTTAAACTAAGTAGAATTGTTATTAAAGTTACAGGGAGGCAAATTTTGGCATAAGGTATGCAAAAAGGATTTCCAAATTCATTTCAGTTTCTAACAGAGTAATCAAACAAAGAAATGAATATCTTCCTGAGGTAATGTTTCCCTTCACAAGAAGTATATAAGGAGATACTGAACAACCATTGACCAGGAATATTCTAGATGGGATTCATGTTTTGGGTTCCAACAGAACCTATATGACCGCTAAGACACCTTTCATCTCTGGAACTCTTTGACTCTATGAATTTTACCTATCTAGGGGACATCTCTACTTAGATGTTCTGAAGTCCCATCAAACCAAACTCCCTCCAGTTACGTTCTTCAAAGCATCCTTATTAATCACCTTAACAAACCCAAAACACCCTCCTCATGTACCTCAATGTTCCTGAGTGAAGTGTGAGTCTGTTCCTCCTTATGGCCCCACTCACTATCCCAGTAGCTTTCTGAACCAACAAAGTGACCCTTTCCTGTCTACCACTCCTCTTTGTGTGTATTCTTCCTCTAGCAGATGGTAGCTCCTTGAGAACAGGGACTAGTTTTTCTTTTGTGTTTATATTTTCAGTGTTAGTACAGTGCTTGGAATATAGGAGACACTTAATAAATGCTTTTTCATTCTTTCATTTGTAGCCCATATAAGCCCTGAGGCATCCTCATCCCAACCCCCACTCCCAGTGGGTACATGGAGCTTGGCTCCTTACATCATGTTATCTCAGGATTCTAGGGCTTCCCCTGAGAGATCAGAAGTGATGTTCCAAAGCCATTGGCTCAAGATCCTGACAGCAGATTTCCCCCACCCAAGATAATCAGCTGAGAATCAGTCAGCTAACTTTAAGTAATAAGATTTTTTGTTAATATTATTTGTTTTTTAGAAAAGGATATTTACCAAGGTAGTATAGTAACCAGAGTTGATACAAAACAACATTCCAAACATCAATGACACACTCTCCCAAATATGCAGTTGTGGGGAAAGTGGGCTCAAGCTTCAAGATCACTTATGGCAAAGGGGTAACTCCTATCTTTTGATTTCTAGAAGGCTTTTTCTCCTGATTGTGAAGTACTCAGGTTTGTCTTTGACTTCCAATGCAGATGCTACCTACCATAAGCTGATATGATAATTCCATTTAGGGCAAGAATGAGAAGACGTAAGTCCAATAAACTCCAAATCTAGCAGGCATCATGAAATCCCCAAGCAAGTGGACCAGACCTCTTGTCTGGTGTGATTTCTTTCAAATGTCTTTCCAATACTTCTTTATACTCAAACCTCAGGTTAATGTGTAATTAAAATTGATTGATACCTGTTCTCACCTATTTAAGTGATCAGTAGGGTGGGATGATTTCTACCTCATCCTTAAACATTCACTTCCAGAGTTACTACAATACTCAAAACCCATCAATATATCCCATTCCCAACCTTGACCCTTTTCAGCTCCCTTTTGTGTACCATCTTCCCCCATTAGATTATGAGCTCCTTGAGGACAGGGATCTTATTTTTTGTATATCATATTCTTAGTGCTAAGCGTGTACTAAGTGCTTAATATTGTTGACTGACTGCCTGACCTGCATTGACAAAGGAAGTTCATCCCCGGGAGTTTGCTATAGAAATGAAATCACAAATCTCCTTTAAAAAGTCACATTAACTTTAACAGAGATAATTATAAAATCTTACAGTTAGGTTCAAGGAATTCGTTTCACAGGAACAAGATGGGGGAGATGTGATTAAACAGAAGTTGTCAGAAAAAGATTCATAGGTTTTAGCAGATGACAGACTCACTAGGAGTAGACAGTGTGATATGGAATCCAGAGAAGAGAATATGGTCTTGGGCCACAGTAAGAGAGACGTAGCTTCCAGGAAGAACATAGCGATAGTCCTTCTGCAATCTCTTCTCATCAAAGTTCTGCTCTGGGCACCATGTTCCTGTTGTCATTTAGTCATTTCAGTCATATCTGACTCTCCACGACCCCATTTGGGGTTTTCTTAGCAGAGATACTAGAGTGGTTTCCCATTTCCTTCTCTAGCTGTTTTCACAGATGAGGAAACTGAGGCAAACAGAGTTAAGTGACTTGCCCAGGGTCATACACAGCAGGTAGGTGTCTGAGGCAAGGAGATAAGTTTTCTTAACAGCAGGCCAGGTAGTCTATCCACTGTACCACCTAGCTGTCCAATGTATGTCATAACAGGATTCTTCTTTGTATGGATTGATATGGCCCCTGAGTGGCCTTAGACAAGTCTCGGATTCCCTGGGTATCAGCCCAGGGAAATGACTGGAAGATCTCTAAGGTGCCTTCTGACTCTGAATCTAGGAATGACCTCCTAGCCCCTTTACACCTAGACAAAAGGCAAAAGTTCCCCCAACAGGCCTCCCCAAGGTGGGCCTCCCAGGCCCCTTGGAACAAATGTTTACAGGTAGAAATCAGCTGCAAGGACACCTGACAATTTTCTCCTTCCAAAAGTACAGAGGCTGCCTCTGTCGGACAAAGGCCAGGGGAGAGGACTCAAGCTTTCCAGCTACAGGTTTGGAATTACTACTCCTTTATTAGCAAACCTGTTTCCCCCTTCTTCTCTGCAGCCCTGCCCATCATTTCCCCATAGCCAGTGATAATTAAACAGTGAGTGGAGTCTTAATGGCAGGCTAATGAAGAGCTTAAGCATTCATTTACAAGGGAACCCCTGGGGTCTGCTCACTTACATTTATTGAGTGGTCCTGTTGACCCAGGGAGAGGATTGTTCTAATGACAAGATCGACTGAAAAACTGAACCAGAGCTTGGAAGATGCCTAAGGAAGGAAGGAACAAGCAGTTGGAGTCTTCTAGAGCAGGCTGCTTTCTTAGCTAGTGAGTTGCTCATCACTTGGGGTATTCAAGAAGAGGCTTAAAACTCCTGGTCAAAGACTGTACCATATGACTTCTGAAACCCCTTCCTACTCTGAGAGTCTGTGATTCTGTGGCTCTCTGATATCCAACAACTGCTGGCCATGCTCATATCCATTCAATGTAATAGATACTCACTGATCCTCCACCCACCCACTCCCACCCCCTAAGCAGCTAGGTGGCACCATGGTAGAGTGTCAGCCCTGGAATCAGGAGAATCTGAGTTCAATTTTGCCTCAGACACTTACTAGCTATGCAAGTCATTTATTTAACCCTGTTTGCCTCAGTTTCCTCATCTAGAAAATGAACTGGAGAAGGAAATGGTAAACCACTACAAAAGAGAAGATGGGGACAAGGGAAGGGAAGAATGATAGAAGAGAGGGCAGATTGGTGATAGGGGAAATTAGAATGCTCGGTGTATTGGGGTGGGGACAAATGGGGAGAAAATTTGGAACCCAAAATTTTGTGAAAATGAATTAAAAAGTTAAATAAATAAATTTTTAAAAATATCCAATATGTCCAAAACAGATTCTTTCTCATCCCTCCCCACTACTAAACTTCTCTTCCTGCTAGGAGCACCATTATCCTTCCAGTCATAAGCTCAACATTATCCTCAGCCCCTCCCTTTTCATCACTCCACATACCCAACCAGTTGTTAAATCTTGCTGTTTCTTTCTCCAAAACATTCCTAGCATCTGACCCCTTCTCTGTGTCATCACAGCTTAGCTCAAACACTCATCAGTTCTGACCTGTGCTATGCAATTGCCTCCTGATCAGTCTCCCCATGCTAATCCATCCTTCACACAGCTGCAAAGTGATTTTCGGTAAATGGAGATCTAACTATGTCACTCCCCTACTGCATAAACTTCAATGGCTCCCTATTGCCTTTAGAATCAAATATAAACTGCTATTTGACTTTTGGATACCTTCAAAACTTGACTCCCACATATGTTTCCAGCCTCCTTATACCTTTCCTTTCCTATACTTTACAGTGACCACAGAGGGAGAATTGGGAGGAGGGGTTCTATTTCCTATTTCCAGCACTAATCATCCTTCACACCTGGACTACAGTTTACCCTCCTCATCTCTGACTCGTAAAATTCATCTCTTCCTTCAAGACACTTCAAGTGTAATCTGTAATCTGTGCCCTTGGAAGAAACGTCCTCCAAGTACGACCTTCTACACAATATCTTTCCTGAAATCCTTGACTGCCAGGGCCTCCCTCACTAACTAACTTAGATTTAGTTACCATACATTTATTCTTCATAAAACAGTAGCAACAATGAAAGCTAATATTTATATAGTAAATACCTCATATTTAGTTACCATGTATTAATTCTTTATAAAATAATATGTAAAATATATAATAAAATATATTATATACAATATTTAATAAAAATATATAATATAATATGATGTATATAAAATAATAACAGCTAATACTTATATAGGTATGTGTGTAGGGAAAGAGAGAGAGAGAATGAGCATATATAGGTTTGCAAAGCATTTTACATGGGTTATCTCGTTTTAGTCTTCACAAAGGCCCTGTGATAGATGCCATTATTATTCCCATTTCACAGATGAAGAAACTGAGGCTGAGAGAGATTGTCAATCAGTAAACACTTATTAAGCACCTACTGTGTGCCAGGCACTGTGCTGGGACTTGCTCAGAGTCACACCTGACTCAGTCTTCCTGAGTCCAAATCCAGCATTCAACCCACTGCATGGCCTCCTTACACCAAGCTATCCATGCTTCATGTGTGGATGTTGTCTCCACTGATAGACGCTAAAGCTCAGAGGAGATTGTTCTAATTTTTGTCTTTGCATGCTCAGTGGTTAGAACAGTGCCTGGAATGTAATATGTGTTTAATAAACGCATGTTGGTTGGGCAGTAGTCATGCTTTACCCATTTAGATTTTTCTGTGTGGAAAGGACCAGGCCAAACTCTTTTGTGATAATAGATCTCTTCCAAGGAGCTCTACAGTATTGTAGGGCCTTTTGTGACCAGCAAAATGTCATCTGCGAGCAAAAGCATATGGAGCACTTCATCATAACAGTAAAAATAACAAAAACAGCAGCATCTATATGGCTCTTTAAGGTCATGTGCTATCTCATTTAATCCTCATAGAAACCATATGTGGTAGGTGCTATTAGTATCCCCATTTTACAGATGGGGAAACTGAGGCAGCAGTTACATGATTGGCCCAGGGTCACGTAGATAGTAAGTGTCTGTGCGGGGATGTGAAATCAGATCTTCCTGAATCCAGGTCCAGTACTCTCTTTATGATGACATCTATCAGTCTAGCCATAGGGAATCCCTCTCCAATTTACACTCTCTCCTGAATCTTCATCTCTGTGGCAAATACCCTTGGCAAGAATTCCTCCCTCCTTTATACCTTCCCTGATATTTATGATCAGAGAGTCATCATAAGCAGTTATCTCTCAGGTTATATCTTTCAAAGAATCTTGAATCATTTTGATGTATGGTTGGAAGACACTTTGTTGGAAGAAAGCCTTTAAGGCAACATTTTGCTCTTCCAAGTCAAATGTGTTTTCAAAGATAATCAACCAACAAAAAGCAGAGTGGCATACTTTAGTATTCTTTAGTGATAATAAGGCTGTAGTCCACTGTGGAATAGTGCAAGAAATGCTGCCTGGTCCTTCCTCATACCTTTGTGGAAGGTGTTCCTAGGTGGATGTATAGGGTGCTCATAAAAACGTTGATGCAGATGGGAAAGTACGCGTAAAGGTGAGGGAGGAGTCATTATTTTCTCAGTCACACTCTAACTGATCAGCATGAGTAGGGTCTGGGATTTTGTTGGCATCCCCCAATGCCCCCAATATTGCATCCTTTCTATGCACATTGATTCTAATTCAGCTGCTTTTCCCATCTTTGTTCTCTTTACCCTATAAGCTTGCTCCACCAGCTGGAGTATTTCTCATGTGGAAGTACTCTCCGACCCAGAAGCCAAGCTTTCTGATGCTTGGTTCCTCCCAGACCTACCCCACCCCACCCTCCTCCTTTAAAGAGGAGGCTTAGGTCCAAAAGCCTTTGTCTCTCTCCAGGCTATACTGCTGTCTCATCTCCATACTATGATCAAGAATTCTGAAATTCCTCTATTTGACCATAATTTTCCATATCATTTGACCATATCATTCCATCTCTCCATAGGCCTCAGTCCATGGGCCATCTCCAATTGTCCTGATCTATATCTGGCCACTAGACCCAGATGGCTCTGGAGGAAAAAGTGAGGCTGGTGACTTTGCACAGCGCTGCCTCACTTAAATCCAATTCATTTGCCAGTCATGGCATCACCTTCTTGATGTCATTAGTCCTCTTCGAGAATGAAGGACAAAAAAAGAACAACCATGTTCTCTACCATCAGAGTACCTTCTCCCTCCTTCTTCTGCTCCCTTTTATGTGTCCTCCTTTCCCATCAGAATGGGAGCTCCTTGAAAGCTTCTTTCTGCCTCTATTTGTAATCCTCGTACTTAGCAGAACCTAGAACATTTTTGTTGCAGTTCAATCAAGTGACTTGCCTAGGGTTTCCATAGCCAGGATGTGTCCTAGGTAGGATTTGAATTCAGGTCTTCCTAGATCCAAGGCCAGCTCTCTATTTACTGCGCCATAGCACCTCTCTCAGGGTACTGGAAGGGAATCTCATACTGGGAGGGAATCAAACCCCCTTGTTTTGCTGATCCTCATTGCTGTTGTTCAGCCATGTATGACTCCGTGACCACATTTGAGGTTTTCTTGGCAAAGATACTAGATTGATTTGCCATTTCCTTCTCCAGTCCATTTTACAGATGAGAAACTGAGGCAAACAGGGTTGAGGGACTTGCCCAGGGTCACAAAGCTACTGTGAGTTTGAGGACAGATTTTAACTCGGTAAGACGAGTCTTCTTGACTCTACTCTCAGCACTCTATCCACCGTACCACCCAGAACATAGAAAGTACTTCATTAAATTAAATTAATTAAATGAAATTAAATAAAGCTTATTGATGAACAGACTGACTTTAATTCCTATTTTTACATCTTCAGTAAATGCATCTGCTATTGCCATATCAAAGTGCAAGTATGGTGCCTCTTTTCTGTGATGGTTGAATAAAAAAGTTGACCATAAAGACATTTGTACCTTCCTTTCCTGTTTTTCTTTTCTTTGTTGTCCCTTTCCATTGGCATCATTGAACACCCTCACATGACTTTGCTTAGTGTCCATAGTCCTCTTCTGATGCTTTATTGTAATATGGCCATGTAACCCTTAGGTTTGCACAAGCCAAAGGGCTGGCAGATTCTACTACGCTAAAAGGGCTTCAAGTACAACTCCGTTGAGAGACCTACATCCACTTTTCAAGGACCACTAAGGCCTCAGCGGATCATGACCAGTAGGCTTGCCACTTGGTGATGATTTTCTATAGCCAGGAAACAAAGAAAAATACAAAATGGTCTTCAGTCTTACATAGCCTCTTCTGTAGAGATGGTGATTGAGGAGCAGAGAGCAGGGCAGAGGATGCTCAGAATCACATTGTTTTTATGCCACCTGTCAATGTTCACTAGGCTCTAGTTCAAAATGTAACAATCAATGGATGGGCATAGCATAAGAGGGACTGAATCATGATAATCTTGTGAATATTTCTATAAATTAAGTCAGAAAGGACAAGTTTTAGCTCAAAGAGTGGCTCACAGATACTCCTTGGAGAAGCCAAGAAGAAAGAAAAGAATTGATGGACTTATTTCAAAATATGCCCAAAGGTATCAAGAAATATTATTTCAGGAGATATTTTGTCATCTTAAATTGCAAGATAAATATTTTCCTAAAGGTGCCATGAAAATAACTGTAGCTTACGCATCAATATCTGCAACAGAGAATGAAAAAGTAGAGAAATTCAAGGAAGAATCTGATAGAATTCACCAAAATAAGATAACATATACTTTAATGACCAATGACCTTAATGCAAAGGTGGTACAAGGTAAAAATGGAGAAAAATACAGTGGGAAACACTTAAAGGCAGCAGGGTGATCCAACGGAAAGAATACTAGACTTGGAATCAGGAAGACCTCAATCCAAAACTTGCCTCAAACATTTTCTAGCTGTACGACCCTGGGAAAGTCAACTAAGTGCTGTCTACCTCAGCTTTCCCATCTGCAAAATGCAGATAACAAAGACACCTATTATCTATTGTGAGGATCAGATAAGGTAATATTTGTAAAGCATAAATATGCTCTTAATATATGCTTATCCCCTTCCCTAGAAATCCAGGTCAGAGAAAAGAAATAAAGAGACAAAAGTCTAGAATAACACATAACTGAATGGTACCTACATATCATGAATGCTCTCTTTGAGAAGAGAATCATCAGGACAGGATCAAAAGAGAGAAGAGAAGCAATGGGGGCAGGATAGGATGGAGGGAACTAGAGTTAGTCTTACACAACACAACTATTATCGAAGTCATTTGCAAAACTACACAGATAGGGCCTATATTGAATTGCTTGCTTCCCAAAGGGAATGAGTGGGGAGGGAGGGATGAAGAGAAGTTGGAACCCAAAGTTTTAGGAACAACTGTTGAGTAGTGTTCTTACAACTAGGAAATAAGAAATACAGGTAATGGGATATAGAAAGTTATCTTGTCCTACAGGACAAAAGAGAAGATGGGGATAAGGGAAGGGAGGGATGTTAGAAGAGAAGGCAGATTGGTGATAGGGGCAATTAGAATGCTTGGCATTTTGGGGGGGAGGGGAGAAATGGGGAGAAAATTTGGAACCCAAAATTTTGTGGAAATGAATGTTGAAAAGTTAAATAAATTTTAAAAAAAGAAAAAATAACTGCTGATGACTTCAATTGACTTAGAAGTTCAATATGCTAGATATTAATTAATTTTAAAAATTAATTTAAAAAAAGAAAAGAATCATCAGGCACTAGACATGGGGGGAGCATCAAGTAACATTATGCACCCAAAAAAATGAAATTGATTATATTTTAACTGGCAGGAAAGAACTAATTATCAATATGGAAGTTAATTTTAAGCAGTTGTCTGTGTCTAGTCAAATCAATGTCTTTAATAAGCAAAGATCAAAATCAATACAAAGTTAGAATAAAAAAATAAGATAAGAAAATGCAATTGAGATGACTCAATCCTGACCTATTCAAACAAGCTACTGACAATAAAAAAAATAGGTATTGGATACAAGAAAGGATATAAACACAGTCTATAATAATTTTATTCATAAATTTAGCTGGTGAAAATCAACTGATATAACAAGAAAACTAAAAGAGCCTAAAAAAATCACTTTAGTCAGCAAACACTTAACTTACTTGCCAAGTGGAGAGAGAGAGGGCAGCCAAGGGCAACCCTGATATAGAATATAAACTTGCTTGTAAAACCTTATGAAGAAAGATGATTCAAGATTATGGGCAGCATCACCTCATAAAGCAGAGGGAAGCAATGAAGGGTAAAACCAGTTTAAAGAAAGTTTTTCCAGCAAACCAACTAAGCAAAGTCAAGTGTAGGATAAATAGAAAATAAATACCACTTGATTTCAGGGGAAAGAAACTAAAAACTGGAGGAATCAGAAAGGGTCTCTTGAAGGAGGTGACATGGGGATTTGTTCCCTCCTGCAAAGTTTCCCCTTCAGAATTTCAGAATTTGGTTTTTATTTAGCTCACCACATCAGAAGGAAATAGTTCCTGAGCTCCAGTGCAGGCAATTAGGCTAATGGAATATAGAACAGACTTCATTTCACCTAATAGCGGAAACAAGGTCTGACACTTGAGTTTATAGTCTAAAAAATACTCCTTCCCTTTCTATTGGTTGCCCAGCATACTGACACAGTCCTCCAGACTTACTGTAAGTACTACTTTATGGTTAAATACTCTACAAGGGTGAAAAACTCAAGAGTTGCTAGAGAATCAAAAGTAGCCCTCCCTTCCTATGGCCCCACCTCCCTCAGGGTCCCATATAATCCTCCAGACTTAAAATGCTACCTTGGAGTTGAGAGCCACATGTAAAGGAAAAAATACTATGTTGACTCCTGCCCCCTAGACCTTCACAAGTCCTCATTACATACAGTACCAAAGAAGGGCAAAGTTCAGTTCTGCTCCATCAAATACTGTCTCTGTCCTTTGCTCATGAGCAGCTCTAGGTCCTCTTCTGTGCCCTGGAGACATGGTTCTAGAGTTCAGTATTGACCCAGAACTTTTCTTTTGGGTCTAGGATTGGTTGGTTGGTTGGATATTGTCCTTCATTCTTAAAGAGGACCAAAATGACATCACTATACTAGAGTCGTTTCAATGTGTCTGACTGTGGCTGATCAAACCAATAGGAGCTCAGAATGCCCTACCACAGCTCAAGCACAAATAATCCGTGTGAACATTTGGGGTGGATTCTCTAACCCTGCACATTCTGCGTTTCCTTTGAGCAGCTTGATCCTGGAATTCCTTGGCTTGTCCAAAACTCCTCCATTACTCCATCATTTTCTACCCTACTACTGTTATGGATCACATTCATTCAGATACTGCCTTGGCCCAAAGACTCCTTGACTATCTACCACCACAGGGCCTTGCTGTTGTTTGCTCTCTTGGGTCTAGGTGATTGTGCGATGTTTATAGTTGCCCTGGGAAGGTACACTGAGGCCAGAGGCCAATACAGAGAGACAAAGACACTGCATGTCTGACAGCCTTCCCTCTGGCCATCCCAACCCTCCTTGTTTCATAATTTGCTCTCTAGATCTTATTTTAGAGTCTAAGTCCACGGGCTTAATACAAGGGTGTGTAGTCATGACTCAATTAATCACGAATATGGTGATAAAATGGGCAAGGGGAGTGTGTACCCAGGGCCAGGCACGTTCACATCTTTTATAACCTTTCAATGAGGATTTTATCACCTTTAAGGAAACACAAGAATGATTTAGGAGGACATTAGAAATTCTTCCTGAGCACCAGGTCAGTTAGATGGCACAGTGAGTAGAGAAATGACCCTAGAGACAGAAAGATTTGCGTTCAAATCTGACCTTACATACTTACAAGCTGTGTGACCATAGACAAATCCCTTAATCTGTTTGCCTCAGTTTCCTCATTTGTAAAATGAACTGGAAAAGGAAACAGAAAAACCACTTCAGTATCTCTGCCTAGATAACACCAAATGGGGTCACAGAGAGCCAAATATGATAGGGTAGCCCAGTGGTTTCTGGCTCAAGCCTCCTGGTCCCAGAAGAAGAGCTCCTCAACAATACTGAATTCCTGAACCAAGCAGAGGAATTACTGGAGCTAAGAAACAGACAGACTGTAGAGAAGTAAATTTGGACCTCACCCTCCACTGGTACTGTGCGTTATAGGGACTATGAAAAAGGTCCAGGAAAAGGGGTCAACAATTCTCTAGCAAGTGTTTTCTTCTACTAAGAGGGGCCTCTGTCCTAGGATAGTTCTAAAGTCTGCAAGACTATATAGGTCCTTGCAAGAGGTGCAAATAATCTAAGGAAAGGGGTTGTGAGACACTAAACCCTATTTATTTATTCATTATTAATTATCTGAGAGGGATAGAGAAGGCACTTACCTCTAGGAAAGTACTATCATTACAGAGCAGGGGTGAGCAACCTGCTCCAGAGGGTTCTCTAAGTCTCTGGAAGAATTGGAAATCACTGGAAAAATGAGATGCTTAACTCTCTAACTCCAAATGAGTGCTTTCTCCTTTTAAAGAACCTTAATTTTACTGTCTGGAAGACTGTGTACATCTCTTGAAGAAGGGGATAACCTGGTACTTAGCTTCCAGTCCAAAGGAATACTGTATAATAAATGTTCTAAGTCTGGATGACTGTAAAATTCCCTGGGGAATATAGAGGTCCATCTACGAGAAAAGAAAGTTGCTTTGACTGTTTGTGGGCTCAGGGTGAGTCATTTGTGGTGTGTGTGTATGTGTGTGTGTGTGTGTGTTTATGAGGTTACATAAAGCCTGTCCTATATTTGACACATTGTTGGCCTGAATACTAGTATGCAAGCTGAAGGCTTGTTCCCTTTTGTCATTGAGACCTAAACAAGAGCCAGATTTTGATGTGCCCAGAGGAATTCCTGAATGGGGGCATGAGCTAAAGAAAGACTTATGGGCAAAAGCCCCCAAGTTTAAATCTAGTCTGTGGAAACCCAGAGCTGCAGTTCTGAAAGAACCATAAATTTACAGTGGAAGGAAACCTTGAAAATTCTTCCCTTTTACAGATGAAGACACTTGTGCCCAGAAAAGTTAAGTTGCTCATCTGAAGTCAGGTAGGTAAGACCACAAGTGGCAGCATCAGGATTTGAACTCAGGTCCTCTGATGCTAAGACAACTAGGTAACACAGAGGATAGAGTATCTGACCTAGAGTCAGGAAGACTCATCTTCCTGAGTTCAAGTCTTTCCTCATATACTTACTAGCTGTGTCACCCTAGGCAAGTCACTTATCTGTTTGCCTCAGTTTCCTCCTCTGTCAAATGAGCTGGAGAAGGAAATGGCAAATCATTCCAGTCTCTTTGCCAAGAAAATTCCAAACAGGGTTACAAAGAGTTGGATATGACTGAAATGATGGACCACCCATTCCTCTGACTCCAAATCCTATGTTTTTCCCATTGCTCAATTCTTCTTTCTCCCAGTACACACAATGAAATGAGATATAGAGATACAAACCAATTGAGAAATAAGACTTTCTCTGGTTCACTATGTGAATATGGGCAATTTAGTTTCCCTTTCTGGGCTTATTGTCATTGTTTCCTTTTGTAAAATGAACATTGTACTAAATGATCTCTAAGATACCTCTCAACTAAGAATTATAAAGAGTGATATGTGACTCAGACTCTAAAGGCTATCGGAGGTGGAAAGGGAAGAAATGGCCTAGGCTGAAGATTCATTTCCTTTTCCATTTTTGTCTTCACCTTTTTTTATGGCAAACTCCCCCCAGAGCTTCCTCTTCGTAACAGAACAAGGCCTTGGTAGCTCTCCTCATCCACCCAGGAAGCAAGCTAGCACAGTGCTAAACAGAGAAGAAGGACCCACTCACTGGTGGGTGGCAACGGAGAATGGCGGATGGGCAGGACACAATCTTTCCCTGAACCTCAGTGCCTTAATATTTGTGCTGGATAGGCCCACACATAACATATTCCCTGAAATTTCCCATGATGGCCACCATTCAACACCACGTACACACACACACACACACACACACACACACACACAGAACAGACACAGCCATGCAACTTGGTCTCTGGAGAAATAGGAGGTTCCCTTCCAGTCAAAGTAAAAGCCAGACAGTTTAGACGGAGATAAACTGAGATTGATCTGCTCTGCCTTCTTATTTACTCTGTGTGTGTGTGTGTGGTATCTATGTGTGTGTGTGTGTGAGGCATAGTATGCCTGTGTCTATGCATGTGTATATGTATGTGGTATGTGCTGTGTATGTGTGTGTACATGTGGGGGCTGTGTGTATGTGTGTGTGTGTGGTATGGGGGAGATTATGTGTGCTCTATGTGTCTGTGTGTCTGTGTGTGCTCTGTATGTGTGTGTGTATTGTTGACACTGCTCAGATAATGCCAAACAAAGCCATTCCACCAAGGGAAACACAATTACTTTTTCTACTTTCTATGAGATGGCATAGAGAATTGGAAGGAATCAGGGCAGAGACTGGACCAGGGATTTCATTGCTATAAGAATTCCTCAATGGGGAAACTCCATCTACCAATGTAATTTAAAGTCTTAGAAGCTTGCATAGATTACTGAGAGTTTAAGTGACTTGCCCAGGGTTCACACAGCCAAGATGAGTAGAAGGCAGGATTTGAACTCGTCTTCCTGGATCCAAGGCCAGCTCTCTATTTACTCTACCATAGTACCCCTCTGAGGGAATCAAACTCCTCCTTTTACAGATTTTTGGTGTTGTTGTTGAGTCGTGCCCAACTCTTTGTGACCCCATTTGGGGTTTTCTTGGCAGAGATACTGGAATGGTTTGCCGTTTCCTTCGCCAGTTCATTTGACAGATGAGAAAACTGAGGCAAACAGGGTTAAGGGGTTTCCCCAGGGTCACACAGCTACTAAGTATCTATGGTCACATTTGAACTCAGGAAGATGAGCCTTTCTGACTGCAGACCAGACACCCTATCCAGTGTCCCACCTAGCTGCCCTTCTTAGCATTTCCTGATTTCCAGGGTGTAAATAAATGTTCACACTCAAGACTTAATCATCAGTTCTCCCAAGTCAATGCAAGCTGATTCCAGCACATCCCTGCTTCTCCTCCTCTCCTCTTTGGGAAATGATAGAGGCTAGATTCTTCATGACCCCAAGCAGATGAATATTGGAGAATTTCTATCCCCCAAATGCCCAGATACATGAAGAAGAGACTTGGTGTGTAAACACACACCAACACCCCCTCCACTATCACCCCACACACAAAAGCAGAAAGTGACTCCTAGAAGCACATGAGTAGTACTTGCAAAAGGTAGAATTTGAAGCTAAGTCTTCGAGTCTAGAGCAGGGGTCCTTCACCTGGGGTTTCTGGACTTCTAAGAAGTCTGTGGATAGATTTCAGGGACCCATAAACTTGGATGGGAAAAAAAAATCTTTATTTCAGAATAATTGGTTTTCTTTTTAATCCTATATTTATTATTTTGTGCATTTAAAAACATGATTTTAAGAAAGGGTCCCCAGGCTTCCCCAGACTGCCCAGGGGGCTGAGGACATACACACACAAAAAGGTAAAGAGACCCTTGTCCTGGAGTCAGAACTTAGACCAGGATACCGGACTTCCTCCTCTTCTCCCTCTCTATTTCTCCCCCTGGGCTGGCTGTGTCCCAGGACAAGGCTGTGTTTAGAGCATCTCGCCCACCGCTCTGAGCAGGGAGTTGGCAGCCTCAATGCTGCCAGCCAGGGATCTGGGGCCAGAGCCTGCCTCACTGATGATGGGTTGATTTCTAGACTTCCAAAGCTCATCACAGGCAATCAGCCTCCAGAGGAGCTGCCTATAGGGGAAAATGGTTCTTCAAAGAAAAGAGAGGGGAGCTCTGGGGACTGACCCATCTGGGGGTGAATTGATTAAATTGGAAGCTGTGGTGTTGGCAAGAGGGATCGTGTAATATTTACTGAGACACAGCAACATGCATACACAGCTCAGTTAGCTAACAGCCTGGAGAAGAGGAAGGAACGGATAAACTCTCAGGGAAGCATCGATCGTCAGAGCTCAGAGGGCATCTAATCCACTTCTTTCATCTCATATATAATGAATTAAAGGCCCAGGGAGGAAAAAAGACTTACCCAAGGTCACATGGTAAATAGTAGTCTTGGAACTAGGATGCCTGAGCCAGGGTTCTTCCCAATACATGGGACCTACTGTGGTCCAGTCTTGGCAGAGTCTTATCTAACCTATCTTGTGCCTTGATAACCATCTAAGCCTGACCCATTTGCAATCTGTCATTACCAGAGCCTCTATTGAGTAAGGTCTGACCTACCTGTACTTTCCAAGTGACCTTAGGAGCATCCTGCCCTAATTCTAAGAACCAGCACTGCCACCACCTTCCTAGCTCACTTGATCTGCAGAAGTCAGGGCCCATTATAAAGCAATTCTCTTCATTCTTTTTTAAAATATATTTTTATTTATTTTGTTAAATATTCCCTAATTACATATAAAAAATTTAACATTCATTTTTTATAATTTTGAGTACCAGATTCTCTCTCATTCCTCCTCCTCCCCTTGAAAAGGCAAGCAATGTGATATCAATTATACATAATTCAGTTTACTATTGAGCTAGCCCTTCTGGCAGGAAGTGTGGAAGAGAGAGACAGACACAGAAAGAGATAGAGAGACAGAGAGAAATTGAATAAAATCTTTGAGAAGAAACTCCCCTTCATAGCAAGGACATGATCCTGACTTCTTTTAAGACTCTGTGATTGGCATGTAAGATTTTTCACATCTTACCAAGACAAAAAGACTTTGAGTATGGCCCCAAGATGGACTTGGACCAGGTTTCCTTCATCTGAGGACTGACTTGGACACAGGGAGATTAATATTTGATCTACATCAAAACCCAAAGACTGTCTACTGAGTTATAGAAAGGCTGTGATCCGTATCAGTGAAAAGAGTGATTCTATTTGACAAGCATATGTTAAGAACCTACTGTGTGCCAGCTATTGTGCTAGTCATGATACAAAGACAAAAAATTAAACTGCCCCTGCTCTCAAGAAATTCACACTCTGCAGGAAGGAAACAATGTTTAAATGGATTTTTAAAAGATAAAATGTACACAAAGTAAATACAAAATCATTTCTGGTGGGGAGGGAGGGATGCTAACAACTAGAGTAGTCAAGGAAGGACCTTTACAGAAATTGAGCCTAGAAGAGAAGTAAGAATTGAGAGAGGCACATGTGAAAAGAAAGCATTCCAGGCATGGGGGAAGGGACACAGCCTTTGCAAAAACCAGGAAGTGGGAGATGGAAATCCTAGATCTAGATCCTTAAAGAATGAAGGATTGGGTTGGAATGAAAATAAGGGTGGTAGTAGACACTTGATAGTCCAGGATAACAATTTACTATGATGGTGTATAAGAAGTAAGAAAGGAAAAGTAAGAGTAGGAAAGAGAGTTGGAGTCAATATCCAAGGACCAGCCAGGGACAGCGTCTGCCTAGAAGCAGAACGAAGTTTACAGTAAATAGCATGGCCTTAAGCAAGATCTGGGTTCGAGTGGAAGGAGCTGACTAAGGTTGGGAGGAATAGGCAGAGATCCAAGAAGGTTGTCAGTCTTGTGGATCTGGCTGGTCACAATTAGCAGGCACAGACCTCTTTGGCCAGAGGCTGCTTACTCTCTCTCCCGTTTTGCCCTGCCCAATGGGTATGGGACCCCCGCACCCTACATCTGATTTGTAGTGAGTAGCAATAGGAATTCTCCTAGGCTCTGTCCTGGGCCCTGCCTTCTTCATTTGTTTCTGTGTCTCTTTATTTCTGTCTCTCTCCGTCTCTGCTAAAATAGCCTTCCTGATCCACAGGTCATTCCCCTGCTCAAAAAACCTTATGTAACTCCCAATTATCCTTAGGATACAAAATAAAGTCCTTAGCCTGGCTTTCAAGGCCTCCCCCAATCTGGTTCCAACCTACATTTCCTGCCTCGTTGGAGCAAACTCTATGTTCCAGTTGAAGTCATTTACTGACATAATTTGATGTTCCATCTCCCACCTGGGTGCATCTGAATGAGCAGTCCCCCATGCCTAGAATATGTTCTCTCATTACCTTCACCCCCTCTCTGTTTCCTCACCTGCCTTGAAGGCTCAGCTCAGGCACCAGCTTTCCCATGAAGTCTTCTCCCTTTACTCAAATTCTCCTTTGTGTGGGTCTCTCCACTGAGCCCATAACAACTGAACTCATATTCCTCCATTGAAATAAAAGCTTCTTCAGGGCAGAGATTTTTGGAATTTGTCTCCGTGTCCCCATGGCCTATGTATCCCACAACGCCTTGTACAGATTAGTTCTCTAATAACTGTGCACTGCTGTTGAGAAAGGACCAGGTGAAAAGTTAACTTTTTGTCATTATTCAGTCATTTTCAATTCTGTCCAATTCTTTGCGATGCCATTTGGGGTTTTCTTGGCAGAGATACTGGGGTGATTTGCCATTTCTTGTACCAGCTCATTTTACAGATAAGGAAACTGAGGCAAGCAAGGTTAAGTGACTTGCCCCAGGTCACACAGCTTGTGAATGTCTGAGGTGAGGTCAGATTTGAACTCAGAAAATATGAGTCTTTCTGACTCCAGGCCAAGTGTTCTATCCACTGCACCACCTAGCTGCCCCATTAGCTAGACTTTAGAGTTCTGTAAGATGATTTACCCATGTTATCTTATTTGATTCTCACATCAATCCAATGAGCTAAATGATAATATCCCTATTTTACAGATGAGGAAAATAAGACAAGATGTTGAATGACTTACTGTGTGATGGAGTCACATAGTAAGTGTCTGAGGGAAAATTTGAACTCAGATCTCACTGCCCTAGTCCTCTATATAGTGAACCTCCTAGCTGCGTCTGTTAACTTCTGTAGAAGTGAGGTAGCAAGGTGAGATTAGTGGAAAGGTCAGAAGCAGACCTTAGATCTCCTGAATTCTAGTGTGGAACCATTGACATCCTCCTTCCCCCCACCGCAACCCCCATGGAGAACATTGTGGTAGGGGTCATGGCTCCTAAGTGAGTAAGTACTGAGTAGCTGCTGTTCCCTAATCAACAGCAGACACACATCCTTGATTCACCAAAAACCCCATGCCCAGAACTTCGCAGGGAGAAATTAACAAACATTTTCCATTCTTCACCAAGGTTGGAAATTATTTTATTGGACACCAACCTCTTGATTTTTTATTTCCACAAGAGCCATCACTAAAATGGTTTCCTTAATTAGGTCAATTAAATTAAGCTTTTCCTCCAGTGTCCCAAAGAGGCAGGAGGGCAGAGACTTGGAGACCAGCATCACACATAATGACTGAGTTCCAGAGAGGCCACCATGCCCCTGCAGGGACATGATTAGCCCATGGAGGAGGGCTACTCCACTCAAGTGACCAAAGGCAAACTCAGACCAGTTGGCCAAGACCATGCCTGACTCCTGTCTCTCACCATCCAATCCATTCTGCAGATGCATCCAAGTAACGTGTCCAAGTCTCAGCTTCATTCCCTTACCCTAAAATAAGTCCATCTCTAACGGATCTCCATTAGAGGCAGCTAGGTGGTACAATGGAGAGAGAGCCCTGGGCCTCATGTCAGGAAGACCTGAGTTCAAATCTAGTCATGTGGCCTGGGGTAAGTCACAACCTCTGTTTGCCTCCATTTTTTCATTTATAAAAGGGGAATACAATAAACACCTACCTCCCGGGGTTGTTGTGAGTATCAAATGAGATATTTGCAAAGCACTTAGCACAGTATCTGGCACACAGTATAAAAGTGTATTTCCTTCCTATTATTCCCCTAATATAGTCCACAATCCTTGGCTTGATATTCAAGGTCTTTCTCTAACCAAATGATGGGCTCTGTCAGGGGGACGGACCATGCCTTGGACCATTTCCTACATTGCTAAGGCACCTGGCAGATTGTAGACTGTACTGTGGGAGGAGGAGGCAGTGTGGTATCTTCAATCAACATTCATTAAGCCCAGGGCCAGGTCCCCAGACACACAAAAATGAGGCACTTCTTACTCTCAAAGAGCTTATGTTTTACTCATTTTTTTAAAAAGCCCTGGATTCACAATTAAGATAACTGAGTTCAGCTCCTGAACAGGACCCATATTGGCTATGTGACTATGAACAGGTCACATTCCTCATCCGTTAAGGAGGATAATAGCACTGAAAGTGACTGTGCCACAGGCTCGTGCTAGGGAAAGTGCTTTGAATTCACTAGTTCAGTCAATGTTGATCAAGCTCCTATATGTACCAAGTAATTTATTGAATATCAGGGATTCAAGGACAAAAATGAAAATGATACCTGCCCTCCAGCAGTTTCCACTCTACTAATGGAAAATAACATGTTCACAGATAAGAGAACAAAACATAGCACAATGGGGAAAGCATTCAATTTGGGAGCAGAGACTCTTGGTTCAAATCCCAACTCTTCCACTTACCTCAAGTGGCCTTGTGTATGACACTTGACATCCCCAGGCTTGGAAGGGGTTGGACTGGATGAACTCAGAAGCCATCGCCGACTCTGAGTCTATATAACACTGTGGTTCTAAATACATGCACATTAAATACAGAGTAATGTATGGAGGGGGAAAGCCAACATCTGGAGAGATCGAGGCAGACCCTCGAGCTGAGCCTTTAAAGGAAGCAGCTAGTAGCAGAATGCATAGAGTTTTGGGCCTAGAGTCAGGACCTGAGTTCAAATCCAGCCTCAGACGCTTACTAGCTAGATGTCCCTGGGCAAGTTACTTAACCCCTATCTACCTCAGTTCCCTCACCTGTAAAATGGGGATAATAAATCATAGCATCTACCTCCATGGTTGTTGTGAAGATCAAAATGGATAATATTTTTAAAGTGCTTAATAAAATGTCTGGCATATAGTAGGCATTATATAAATGCTTATTCTTTAAGAGGCAGAGGTGCAGCCTTGTACAAGGACACAGAGACTGTAGATGGAAAGTTGTGGGGGAAGAACAACAAAGAGGCAATATTCCTGGAAAAATGGGGTGGAGCCACATTGGGAAGGACTTCGAAGGTCAAAAAAATGAACTTACATTTTATCATAGAAGTAACAGTGAATCACTGGAATTTCTTTTCCTTTTCTTAAGGCAATTGGAAGGAAGTGACTTGTCCAGGGTCACACAGCTAGTAAGGACAGAGTTGAATTCAGGTCCTCCCCACTCCAGGGTTGATACACTATCCATTGGGCCACCTACCTGCCCACTACCACTGAAATTTCTTGAGCAAGTGAGCAACATAATCTGATCTTTCCTTTAGGAATGTTGATTTGACTTAGGCTCAGAAAAATGTGTTGGTGGCAGAAAGACCCCCAGTCTCTAGAGGTCATTGCAGTGGTCCAAGCTAGAGGTTATGGCTGTGAGTGAACAGAAGGGGATGGATGTAAGATATATTAAAGAGATAAAATTGACTAGGCTTGACTAGTTATCATTAGTTATCGGTCTTGTGGAGTGAGGAAGAGGGACACATCAGAAGTTACAGGCCTGTGTGACTAAAGATGGCAAGGTCTTCTAAGGAAATAGAGGCAGGTCCAAAAGAGCCATGGGTTTGGGAAGAAAGATTCCTAATGTAAACTTCAATGCTTCTGTGGTTCCATTGCTAGGAGTAGCCCTTCTTGTAATGGACTGGTCTAACTCAGGCCAGTCCCCAAACACTTTAGGTCCAAAACCGGAACAAAATGAGACACTTTTATCCACCTAACAGATAACGAAAGGGGGTTGTATAAGCACAGCAGGCAATGGATGTTCAGACAGAGAGAAAACCATTAATACTATTGAGTATAGCTCCCCAGTCTGGTTCTTGCTACTGATCTGTGGTCTAAGACTCCAAGTCCTGTCACCAACCCCTCAGGAAGCTATGTTATGGGCCAGAACTTTAGCTCCCTGAACCAATCAAATCTCAAGGACAGTTTCAGTACCTTTTAAGGGAAAACCAGCCTACCTTGAGGAGGGGCGGAGAGGAATTATTTCAGACTTGTCCTATCTTTATTGATTCACTCAAAATTCCCCTAATCCAACCCAACAACACAGAGTACTTGACCTTCAAGAGTTGCCTTGGCTAAAAACTGAATCACTGTGTGGCCAACTTGGTGAAGATGACTCTCCACACTTAGCCAACCTGAGCCTCAGTCAACCAACAAACATTTGTTAAGCACCTACTGTATATGCCAAGCCCTGTGCTGAAAACTGAAGACACAAATACAAAAAAGAAAGACAGTCTCTGTCCCCAAGTACTTTATAACCTAATGGAAGGGGACAGCATACAAAAAAGAAGCTGAAAAGTGTGTATGACAGGTAGAGGAATGAGGTACACAGCTCGGGGGCATGATGGAGAAGTTCAAAGGTGCAGCCCAGTGGGAAATGAAGAGACGGTCATTCGGGTGACTCTTCTTAAATGGAGGTTTGGGGAGGAGCTCCCCACTCCACCCTGTCATCAGAGAGGCCCCAAGGGTAGCAGGTACTGATGAAGAAGGAGTACCAAGGCTGGTGGACTTTCCAGGATGATGAGATTCCTGATAATGACGTTCTTGGGGGTTATGATAAAGAAATTCGAAGGAGTGTAACCAGCGACACAACCCATGACCTGAATTGTACTCAAACTCTTTCTAGTCAAAGAGAATTTACCAGAGTTTGCACTCCACTGATACCACTATGGAGAGCCCAGCATCATCACCTTTCTAAGAAGAGACATCAGATGGGACTCCATGGTGACTAGTCACACTTAAATCACTATAGGAATCAAAATTATTGTGATTTTCATTAGAGTCATTCATATCCCAGCTCTGAAACTCACTAGCCATGTGACCATGGGCAGATTGTGTGTCTTCCTCAAGTTTTAATTTCTTCATCTGAAAAATGGGGATGAAGGAATTTGCATTTTCCATTTCCCAGAGTTGTAGTAAGGAAAGTGTTTTGAATGCCTGAAAAGCACTTTAGAAAAGGGAATAATTATAATAGGTCCCTTCACTTCCTTCACAGCTGTCTTAAATTGACATCTGACCCAAATGGCTTTTCTGACCAGAGAACAGCCAAGTCCACTTGAAAAATTGAAGAAAATCTTTTCAGTGGCCATCAGCACTTACCAATCTCCCAGTGGGGGAAACACTGTGGTGTCATGTGGGAGAATATAAGTAAATTACCAATCTTCTCCACTCATTTCTTCATTCCACTGACCTTCTGCCATGATCTCTACCCACTTACCTATAAAACCAGAGTTTCCTCCCCACAATTAATCACCAGCCCCAGGAGAGTTCCTTCATATTGCATGGTAGACACCCACTAGACTGGGAGTTATTAACCCTTTTTTTTCTTGTTTTGTCATGGACTTCTGGTGAAACATATGAATCCCTTCTCAGAATAGTGTCTTTAAATGGACAAAATAAAATATTTTGGATTACAAAGGAAGCCAATTATATTACAATACACTTATCAAAGGTCTTTTAAAGCTTATGGACCCTAGGTTAAGAATCCTTGTGTTAGACGAAAGGCTCCTTAAAAGCAGGAACTATTTCACCTTGTGTTTATACATCAGTCCCCAAATGTTTATAGAATTGAATTAAACTGAGGGCAAGGGATTGTGGCCACTTTCATCTTTGTATCTTTAGCGTCAAGGACTAAGCATACCACAGTAAGTTGAAGGACCTCATTTTTTTTTCCTTGTATGGGGACTCCTTCCAAAACCAGATCTTGACGGATCAATGACTTAGTAGGCAAGCCTTGGGGAGTCATCTGAGGTCCATAGGTTAAGTGATAACTAATAAATGTCAGAGGCAAGCTTTGAACCCTAGACTTCCTGACTTCCAGGCCATAACTCTATCTATTATGCCACACTTTACAAGTTTCTTCTGTACTGTCCTTGTGATTTTATTGGTGAGGGGAACTCCCAGTGAGGTAACTCCCTCTATTAATGTTGATCAGCAGCAGTTGTTCCTCAGCTGAGAATCTTAGAGAGGAACTGAAGTACAGAAAGTTGAAATGACTAGACCTGATTTATACTATATGATAAAGATTTGAACTCAGATCTCCTTATTTAAGGACAACTAGATAGCACCATAGTGCACAGAAAGCCTGGCCTGGAGTCAGGAAGACTCATCTTTCTTAATTCAAATCTGACCTCAGACACTTAACTTCTAAGTCACTTAATTTCTCTGTGCCTCAGTTTCCCCATCTGTAAAATTTACATAGGGCAGTTAGGTGGTGTAGTAGGCAGAGCACCTGGCCTAGAGTCAAGGAAGACCCATCTTCCTGAGTTTGAATCTAGCCTCAGATACTAGCTGCATGACTCTGGACAAGTCACAACCCTTTTCCTCATCTGTAAAATGAGCTGGAGAGGGAAATGACAAACCACTCCAAGTATCTCCAAGAAAATCTCAAGTGGGATCAAGGGGAATCAGATAGGACTGAAAAATAACTAAGCAACAACTTCTGATTCAAAATCTGCCCTCTATCCTCTATGCCATGCTAGCTCTACTCATAGTGGGTACTTAAGATGTATTTGGTGGGTTGAATTGTATTCCTCTGGGCTTTCTAGCCTTGAGCCCACAGTTGAATGTACAAAGAACCCACTAATTGGAGGCACTGATCCCAGCAGCCCCTTGAAACTGAAAATGTATGCTAATGATTGGGCAAGATTTCCTCCAATTCCCCGTTTTCCTCTGGGGATACCAAATGATTACAACAAGAAGAGAGGATCTAACTTCTTTATGATGTCCTCTCATACTGACAGTATAACAGGGATTTGGCAAGTGCCCAGATCACATTATATGAAGGCACCCATATGGGAGACCCTTGAGACCCAGGCAAAATGAGCCGTTTATGGACATTCTATATTGTCCCACCGTGGGATTAGGAGCAGCCTTTTACAATTGACTGTCTGCTTCTTTAAATCTTCCTAAGAACAAACACTGTCTCTGGCTTGTCCAGGGCGTCCTTTACAGTAAGTGACACCATGAAGTAAAGGAACCAAACCCTGTTATAACTGTATCTGGCTAACTGACACTAACAGTGGAGAGTCGCCTGAGGTATATAAAGGCTAAGTGTTCCCTGACAAAGAACTCCTATCTATAGTTGGAGAAGTGGCCTTTGTTGCTTAAGGCTACTTTGATATCCTAAAACAGATACCCCATTGATGCCCATAAAATAACTTAATTTTCAGAACCGTAACTAGGGTATGGAGACTGGGGCTTTGTCTCAGTGAGCCAAAATTAAAGTACCACATCACTTACAGCCCTTCAGTAGAGCTTAGAATCTATTTAGCAAGAATAATTAGTTTATATACAAAGTTATGTGGCAGGTTAGGGTGAGAGTTTCTTCTCTAACCTAAGCTGCTTCTCCCTCAATTCAATCAACTGAGGGCACCCTTTATGCCACTGGACCTGGGTTTGGTTTGGGATGTCAAACAAGGTAAGATGTATAAAGTCCTTTGCAAACCTGAAAGGGACAGTCAGATATTGAAAAAGACAATGAAATACAAAGGCAACAGAAATGACTTTGGAGACAAAGCCTCAGGTTTGCTTCTCTCCTGTTTATTGTGCTTTGTTTTCTAAGAACCAATGACATCACGGGGTGATATCTTGTCTCATGTGTAAATTGGATTTAAGTGAGGCAGAGATGCACAGTCATACTAATAGCCCAAATTCATCTCTCCTTAAATATTTATGGCCCATAAGACCTTGGGCAAGTTATTTGAACCTCTCTGAGTATCAGTTTCCTTTATATGACCCTTGGGCAATCCTTTACCCTCTGCCTACTTCAGCTTCCCCAACTGCAAAATAGGGATTATAATAGTACCAACCTCCCAGGGTAGTTGTAAGGATCAAATTAGATAATACTTAATACTTTATAAAGTGCTTTTTAAGGTAATATTTATAGATAATAATATTTGTAATGTACCTACTAAATGTCAGGTACTTTGCCCAGAACTTAGTAGGTGCTTAATAAATGCTTGGGGTTTTTTCTCTTCCAGTTCTAAATATATGAGCCAATGATCAGTTAGAGTAAAAGGTTAAATTAATTATCCCAAGAACAAAAATTCCTCAGCCCAGCTCTGTCAACCTTTAGAGAAGTATCCTTCAGGTTAAACACATCTCAAGCCTTCTGCAGAGTCCCCCTTCAATTCTATTGTGCAGCAAGGACAATGGGACAAGTCAATCTCCCTTTCTAGGATGCTGCCTGCGAGCCTCTCCTCCAAGCCCACTTCCTTTGGTCCTTTCCTCCCTCCTCCCTTGGTGCTTCTGCTTCAGGGACTGCACTCTGCTGGCTAAGATGAAAGGTTGGTGCAGTGGCCTCCCATGCCAGCTCGCCACTCAATTGCTTTTAATTAATTCTGCTTGATTACAGCACATGGGAACAGAATCGGCAAGATAAGAAGAGCTCTTTATATTCTGTCTTCATTAAAAAAGTTTGGTTCTTGAAGCTCTTTCAAAGTGTTCTATATTTTCTTTAGTTTTTTGTCATTTTTAATTGAGGTGGGTGTGGGGAACCAAGTTGAGTCTTCAGTTGCTAAAGAAAATACAAAGGATACAAGGACCTAGGACCCAGAAAATCCCAGGACCCTTTCAGGGGAGAGAAAACCCCTAGATTGACCAGCTAATTATCCTGAAGGTCAGTCTTCATTAACTAGTTGTCAACCATGAGACCTGGAAAGGGAAGCCTATGAGATGGTGTTAATTGCAATGTACCCCATACCCAAATGAAAGGAGCCTGTGGTATTGGGGGTAGAGAGGGAACTAAATAGAATTGACTTTTTTAAAAAATTTTGCCCCAAACCTGGGGAGCTATAGAGCCTGAGTATGGGATAGGGACTAGACTTGTAATTTCATTGATATAAGAAACTCTCAGATAAGAAAATTCCCTCTACTGATGTAGGGCAGCCCCTTCTAAGAGAGCTGCCAACAGCATAGAGAAGTTCAAAAACTTGCCCAGGGTCACACAGTGTGCCTCTGAGGTGGGACTGAAACCCAGATCTTGGGGGATCCAAATTCATATTCCCATCAACTAAACCATACTGCCTCTCACGTCTCTCTACTATGTAACTGAGGAGTCCAGTCAAGGTTCACAATTACCAATAGGAAACACCAAGACTTAGCATCTGTCTCCTTGGAAAGACATGAGAGAAGCCACTGAGCCCTGCCTAGCCTGAAATATTCACCCACCCCAATTCCATCCTTCCAGAGGGCTGCCCCAACCAATTCTATCTGCCCTGATATTCCATTCATTGGTGGTGGTCCTCTGGGTCAAGTAACTAGTATGGAGGCATCATTTCCAAGATATATATAGGGTAGAAGGAATGAAGGAAATATCCCCCTTTTCCAACTCTCACTCATTTTTTGTATTATTGGAGATTTGCTGGCTAAAGCAGGGAACTTGAAGAGAAAACATAGACAAGAGTGTGACATTAACAAATAACAGAGAGAAGGCAGAGTTACTTGGCTGCTACATTCAGTTCAATTCATATTCACTAATAGCATCTATATGTCCCAGATACCAAGAATTTGAACAGAGAGGAGAAAGCCAAAAGAAGTATGGAAAGCTTCCAGTGACAAAACACCCACTACCAATGTAGATGGATGCTTCTAGTCTTAGAGATTTGTCAGAAGCACTGGGTGGTATATACAAGGTCACATGCCCAGGATGTGTCACAGGTATTAGGCCAGGCTGACATTTGGGCATTGGTTATACAAAGACTATTCTCAAGATGACAAGATCTCTGTCCTTCAAACCAGTCAGATCAAACCATTTGCCATTCTCTGCTGCCTATTGTCTCTACAAACTTTGCTCATGCTGCCATCTGGGACTGGAATGTCCTCTCTGACTCTGCACTTGCAAGAAATCACATCTACCTATTGAAATCCTTGCCTTCCTTCAAGGTCCGGCTCAGGTATCATTCCCCTCCATACTCCCACAACCTCCGGCTATAAAGGACCTGTCCATCCCTCCTGTGAACTTACACAGGGTGTCCTAAAAGTCTCAGTGAAGTTTTAAGCTTCAGTAGCATGCTTTTCAGTTATCTGCATGCATCTTATTTCTTCTCCTAGACTGGTAAGTTCATGGAGCACAAGAATCAAGCAATGTATCATCTTTCCATGGCCAGTGCCAAACATGGTGTCTATCACAAAATGGGTGCTTCATAAATTTATGGAATGAAGCTGCAATCCAAGGTATGGAGATAATAAAAGAATAGCTGAGTCCAAGCCTCCAGATCCAGATGATTATAATATCTATACCAGCATTTGGAAAGAACTGGCAAGTGTGATCCATGGTGGAGAGGCAGACCTGCCTGACAGAGTGAAGCAAGAGCTGGACCTGGGAATCAAGACCAGGCGTTCATAAGTTCATACATAGAAGGGACCTTAAAGGTCAGTGAGTCCAACCCCTTCATTTTACAGATGAGGAAACTAAAATCCAGAGAGATTATTTAATGAGGGTCTCATAGCTTAGAAGTGCCTGAGACAGGATTTGAACTCGAGTTGTCTTACTCCTGGGCAGCTAGGTGCTACAGTGCATAGATGCCAGGCCTGAAGTCAGGAAGACTCATCTTCATGAGTTCAGATCTGGCTACATGACCCTGTGTAAGTCATTTAACCCTGTTTGCCTCAGTTTCCTCATCTGGAAAATGAGCTAGAGAAGAAAATGTCAAGCCATGCCAGTATCTTTGCAAGAAAACTCTTAATGTCCAACAAAGAGGCCGACATGACTAAACAACTTGATTCTTAGACCAGTGCCTTATCTACTGTACCATGTTCCCTCTGCCATATGGTGACTGTCAGTATATCAGTCAGTGAATAAACATTTAGCACAGTGCCTGGAACATTAGAGGGGCTTAATAAATGTCTATTGACTATATGACCCTGGACAAGTCACCTAAACTCTCAGTGCTCCCTGGCAAACTGTAGGATTCTAAGTTTCAGAGAAAGTGCATTGCTAGAGGGAGTTCCTCACCTAGAGGTCCTTACACACAAGAAATCACAGGTATAATATAAAATAAAAATGTTAATAATAATAATGAAAACCAAAACAAGAATAGCCAACATTTACTTAGCACTTTACAAAGTAAACTTTAACATCACAACAAACCTAGGAGATAAGTGCTAGTAGTGCTATAAGTGCTATTATTATCTTCATTTCATATCTGAGGTAACTGAGGCAGAAGAAGTTGTGGGGTCATACAGCTGATAAGTGACTGAAGTCAGATTTGAACTCCTAGACCCAGTGTTCTATCCACTGCACCACCCAGCTGCCTCTCAAAATGGCTGTTGGCCATTTCAAGGACTCATGGAATTTGATAGAGATGCCCTAAGAATGGAGAAAAGCAAAAATTGTCCTAATTTCCAGAAAAAAGGAAATGGCAGATCTCAAGAACTATAGGCAGTCATTTTGATATTTTTCTCCCAGAAAAATTCTGGAAAGTCTTATTAAACATTTAGAAAAGAGTGAAGTCACGCTAGGAGTCAATATGGGTTCCCTCAGGATAGGTCACGGCAAACTAGCCTCATACCCTTTTTTGACAGGATTACTAGACTGATGGATTAGAGAATACCCCAAACATAATAGATCTTGACTTCACCAAATCATCTGACAAAGCCTTCTATGACATCATTGCTCGAATCTCTCTTGGGTAATCATATTATAACCTGCATTTTGGATATCAGTGTACTTGTTTCATCTCCACTATTAGACTGTAAGGTTATAGCAGGCAAAGAATTTGGAAATTTTCATCTTTGCATGTCCAGCACCAAGAATCAAGAACCAGTCAGGAGTCAGGAAGACTCAAGTTCAAATCAAGCCTCAGCTACATACTAGGTATGTGACCCAAGGCAAGTCACCTCAGTTTCCTTATCTGTAAAATGGGGGTAATAATGACACTTCCCTTCCAGGGTTGTTGCAAGGATGAAATGAGGCAATATAAAACATAAGGCAATAGGCAAATGTTAGCTGTCACTACTGCACAAAGAAATTGTTTAATAAATGTTTGTAAAATTGAATTTTAGGCAAGATAGAGTCATATGGGCTTGATGAGTATATTGGTCTCACAGCTGAAGTGTTGATTGGTTGGTTCTGTGTCACTCAGGGAGGCAGATCAATAACAGGTGAAGGTGGAAGTTTGCTGTCCTTGGGTCTGTTCTGCCCAGTGCTTTGCTTTGGGGTTGTGGAGGTTGTCACTGTCCTAATCAATGACTCAAATGAAAACAGAGATGGTGAGCTTCTCAGATCTGCAGATGACACACAAAAGGGTTGGAAAACTAATATGATGATGGATGATAGAATCAAGATTTTAAGTGATCTCAACAGACAGTGAAACTATACCAAAATGCCAAGATTGAATTCCATGGAGATAAATGTAAAGTCCTAAGTATAGGTTCAGAAAATCAATTACACAAGTCCCCGGGTACTCTGCTAGGATTAGGAAGGGAGAGAGTTTGGGGAGGGGAAGGAGCATTTCTTGAAGTACCTCCCAGATTTTGTCTGTGTAACAAAAAGATGTGGATTTTTTCAGAAACCTAAGCCTGAAAAAAGCCCTCAGAGTGTGTGGAGACAGAAGGAGGAGGAAGAGGAGGAAGAAAAAGAGAAGAAGAAGAAGAAGAAGAAGAAGAAGAAGAAGAAGAAGAAGAAGAAGAAGAAGAAGAAGAAGAAGAAGAAGAAGAAGAAGAAGAAGAAGAAGAAGAAGAAGAAGAAGAAGAGGAGGAGGAGGAGGAGGAGGAGGGGAGGGAGGAAGGAAGGAAGGAAGGAAGGAAGGAAGGAAGGAAGGAAGGAAGGAAGGAAGGAAGGAAGGAAGGAAGGAAGGAAGGAAGGAAGGAAGGAAGGAAGGAAGGAAGGAAGGAAGGAAGGAAGGAAGGAAGGAAGGAAGGAAGGAAGGAAGGAAGGAAGGAAGATGTTCAGGGCTTCAGGAGGACCTCTAGTGACCAGTTTGGGGAAGAACAAAGACCAGAATCATGGGAGCTGGGCCAGCATGGATTTGTTACAATCTGAATTTCTGGAACTGCTCTCCAATGGATAAGCTCCCAAATACATTTGTTCTAGTATGCTCCAGGTACTGAACCAGGTGCCAAGAAGTAGGCAGATAAAAATGAAACAATCCCTGCCTTCAAGGAGCTATTGGACTAAGTGATGTCTAGAGTCTCTTCCAACCCAAAAATCTTATGATCCTATAATTCTTTTAACTAGGATGAAGAAAGAGACAAAAAATTTTCCTCAGATACTGCCTATCCCTCCACTCCCCGCTAAAAAGCTTTCTTTGGATGGACTTTATCTATACTTTGTACTGACTTGTCTTGGTACACATTATCTCTCACCAGTGGCATATAAGTTATTTGAGGGCAAAGACTGTGGTATTTGTATCCTCAGTGCCTAGCACAGTGTCTAGCTTACTCTGGGTGCGTGATAAATATTTGCTGAAGATGAATGAGACTGTAACTTGACACAAGGAAGAAGGAAAGGCAGATTAAGAGAGAGTTCTCTCTTCTTTTTCTTGTAAGTCTTAATGATGCATTTTATGTATACATCACAAATATTTTCATATTATTCTCACTTTGTGAGAGGTATCTTGTAACAAAGTAAAACAATGAAATAGAACTAATAATAAAGTAATCTTATCTGAAAGTGTGCACACCATTCTACATCTATAGCCCTATCCCACTTCTATATTTTTAATTAACAGAAATCTATTTTCTCTCCTTCACAATTCCCACCTCATTAAAAAAAAAGAAAAGAAAACAAATTTCTTGTAACAAATATGCATAGTCAAGCAAAATAAATTTCTTCAGTGGCTATATACAAAAATATCTATGCCTTGTTGTGCACCTTAAATTCATCACTTTTCTGTCATGCATAATATGTTTTATCATCAGTCCCCTGGAAACATGAATGGTCATTATTCTTACAGCTGTACAGCTCTTCTAACCTTCAGAGTTATCTGTTTTTACACTGTTGTGGCTGCTGTATAATTGTTCTGGCTCTGCGCTTTTCATTCTTGATCAGTTCTTTTTTAGATCTTCAAAATTGTTTATTTTCATAATATTAATGTTATAGTATAAACAGTTCTTATTCTGCCCACTTTATTCTGCATCTGTTCATACAAGTCTTTCCATTCCCAGTGAAACAATCGATTTCCTCATTACATACAGCACAATAGTATTCTATTACATTCATACACCACAAGTTATAATTTTCTCAGTTGCAACAAGAAAGTATATGGACTGCTCCTGCTCCAGACTGTGATCTTGGGGAAAAGAAAGAAAGAAAGAGAGAAAGAGAGGAAGAAAGGAAGAAAGAAAGAAGGAAAGAAGGAAGGAAGGAAGGAAGGAAGGAAGGAAGGAAGGAAGGAAGGAAGGAAGGAAGGAAGGAAGGAAGGAAGGAAGGAAGGTTTGTCAAGAACCACTATGTGCTGGTCACTGCTAAACACCTTACAAATACTATTTGATTTGATCCTTAACAGTAACTCTGGGAGGGAGTATGATATGTGAAAAGTTCAAGAAACATAGTTGCTGAGTAATTAATAACTTTATTAATTATGGCTAGCAGATAATTAATAAAATGGAAGTTATTTAGCTTTCTCTCCTAAACCAAAGACCCTCCTTGGAAAATACTGAATGCTTAAACACATTTGAAAGGAGGCAGGGGAGGTGGTGTTCCTGAGAATGGAAATCAATTCAGATTGGTTTACAATCAATGAGAGAATGGACATTATTAATGAAGAGGTGGGCAAAAAGTCTACAGCAACTCCTGCTGAGAAGTGACCCAATCATGATATTCGGCCATCTTCAGCAATCTGGACAAAAGAATTCATCTTTACCCAGATCATGCTACCTGGTTTTCCCAATCATAAGCTGGGTCATTTTAAATTCTAATGGAATGCTGCAAGGACAAGGGATTATTTCCAAAGGGCAAGATCTCACCTAGACTGGATTCTATCTGTAAAGTTTTCTAGTTGGGTGGGGTCCCACTTGAGATCAAAAAGCATGTACCCCAAGAATTTGGGCAATCTCATCTATCAGTAAAGTCTTTCAGAGACAGGCTGAATAACCTACAGGGGTTTTTTTCTGAATGAGGAAATAGGGAAAACCTAAATCTCAATTAATAATTGGTTATTTCTCTCAATAGATACTAGACATCACTTAACTTGCCCAGGGTCACACTGCCAGTAAGAGTCTGGATCAGAATTTAAATTCAGGTCTTCCTGACTCCAAGCCCAGCACTCTATCCATTGTATCACACAGCTTCCCAAATGGAAATCTAATTTCTGAATAGCAGGTAGCTTAGAAAAGCCTTTGGCCTGGAACGATGCCTAGTCTGGCCCCTCCTCTGCCCAGGGAGCTGCGCCCCTTTCCTCACTACCTCACTAAAGCTTCGTTAAAGTTCTTCCCGGCAGTCATAGAGAACTTCACCAAGTCATATTTTGTAAGGGAACGTGATGGGGCAGGAAATGCTTTCATTTTATAACTTTTAAAGCAGACAACAGTCTCTCGGCTTTTCTAATCCTGATGACAGGCAACAGGTCTGTGAGCCAAGGAAAGCCCTTATGCAAGGCTGAGTTCAACGAGAGCCTTGATTTCCTCTTACCACCACCCCCACCACCACCACAGCCCCCTCTCTTCCCAAAGCGACAGTCTGTACAGGCACTGCTCTCACTTGTTTTAGAGGGGAGGAGAACCTCTCTTCCTCAAAGCTGCTCCTCCATCCTGCTAACCCTGCTCCATCCCCATTGTCTTGCCCCTTCTGTTTCCACATCTTCTCCAAGGCATAGTACTAGAAATATAAGGTCATTTTAGTATCAGCCTGATTCCAACAGAAATGAGAAGGGGAGCAAACGTAAACTTCCCAGTAAAGAGCAATTCCAAACGCTATTCTGGGTCACATATGTCACAGGATTTCCAGCCAGATGAAGCCTTAGAGGCCATCTAGTGGACCATATCTTATCTTTTTTGTGCTGTGGACCCCTTGATTATCCCAGTGGAGTCTCTGGATTCCTTTGCTGAATCATATTTTCAAATGCATCAAATAAAACACATTGGATTACCAAAGAAACCCATAGTGCTCTCGGGTCTGTTTTTAATCTCATCTCCCACCCTGATCAAAAGAGCCTCTTATCATCTTCCCTGGAGAATCCACCAGCTCCCTGAAGCTCTGGAACACTTCTGGTGGTTAATTCAGGACACAGACAATGGTGCACAGCTAGGAGTGCCATCCAGACAGAGGCTTCCATCTTTAAAAAACAAACATTGCAATGCTGATGACTTCACTTGTATTTTCTGATTATTGTCGCCATGTCCAACTCTTCTAACCCCATTTGGGGTTTTCTTGACAATCATTCTGAAGTGGTTTGCCATTTCTTTCACCAGCTCAGTTTACAGATGAGGAAACTGAGGCAAACAGGGTGAAGTGATTGTCCAGGATCACACAGCTAGTAAGTGTCTGAAGCCAAATTTGAAACCAAGTCTTCCTGACTCGAGGACTGGCACTCTATCCACTCTGCCACCTAGCTTCCCCTTGCTTGCTTTTTTGAGGAGGGGGGAGTGGCAGGAGAGAGGGAACTCAAAATTATTAAAAAGGAATATTAATTTTACATGTCATTGATAGATACTTAACAAAATATTTTTTTTAATTTTAAAATAAGAAATAAATGCAATGCTGAATCATTCAAGCATAGATTTCTAGGTAAAATGTCTTATTTTACATGTGAGGAAACTGAGACCCAGAGAAGCTAAGTACTTTCCCAGGGTGATACAACCAGTGAGAAACAGAGCCAGGATTTGAAACTACATCTGTGACTTTTAAATCAGGCTTGTACCTTCTGCTGTACCATAGTGTCTCTCTCTGGAGAGAAGCCCCCAATTATGCTTTTCCTCCATTTCAGATCAGGGAGCATGATGAAAATTGACTCTGCCCTGTTTAATAACTGTGGCTTCATTTATTTACCTAACATATAGGTCCATTTATTAAAAGGATCTGTAGGGTTGCTGGTGCCTATGATCTCTCAAAAATAGCAAGTCCAACACCAAGCTTTCTCTGCTCCAGAAGGTAACAAGAGAACCTGTTGCCAACACAGGAGCAACTAGAGAAGCCCTTTCCTAAGAGGGGGCCCAAGTGCTGAGCTCAAGCAGCGATCAGGTCCAGTCTTGGGAGGGGGGAGCCTAATCTCTAAAGAAAAGGATCAGACTCTTTATCTCATTGTGTCTATCTCTTTACACCCTTTCCCTGGAGCCAATGGAGAAATGACTTAAAACATTGATTTGACTCATGTCAGCTGTTCACTAAACAAACATTTTCCTCAAAATTCAAATCTTCTGGAAAATGAGTTTATGTCTTGGTTTCATCCTCTTATCAATGGGCAGCTTTTCTTAGAAGGGTGTTAATTGTAGACAACTTCCTGCTGCCAATCAGTTCCAGCTGAGGGACTCAGGAATTCCTGACTTCCTGAACTTACAAGGTTGCCTTCAAGGCTAGAATGGCCATCTCAGGATTACTATTCAGTCACCTATACTAAAGGAAAGAAATACAAGCAAAAAAGGTAGCCAGGGAACCACCAATACATAAACCTAATGTCATGTGGAAGCAGCCACTTTAGCTACCATGGGAAGAGGGATCCCTTTCCCCACACTGCAGAAATCCAAGAGATCTCCTAGAGGGTCACTCCACATTACTCCAAGAGACTCTCAGAGAGCAGAGTCAATCCTTTTAAGATCTCTTGATCAGATTACTCTTCCTGGATCAGTAATTAATTGTTTCTTGCTGTTCCCATACTTTCCTTCTGCTTGAGTTAGAAAACTAAGAGATTGCTCATTTATCCCAACTTCCTTCAGTGCTGAATGCCTATGTTCCTGGAAACTGGGGCCCAGCACACAGAGGCAATTAGGTAGCACAGTGAACTGGAGTCAGAAAGACCTCAGTTCAAATCCATCCTTAGATTTTTACTAGCTGTGTGACCCTGATCAAGTCACTTAACCTGTCTACCTCAGTTTCTTCAAATGTAAAATGGAGTGATAATGATAGCACCTCCCTCCCTGTCTTCTTGTAAGTGTCAAATGACAAAATATTTGTAAAGTACTTAGCACAATGCCTGACCATGCCCACTTCATGGTAGGTGTTTAATAAATGCCTTCTTCCCAAGAAGCTCAGCTTAGCTCCATGTTTATGCTGCAGGATAGCTCCAGTTCAACCCCCAATATACTGGTGGTGTTGAAATTGAATGGCTCAATGAGCTATTTAGGCTTTGTCTTCAGAAGAAGACATAGCTAGAGGCAGAAAAGGCTTCCAGTCCCTCTGGAAAGGGAAGGAGAGGAGAGAATGACACAACTCATCAGATCATAGGACTTCAAATCGGAGGGTCCTAAAGATCATCCAGTCCAAATCCTTCACTGTATGCAGGAAGTAAATGAGACCCAGGTGGGTACCTAAGGGCACATGGGCAGAAAGTAACAGAGACAAGATCCAAACTCACATCCTCTCACTTCAATTTCAGGTCTCCTGTACCTGTGCCCTTGACAGACCGCTTCTGGAGTATTACATTTTATACTGGGCACCAGACTTTAGCAAAGCCACTGACAGGCCATGGAATCAGGAGGACCTGAGTTCAAATTTGCACACAGATACTAGCTATGTGACCCTGGGTAAGTCTCTTAACCCTGTTTGACTATCTTAAAAAAAAAAAAAAAAAAGATTTAGCCCATGCTCCAGCCTGTCAGAATAGCATGTTAGTTAGCATGCCAAGAGGAAAACTTCAAGGATGATAAAAGGACTAGAGACCATGCCATACAAGGATTGGGTGAAAGAACTTGAAAACGTTTGTCCTAGGGGGAGAAAAAAGACTTTGATACCAAGTGATTCCTATTTGTAAATCTCTGAGAAGACTCCTATGGGATAAAGGGGTTAGATTTGATCTGCTTGGCCACAGATGTTAATACCTAGGGACAATGGGAGAACCTTACCAGGGGGCTGATTTTGCCTTAATGTAAGGGAATATTTTTCTAACAGTGAGAGCAATCAGAGAGTGGAATGGCGTGTCTTATAATCTCACCAGGTGGATTGGGAATGCCTTCCTAATCACATCCTCATTTCACAGAAGGGAAAATAGAGACCCACAGGGGCAAAGGATTGGTTTAGGACCTAGATATCCAGTTAGTGTCAGGATTGGGACTCGAACCCTCTCAGCTCCCACTCAAGGGCTCCTTCCCCTCCACCCTTGATTTCTCAGTTCTCTCTATCTGACCAGCAGGAAGGTGACATTCATCTCCGAGTACAAGGAAAAATCAAATCAATTTAAAAATTAAAATGCCACTACCAAGAAACCAAGTTCTCACAATAGCCACAGGCACTCTTGTCAATTTTCTCCAGGAACAAAAACTTCACCTCCCTATTGTGTCCTGAAGTGTCTGCTGGAACCTCAGGGAAGCAAACTGGGGACACAAAACTGAATATTCCACTGAGGTGAAGCCCCTAGGTCTGGCCTTAATCACACAGAGCCCCCATGGGCTGCTGCCATTCTCTCAGACTCCCATTGGCCTAGAATTAATCAAAACTTACATGTCTCGAAAAGGGAGAAATAGTCTCGGCGCAGTGGGGCCTTTTAATAAGTCACAATAAGTCTCCTGTCTAATCACATGGATTTGAGGAGGGAGACAAAGAAGCTGTTTACTTCCTCCTGGCCACCGATGACTACCAAGGGAAAGGGGGGACATGTGCTTACCCTGTTTATTCTGGGCTCTTGTCTGAAGGAGGAAAGTATGCAAATGATCCTGGGGACTGAGCTAAATACTCACTGATCTAAATAACCAAACTAAGCAGGGACTCTGGAGTGGAGGGATAAAATGTTCTGCCCGTTGATGGAGCACCTGGAAGCTTTTCATAACTTTTGGAATGCTGATGAAATTTAGCCTCTGCCTTACAAGTTGGGCATTGCCCCTTTCTGTCATTCAGTTTGCCCCTCTGAAAAGTGAGCAAAACAGATTTTTATGGTCATTTCCACTTCTGACATGATGTGAGTTTGTGGTTCAGTATTTACAAAGGTCCCTGGCAGCTCTAATAATCTATAATTTTCTGGTTGTGATGTTTTGTCATTCTAACACATTACCCCAAAACAGTTCTTCTAAGTGGGAGTCTGAACTCAATCTTGGAAAGTAGGGATAGTCTTTTGCCCAACCATGAGCCTACCCGCAAAAGAAAAGACCACAGGGGCCCCTAGATCTTGGATTTGTTTTGTTTTGTTCTATTAATTAGCAATTTGAATAAAGATGCAGGTAGTATGCTCATAAATTTTGTTTAAATAAGTAGTTACTAAGTACCTACTATGTGTCAGTCTCTGTGTTAAGTACTTTACAAATATCTCATTTGGAGATGATGCAAAAATAGGAGGGAAAGCTAATATATTGGGAGGAAGAGGGATGTTTCAATAAGATCTTGATAGGCTATAAGGTCAAATAGAGTAAAATAAAATTTTGATAGGGAAAATTATACAGTCAATGTAAACTTGGATTCAAAAATCAAGATGAGCGAGGTATAGCTAGATGAGTCCTAAAAAAAAAAAAAAAAAACAATCATGGGGCTTTAGTGCAAGCTACATTGACTCAATATGAGTCAACAGGTTCTCCCAGGTAAGAGGACAGGTGTCTTGAACAGCCTTAAATAAGAGATCAGATGTGCTTACCATTCTCTACCCAAGTCAAGCCACATCTAGGTCATTGTGTTCAGCTCTAGGAGCCATATTTTAGGAAAGCTGTTGATAAGCTGGAGAATGTACCAAAGAGGTCACCCAAGATGATTAAGATCCTCAAGGTTATGTCACTTGAAGATTATTTGAAAGAACTGGAGATGTTTAACCTAGAAAAGAGGAAATTGGGGACATGACTGGCATGATAGCTGTCTTCATATATTTGATGAGCTATCACCTGGAAGAGAAAATCATCTGGTTCTTTTTGGCCTCTGAAGGAAGTACAAAGAACTGTGAGTGGAAGTTGCAGAGATGTGAATTTAGCCTTGGAACTGGGGAGAAAAACTTCATAAGTAATAGAGCTGTCCAAAAGTGAAATGGGATGCCTCCAAAGGAAGACTGGAGGTCTTCAAGCAGAAATTAGATAAGCACTCTGGGGATGTCAGGGGGAATCTTGTACAGGTGTGGGTTATGCTAGATGGCCACTAGCGCTGCACCCTCTGCTGAGATTCTGTTTCTGTGACTCAATCGATTCTTTAACATCCCCACACAAACATACTATTGTTGTTTGTTCATTTTTGAAAAAGACCAGTGACATCATGGGGCAATGTCTGTTTCACCTTTCCCCAAGAGCAGATGTTTCTCTCTCCCTTGAACAGAAAGCCTAGCCTTCAGGAAAGAAAAGGAATCTATCTGGAGATCACTAGCAAGATGAAATGAGATGGATTGGTCTCAAAAGATAATTGGATTTCATCTTGTGTTTTTGTATTTTATCTCTTTCTGTACCCTAAATAAAATAAGACTTTCCCCACAGAGGAGGACAGAGTACCTAGCCATTAGGGAAGTAGAGGGAACTACCTATAGATACAAAGTCAAACAAACTGGGCAGATCTTATATAATAACTGAATAACTGAATTTTGTCTTGAGTTCTTGTGGGGTTTTTTGCTTGCTTGGGTATTGTTTCCTTCTGCCTGCTAAATGAATTAAGCCTCAGTCCATGTCCCTGGTTCCACTAGCATCAAGTAACATTTATATTTGCACAAAATCCAAGTTGGTCCCAGTCCTAAAGGAAAAAGTGGAAAAGACCAGAGAAATCCGTCTCTATTCTCCAAGTCCTCAAGAGAATAAAGTGTTTTTTGTATAAGAAGTCTTACATGAGCAGATGCCAAGCAAAGAAAGCAGAACTAAGAGAAAAACACACACGATGATCATAATCATCTAAATGTTAAGAAGGGGCAGGTAGGCATATGCTAAAGATAGATAAAGTGCCAGACCTGAAGTCAGGAAGACCTGAGTTCAAATCTAACCTCAAACACTTAGTATCTGTATGACTCTGAGTAAGTCACTTAATCCTATTTGTCTCGGTTTCCTCATCTACAAAATGAGCTGGAGAAAGAAAGGACAAACCACTCCAAGAAATGGAGTGCCAAGAAAATCCCAAATGGAGTCACAAAGGATCAGACATAACTGAAACAATATACAACAGCAGCAACGAATGTTAAGAGGTAATTGAACTCAGACTAATTGCAATAAGCAACTCCTGGTCTTGGAGAACAGATGGTGGAATGTAGCCCTTTGCTCTTGCTGAAGACATAGAGAACTAACAATCTAGTCTAGAATGATGTACATTCTATGATCAGACATCTAGTCTAGAATGATCCATATATGCTCAGCTTGCTCATCAGTTTGGTTTAAGTATTTTTCTCTTTTACAAAGATGAGGGGGGAGAATTAGAGAAGATATGGGGGTGGGTAGTATGTATGAAGAAATGACTGATTTTAAAGACAAAAAGCACCTATGATTTTTAAATGAGGTGTTCCTTTGAAGAATGGAAATGATTCAAAGGATAAACAAAAGGGGAAATTAACAGGAAAGAGAATTTTCGGCTGTCAGTAGTGAAAGGGTTGGAGGACAAAATAATGACTCAGGGAATGAGGAGAAGGTCCATTAGACATTTAGTGTTATCTAATTATTTTGAGGCTCTTCCTCTAGAGGGAAGAACTGGACCATTTCAGGAAGAAGTGGTATCTTGTGCCCTCCCAGATGAAACCATGAGTGCTGGTCAAAGAAGAGACCATCTACTAATGGTCAGAGGAAGAATTAACTGATAATGGAGGTCCATCAATTGACCCTGCTGAGGAGAACCAAGACAGCTTTTTGTCTGCCTGACATCAACAACAAAAGAAAGATCTGCTGTCCTGTCTGGGCTTGTATCTGTACAATGTCATAGAGAACTGCTGGAACTGTCAAACCTGACAGCCACTACCTTCTTTTAATGATTCATGGAAGGGTCAGGAAGGAACCACATTACCAGGAAGAACTAAGGATTTCTGAGGAAGTTTGGGGGCTTTGGGGCACAAATCTGAAAAGCTTAGGGACACAGGTGGTGTTTTCCTCACTACTGCCGATCGAAGGTAGGGGATTCAGAAAGAAAAGGCAGGCTTCAGAAGTGAACAGCTGGCTAAGGAAGTAGTGTCTGAAAATGAAATTTGGATTTCTGGACCAAGCCGTGAAATAGAGGGAAGATGAGTTCTTGGCCAGGATAAAGTTTTCCTAAGAATGAATGCTAAAAATATTCATTTGATCTTAAAATTTTAATTAAAGGACTTTAAACTGAAAAGACAGAGAGAAGGAGAAAACCATTCACTTGGAGTAGTGACCGGCTACCATGAAGAGAAGAACATAGACAAGAAGAGCACCGATAGTTGAAGAAGATCACTAATGTTTTCTCTTGGATAAAACAATACTCAAGAAGAAGCCAGTAATAAGACAAATGGCCTCAGATGTTTATATACCAATGCAAAAAGTATGGATAATGAGCAGGGTAAGTAGAGATCCTAAGATAAGGAAGCAAACTGGGCTTCGTAAGTATCACCAAGATTTGGTGGGATGAGATCCACAATGTTAAGATGGTTCTGGAAAGGTATACTTTATTCAAGAGGAACGGATGAGATACAAAGGGACCTAGAGTAGTATTACATATTAACAAGTTACACTCATGTAAGGAAACCCAGGAACTAGAGAGAGGAAAGCATAGAACATGGTAGAATGTTCTAGAAATGATAGACACCATTTGAGTGAGGATCATCACAATGAGGAAGAAAAACAGTAGTGCTATGGGGAGTGTGCTACAGACCACCTGGACAGAAAGAGGAATTTGGAGGGGAGCATGGGAAACAAAGGATCAAAAAAGTTGACGTTGAAGCATGACATGATACTGATAAGGGGCTGCAACTATCTAAATGTGTTCTCTTTCCCTCTTTCTCTCCTCCTCTTTGCCTCTGTCTCCATCTTTCTCTCTGGTAGCTGAGGTGAGTGACTGGAGTGGCGAGAAACTTGAGGCAGGAAAACTAATCAAGTTACTTCAATAATCCTTGACTCAAAGTGATAAAGGCCTATACCAAGATGGTGGCTGTGTGAGTGGAGAGAAAGAGACATGTAAGAGAAATACTGTGGAAGTAGAAATGACAAGACTTGGAAAAATATTTGATATGTGAAATGCATGAGAGGGAGTCAAGGATAAAGTTGCAAGCCTGGGTATCAGGAAGATGGTGGTACCCTTGACAAAACACAAGAAAAGGGACCTATCTGGAGATCACTAGGAAGGTGAAATGAGATAGATAGAACTCATTAGATAATTGAATTTCACCTTGAAGCCTCGTTCTTATCTCCTTCTGCCTGCTAAACAAGGAAGTTCAGAAGAGGGGAGGGGAGGGCTTGGGGTAGGTAAAAGATAATAATTTCTGTTTTAGAAATAGTGTTTGAGCTCTCTATTGGGCAAAAAATTATACATGTCCAATAGTCAGATGGAGAATATGAGACTTGGGGAGGTGGGGGTCAAAAGAAAGGTTAAATCTGCACAAATATATCTGAGAATTATCTGCAGAAATCTAATAACAGAATTCATGAGAGCTGATGATGTCATCAAGTGAGTCAGTATAGAGAGAAAAGAGAAGAGGGCTCAGGACTGTGCCTTAGAAGAGTATCACAGTAGGCATGATAATGGATTAAGAGCCAGCAAAGAAGACCAAGAATCAAACAGAGAAATTAGAGAGACGAGAAGGAAAGATGATTCAAAGTGTCGAATCCTCATCAAGGATGAGAATTGAGAAAAGACCTAGATTTGGCAAATAAAAAACCATTTGGTAACTTTGGAGAAGGTATTTCAATTGAAGAATGAGTTTAGATGCTGAACTACAAAGGATTTTGAAAAGTATGAGAGGAGAAGAAACAGAGGCTCTGATTTTATATGACTTTTTCAAAGAATTTAACCACAAAGAGGAGAGAAACAGGGAGATAGAAGGATTGAGGGAGGATCTTTTAAGGATGAGGGAGACATGGTCATGTTTGTAGGGGGAAGGGAAAAAGTCAGCATTTGGGAAGAGATTGAAGATTAAAAGGAAGTAGAGATGTTTGATGGAACAATCTACTGGAGAAATTGGGAGATGGAATCAATGGTGCATGTAAAGCAATCAAGGAACATGATACAAAATATGAGTCTATGAAGGAGATGGAGACCATATAGGTAAGAGAAGAAGAGGGTAACATCATGAAATCTCAGAGAGATAAGAGTGTCCAGGAGGAAAGAGTGGTTGGTCAACTGTTTCAAACATAGCAAAAAGGTCAAGAAAGATGAGGACTTAGAAAATACCATTAAGAAATCATTGGTAAATTTAGAAAGAAGAGTTTCCATTGAATGATAAGGTTACAAACCAAAGTGCAATAGGTTGTGAGTGAATGTGAGAAGTAATGTCTGCCAATTTAACTGAAAAATGCAGAGGATATAAAATACAATGGCATGAGGGGATGGTAGGGTCTAATGAAGATTTTTTTTTAAGGATTGGGGAGACTTTAGATAAGGGAAACAAAAAGGAGAAATGCAATCAGATGGGAGCAAGTCTACATAAACGTGGTCCTTTTAGAAAATGACTCAATTGTGAAGGCATTGAGGGATTGGTACATGGAGTATCTGAAAGAGGAGAAGATATCCAAGGTATCAAATAAATCTTGAACCTTATTAATTTTTTAAAAGAGCAACTGAGAGAACATCAATAACTACCAACAGATACATCTATTCTTCCATTTATATAAAATTAATATGAATGTTGTCTATATCTGAATGGCGGGCACCCCAAGGAGTATACTAGTATGGGACAAGAAGACAGTCATGAGTGTTATTCAACAAGAAATCACATCCATACCATTTCACAACTGATGAAAATATGTAGGAAAAAATAATAAATTTCCAATGTGTTTGTGGACTGCCAAAAAAGCATTTGATTTAGTAGAACAAAACTACCTTATGGTCTCTTTTCCAATAAAGTTTCTCCCATCTACCTATTAAAATCACTCCAGATTCCTTGAAAGATATAAAAGCAATAGCCCTGTTCAGTAACCTTCTAATCATAAAAAATCAAGCAAGACAGAATTAAAGGGAGTTGTATGCTTATCAAAGGTATTTGTTCATCACTGTGATGGAGCAGAGCCAATAGAGTCCAGATTGAAGAGGGATTCCCAGTAATAACTGAGGTCCTCCAGATTCTCCTCATTATGGGTGACATTGTGCTGATTTCTGTATCACAGATCTGTAATCACCCTCAAAACTTTAACTTGATCATCTACAAAGGAAAGATCAAATGGATAAAGAATATCTGTTGCCCAGATTGTGACATGCATGTATAAGTCTTTCCAGGTTTTTCTGAAATCAGCCTACTTCTCATATCTTATAGCAAATATAGTATAGTTACTCATACCCCACAACTTATTCAGCCATTCCCCAGTTGATGGGCATCCCCTCAATTTCCTGGTCTTTAAGTCTCATCTTTTTAATATCAACATTCTAGTGATGTTGGTGTATAACAGTGAGCCATAAAATAAAAAAGGCTCCAAAGATGAGACATGAAAAGATTGAATTGATCCTGCATCATTTTCTTATTGATCCAATTCATAATTAATTGATTTGGTGTTAAAACTGCATAAATCATGGCCCTTTGTCTCTGACCTTGGTTCAGAGATCCAACTGGTCTGTAATATGTTAAGGTTAGAAATTCCACTCTCCTGCTAATCACTAATCTATTCTTGTCTGAAGAAATTTAACTAACCTTAGAGAATATGTGTAAATGGAAGAGAGTAGGGCCTGATATCTTAACACCACCAAGCTGCTCTTCAAGGATGTCTAGTTTGCTATCCAAGAGTCTGGACCACTCACTCACACCAGCCTTCAAAATATAAGCACTTAGTGTCATAAAACAAAAGGAGGAGGAGGTTATAGGTAGCCCCCATTACCAAAGTTTCCAATCAATCATGTTATTCCTTGCACCTCAGCTCTGTAATGAATCATGTTGTCCCCAATCCCAAATGTTATCTATCCTATTTTCTTCTTTGTTCTGTACTCCCCAAAACCTATAAAAGGAAAATTGTTCTTTTGCTTGGATCTTTCACATTAATGGACACAACCCATTGACCCATTTATTGACAGGCAGCATGCCACTGCTAATAAATGTTATCTGGCTTGGAGAACTGCCAGTTTACCTTTTTGTTAAAATTCAAATGTGACAGACACAAAGGACAATGAAAAGACACATGGAGAAAGAGAGTAGGCAACAATATATAATCAATGAGGAGATTCCAAGGACAAGATAAAAGATATCATCAAGGAGTTTTATGACAGGAAGAGAGATTGAACTAGTTGTATAGTGAGGGCAAGGAATGACAGATGGGCAGCCAGAGTCCTCTACTAGTACCCTAATGATGTCAGGAGAAAGCAAGGAAGGACTTTGGAACATTGGGTAGTCTGATGGTGGCAAATTAATGCGAAAACATAGATGAGAGTTGCACAGAATGGGCTGGCATTCATGAGCTGCAATCTGCATAGCTGAAGAGACTACAGGTCTATTTGAGTATCTGAGGGATGAGGGATGTTAGATAAGATATAGGACCATCATGAGATGATGATAATGAATGGTGAGAAGTCTGAAATATGAAATTTTTACTTTGCTTGTTTACAACTCTGAGTGATGAGAAGAAGGATCTTTGGAATGGGAAACACAAGGTAAGTGAAAAGGTAGTCAGGAAGCATTTAGCTGCCCTCTGTGAATTGAAGTCATTAGACCTGGATGAATCACTCCCAGGATTTCTGAATGAACTAAAGGTATGATTGCTGAGACACTGTCATTGATCCTTGAAACATCTCAAGGAACAAGAGAAGCGAAGCATGACTGAAAATGAGTAAATCAATTGTCCTAATATACAAAAACAGAGAGCAGGACTGTAAAAAATATAAGCCATTGAGCTTGGTTTCTATTTCTGGCAAGATCCCTGGTTGACAAGGGCCTTGGATGAGTCAAAAGAACTGGGAATGGTTTGCCTAGAGAAGAACACACAAGGAGAACCTGATAGGATCATAGATTTAAAGATGGAAAGCACTTTAAAGGTAATTGAGACCAACTCCCTCATTTTGCAAATGAAGAAACTGAGTCCAAGTTACTTGCTCAGGGTCACACAACTAGGAAGGGACTGAAATTGGATGTGAACTCAGGACTTCCTGACTCTACACCTAGTGCCCTATTCACTGTACCTCACTGATCCTCAAGTATATGAAGCTGTCTTCAAGTATTTGAACAGCTGCCATGTAGAAAAGTGATTAGGTGTGTTTTGTCTGGCCTCAGAGAGAAGAAGTAGGAACAAGGTGCGGAAGTAGAAATGAGGAACATTTAGTCTCAAAGTCAGGGGAAGTTCCTAATGATTGTTGTGGTGGTGGCTCAGCCATTGCAGTCATGGTTGACCTTTCACGATCCCATTTGGGTTTTCTTGGCAAAGACACTAGAGTGGTTTGCTGTGTCCTTCTCCAGCTCATTTACAGATGAGGACCTGAGGCAAACAGGATTAAAGGACTTACCCAGAATCCCATAAATAGTATGTGAAGTTAGATTTGAACTCAGGGCTTTCTGACTCCAGGCCTGGTGCTCTCTCCATGGTACCACCAGCTGCCCTAATGATTAGAGTAGTATAAAAGTATAAAAAGTATAAAAGAATGGACTGCCTTCAAAAGTTAGATTGTAGAAGAGACTTCTTTAGGGCATGAGCTGGATTAGCTGTTCAATGAGATCCATTCCAACTCTAAATTCAATGAAAATTCTAGAACATATTATTAAAAGGTTGGTTCATGAATTGTTGTGTTTGTCCTTCATTTTCAAAGAAGACAATGACATCAGAGAAATGATGACATGACTTGAACTTGACTTTGTTTTGAGTGAGGGAGGGCTGTGCAGGTCACCAGCCTTACTTTCTCCTCCTGAGTCATCCGGTTCCAGTGACTAGATCAGGATGCCTAGAGATGGGTTCATGAATACATAGAAGGGAAAACAGTGATGAATTACAAAAAGCCAGTATAGATTCATCAATAAAAGGCCACCTCAAGCTAACCATATTTCCTTTAATAGATCAGAAAATTATACTCTAGGCATAGTATACTTAGCTTTCAGGCAAACATTTAACAAATTCGATCATGCTGTTCTTGTAGACAAGATGAAGGCATGAGGACTAGCTGATAGTATAATTACATGGATCTGAAATTGTTTGAATGCCTGAACCTGAAGAGGAAGTGTGGATGGTTCATGGAATCTGCCCTTGTCCTTACATTGTTCAACATTTTTATCAGAGATTTGGATGAAGGCTTAGGTGGCATACTTGTCAAGTCTTTAGATGACATGAAACTGAAAGAGAGAGCTTAAATGTTTAATAAAAGAGTGAGGATCCAAAAGATCTTGACAGAACAGAACTGAATAAGATAGAATATAATTGAAGAAAAATCAGCCTCACAGGTACACCATGGGGGAGGCATGGCTGGACAACCAGTATTGTGATAAAGATCTGAGGGTCTTAGAGAATGGAAAGCTCTGTACCGTGTGAATCTGCTGTGTGATATGGAAGCCAAAAATTACTAATGTTATGCATTCACATTAAGATTATGGTGCAACCTGGCTAGCCAGAAGTCTTCTCCCAGTGACAGGGACACATAGACAAAAATGGTTAGAATGACTGATGAGTCATTCATGAGTCACTCCTAAGTATAGCTCCTGACATCCAGAAATTCTTCCACCCCCAGTCTACTCATGATTAGTGCATTCCAAGATGGCTTGAAATATCGTGGTGTAGTAGGGTGTTGGACCTGGAGTCAGGAAGACCCAAGGTCAAGTACCACCTCTGACATTTTCCACATGACCATGGGCATATCACTTTACCACTCCATTCTATAGACAACTCTCTAAGACTATAAATTGAAGAGAAGATGCTGTCTTACATTGGTAGAAAGAGTTTCCCTATCAAGGACCTCCCTGAATCAATGAAATCAGAGGTCCAGTCCCTATCTCCATCCTACCAACTTCACCAGGTCGTTGTGAGATCCAAATGGGATAAGGTATGTTAAGTGCTATAATAGCTGATATTATTACCCTTTATAGGTACATTTGTAAAGGGTTCTAATTTCCTTTGTCTTGCTTAGTATAAATCCTCACAGAGCCTAACCTACCAGGCTAAACAGAACTAAACCATTGGGTTTGTACCAGTAGGAAAGCTAGATGTGAGTGGATTGAGGAAAACCTGATTTCAAATCTAATCAAAGACCCTTACTAGTAAGAAATCCTGGGCAAGTCACTCTATATGACCTCTGTATGCCTTAGTTTCCTCGATTATAGAATGGGGGTTGTAACAGGATCTACTTCACAGAATTGCTGTAAAGACAATATATCATCATGTGTTCAATTGTTTCAGTTGTATCTGACTCTTCATGACACGAAACAGTCATACATGACTAAAATGACAACATATCATACCTCATATCAAATGAGATATTTGTAGAATGTTTAGCACAGTGCCTAGCACATAGTAGGTCCTATGTAGATGCTAGCTATTATCATTATTATCATTAGTTCCTTCATCTCTCAGAAATCAAACCAATATTAAGACCTATAGTAGTATATTTCACTCCATACCTATATCAGAGATTTAGTGAAACATACATCTTCAGTGTCTTGTGTCCACAAAATAAATAAAAATAAATTTATAGATTATCAAAGTGATAATACATAGGCCTCTGAGCTTCAACACAAATGGTCCCCACACCAAGAATGCACTTCTTCCTCATCACTCTCTTAGAGAATCTCTGGTCGCTTTCAAAGCTTGGCTTAAGTGTTACTTCCTATATGAAACCTTACCTGACACTTCTCTTCCACCCCCAGTCACTACCATTTTCTCCCTTGGTTAAATATTTTGTATTATTGTACAGCTATTTTTGTATTTACTTACGTATCTCTTGTGAGCTCCTCAAGGGCAGTGACTTTGGGGGTTTTGTCTTTATTTTCCCAAGTTTTACTATAGTGACTTGTACATGGTAGAAGCTTAAAAAAGGTTTGAAAAACTGAATGGAATTAGAAATAGATTTGGAATTGAATTGAGCTGAATTGGGATTAGAATGGAATGGAATAGAATTGAACTAAATTGAATCCAATTGAATCAATAAAATCCCATAATTAGATCAAAAAAGAATGAAGCTCTGATTCTGTATCTTAATGTCCAAGACTGGACTAAGGCAGAGAGGCATAGCAGCCAGATGAGGAAACAGGGTCTTCCCACTATACACTTTGTCTTGTTCAGACCACCTCTAGAATGGTGGATTTCATCGTGGGTACCATATTTTAATGGAGGAAGACATGGGAGCCTTGGCACAGCACCAAAGCAAGAAGGATTTTCTTTCCACACAGATATCATTGAGTGAGCCAATAAGCACTCATTAAACACTTAGTATGTTCCAGGCACTAGACTAAGCACCAGACATACAAAGAAGGGAAAAAACATAGCCCCTGCCTTCAAAGAGGCCATGTTCTAATGGCAGAGACAGAACACAAACAACCATGTACACATAAGAGGGAGGGCACTAGCAGTATGGGGGAGGAAGGAGAACCAGGAAAGTCCTCATGAAGAAGGTGGAATTTGAGCCAAGCCTTGAAGAAAGCCAGAGAAGCCAGGAATGCAGTTGAGGAGGGAAAGAATTCCAGCAATGAGGGACAACCTTACAAAGCACAGGGTAGAGAGATGGAATGTTGTGCTTGAGTAACTGTAGGTAGGCTAATAAGGTTGGATTTTTGAGTATGTTAAGGGTAGTAAAGTGTAGGAAGCCTGGAAAGCTAGGAAGGGCACAGGTAGTGAAGGACCTTGAACAACAAACAAAGCATTTTTATTTAATCTGGAAGGTATGGGGAGCCACTGAGTAAACACTGATTAAGGATGACATGATCAAAAACCTGCACTTTAGAAAAATCATTTTGGCAGCTGAATAGAGAACAGATTGGGGTGTGGAGATACTTGAGGCAGGGAGACCAAACTGAAAGCTATTGCAACAATCCAGGTATGAGGTGATAAGGGCCTGCATCAACCAATTAATCAATTAACATTTATTAAGTGCCTACTATGTGCCAGGAACTGTGCTAAGCAATAAGGACATGAAAAGAGACAAAAGACAGTGCTTGACCTCAGTGAGCTTATAGTCTAATGGGGGAGACAACCTAAGTACAAATAGGCCTTACATAAGACAGCACCAGGAAGGAAGATAGTGAAACAATGAAAGATAGAAACAATGATATCAGAACAGACTAAATATGTAGAGTGAGTGAGAGTGAAGAGTTGAGGAGGCACCAAAGGTGTGCATCTGGTTAACTAGGAAAATAGTGTCCTCAACAGTAATAGAGGAATTAGAAAGAAGGGAGTATTTGGGAGTAACTATAATGAGTTCTTTTTAGTATGTGTTAAGTTCGAGATACCAATGAGGCATCCAATGAAAGATATCCAAAATATAGTTGATAATGTGAGACTGAAGACAGATGCTAGGGCTGCATATTTAGAACTGGGGATCATCTGTATAGAAATAGTCATTGAACCCATAGGAGCAGATGAGATCACTGACTGAGATATTACTAATTGAGAAAAGAAGAGTGTAGGGCAAAGTCTTAGAGAACACCCACTGTTAGGGACCGTGACCTGGATAAAGAATAAGCAGGGGAGACCTAGAAGGAGAAGAACCAGGAGAGAGAAGTGTCATAAAAACCTAGAATAAAAAGAGGCTACTGAGTCTTCAAAAAGGATGAGGATCGAGAAGTCTATTTAACTTGGCAATTAAGAGATTATTGATAATTTTGGGAAAAGTTATTTCAGTTGAATAATGAGGTCAGAAGCCAGAATGCAAAGAGTTAAGAAGAGAGTGAGAGGAAAAGGAGCTGAGTCATGTATCTAGTATAGACCTTTCTCCGAGAGGTTGTCTGATAAAAGGTGTAGAGGTATTGAATGAGAGCTAGCTCCAATGATTGATTTTTAAGGATGGAGGAGACATGGACAGGTTCATTGGTAGCAGAGGAAACAGGGAAAAATTGAAAATTAGAGAGACAGACAGCAGGGGCAATTTGCTGGAAAAAGTAGGAGGTAATGGTATGAAGGATGATATAAGAGTTTGCTTTGATAAGGGGGAAGGCTACCTCTTCGTGTGAAACAGGGGTGATGGAGGAAATAATGCAAGGTGTCTGCGCGGCCACAGATGAGAAAGAGAAGAGGGAGTTCTCAGTGAGTAGCATCAATTTTTCCAGTGAAGTATGAGGCAAGGTCCTCAGCTGAGAAAATAGGAGTGCTCTAGAAGAGTTAAGAAACAATAAAGGCATTTTGTATAAGACAAAAAAAAAAGTTTTAAAATTGTTTTAATGTGTCATTGAGGGGAAAAATAAAATATATATTAAAATGATAAAGGGTAAGTAGATAGAGAAAAAAGGTCTTAACTGTTTAGCTTACCTTTTATTCTGGCTCAAATTTACTTGTATGCTAAAGTAAAGAGAAACTTGGGAATCTCTAACCCTAGGTTAAATCATTGTCTGCAACAGAGGGCGATGATTTCCCAACCAAATCCATGGAAAAAGAAAGATTTAGGGATAGCTGGGGGTGAAGTGAATGTGACTAACAAACTATTACCTTTCTTTCATCAGGAAGATGGCCCTGAAGATATAAGGACAGAAGTTGGCATCATCAAACAAGTCTCAACAGAGACAACACAGTCAGCCCCTAGCAACCATTGACCACCACAAGACAATCTGGGATCGTCAGTGCAATGTTCAGCTGTTTAGCAGCACAAAATGACCAGAAATAAAGGAGCAGTTCCACTGAGAGCAGCAGAGTAATGTCATCAGAAGACACCAGCAGCACTGTGGTGTTAGCCACATGTGCCCTTCATGCATGATTGCTATGCCGACCCATTCTCCACACTAATGGTTTATTTCTGGGAGAACATGTACCAGATTTATAAGGGAAATCTATTGTGACTCTCCTCAGCATACCATTTCCTTTCAGTGCCTTTGTTTTGTATTAATCATGTCCTCTGACTGACTGGAGAAAAAGTAAACTCATCAGTGGGGGCTCACAAGCTATAGTTTTGAGTGGATGTGGAACCACAGATCACCTTAAACATAGAGAAACTATTCAGGGGTAGGGGGACATGCCCCACATGGGTGCCTTAGGTTCGAGGGTATATTGAGCCAGCTCCAAACAGCTCTCCCACCAAAAGTTAAATTTTCAGTGTGAGCATTTACACCTCAAAATCAGCTAAATTATAAATCAGGGCTTGATTTACTGTTTTGTTGATTATCTAGACTTAAGAAAGTGATGGAAAAAATGTTAATAATGCAATCTAAACTACACACTTTTTTTCAGTCAGTTATTGAACATTTACCAACATACCCCTGCCTAGGTGCTATATTAAGAAATACAAAGACAAGTTGAAGGGTGTGAAGGACAGGATGATCCTTTGATGGGAAGTATTAAAAAGGTGGCCTCTTGCTGGTCATGATGTAGATAGAATTCTTACTCAGGTAGGGGTCCTTCTGATGTCCTGTTCGATTCTGTGATCCCTCCATTTTCTCCTCTGCTCCAAATGACCCTTTCCCTCTGCTGCAACCCTCACTATGTGGTAAATGCCTCCATTCTGTCACTGTCTGTCTCCCCTTCTTGCAGAAAGTAGAGGGTCTTCCTTATTCCCTTACCCTTACCCCCTCCCCAAAGAAAGAGTTGGCTTCTCCTTCTGCATAAAAGGCAAGGGTTGGATTAGTTCATCTCTAAGATCCCTTCAAAAACCCTAAATCCTATGATAATGTAAACCTATGAAAGGCTTTGCAAAAGCTTAATGTATTATATAAATATCATCTTGAAATTAACTTTAATATTGTTATTGTTGTGTTAGGGTATTTGAATGTTAACCCAAAGAGAGGTCTCTGGGGGAGTACCACAGCACTCTCTTCTGAACTTGTTCTTTTCCACTCAACAATTTCATCACTGCCTTGGATAAAAGTGTAGAAAGCATGTTTATCAAATTTGATAATGGCATAAACCTTAGAGGGATAGCTAATGCTTTGGATGATAGAATACAAAGCCTTAAAAAATGCTTTTGAGGCAGCATGGCATAGTGGAGGGGTGGGAGGGAGGAAATATTGGTTCTAAAATCAGAGTACCAAGGTTTAAATGTAAACTCTAACACTTATGACTGTGCAACCTTGAGCAGACCTCTTTTGCCTCGGTTTCCCCATCTGTAACATGAGAAGGTTGGACAAGATAGCTTGTAGGTTCCTTTCCATTCTAAGTGTGTGTTTGTTCCCATGATAGGCAGAAACAGATCTGACTAAACAGGATGAGATGAAAAGTCTTGCATTTAAGTCCCAAAAATCAACTGAAAACATCTCACACGGTGATAACAGCCTCCAGAGGGCAGAGCAAAAACCATGCGGAGCTAGAAGACAGCAGCTGTTGTCAATAACCCTGACGAGGGGACCAGCCTCTCTCTCTTGCCAAGGCTATTCATTTAGGTTTTTGCCCCAGACTGATTTTATGATATAGAGAACTCCCAGGATAAGAAGGTATTTTCTATTAATGCAGATCAGTGCCTGCCATGCAGCTCACTGTCTTTGGCTACTCATAGCCAGCCTACAAAAGCAGGAGACCAGACTCCTGAGTCACTTCTACCGATGAGTGGTCTATCCTGTCAGGAGCAAGAACAAGCAGGCCAGGTGAGACGATTATGTGACAGAGCAATGCAGCCTTTGTGAGGCTGCTCACCTGTGTGGCGTTCCTTGAGTCTACGTCTGTGTTCTCCTGTGTTATGTTTCCCGGAGGAGTCTTGGGCTAGGAATTATACTGGAAGATGCTGGAGGACTTAAGGTACAGCACAAGAGGTTTGGGCAGAGACAAAACATTTTCACAAGATCAGCACCAGCTGCAATCTTAACAACAGCTTCCTAGGCTCCTGAGTATGCCTACCTCCCAGGAAGGGGCATGCTGACAACCAGAAGTCACTGGATCGTAATTCTGGGGAAAACTGTGGCTCAGCAATGGTTTATGAGGAAAAGGCCATAGGGGTTTAGAGACTACAAGCTCAGTATGGGTTTGGGAAGGGACAGTCAAAAATGGTACTGCACCATAAGGTACAATACCAAAAGCATGAAGTCTAGAAGGAGGGAGGTGATTGAGCTATGTATCGTTCTGTGCTCTGGTCAGACCACATCGGTTGTACTGTGTTCAGTCTCAGAGATGCATTTGAGGAGGGACTTTGACAAACTATATTGCAGTCCATTCTTACATGAGAAGGAAACCAGGAAGAGTACAGAGCTCAGGAAGCATGTGGTCTGTAGGAGCTGGCCCAGGAGAAGCACATGAAGAAGTTCCCAAAGGCTAGAAGGTAGTTAACCAGGTATCTGGGCAGCTAGGTGGCACAAGGGATAGAGTGCCTGACCTGGAGTCAGAAAGACATCACCCTGAGTTCAAATCCAGCCTCAGACACTTACTGGCTGTGTGACTTTGGATAAGTCACTTAATTCTATTTGACTCAGTTTTCTCATCTGTAAAATGAACTGGAGAAGGAAATGACCATCACTTCAGTATCTCTACCAAGAAAACCCCAAGTGGGATCATGAAGAGTCAGGTATGACTGAAATAATGAACAACAACGAAGGGTTGATATCTAGAGACCAAGAAGGGACTGAGACCTTTGTTCCTAGGAAACTTTACCCCTTTCATGCAGTCCTCATAAAGTTCCCCATAGGTGTAGTTCTCTGCTGGTCTCTGATGATCAGTACTTTTCAACAGTTTATAACTAGCTCTTCTTTCATGAGGGGACAGATGGTGATGGGACAGTCAAAATAGTTCATGCAAAATTATAGTTCACTAACAGAAATGTAAGGTCTAGAACAGGAGAAATGGAGTATTTGGGTTCCGGGGTCAGCTTGCAGCCCCATATTTGAAGAGGGTGTCCTGAGTAGCTGTCTCCATAACCATCTACAGGAGTTTACTCTGTGGTCAGCCACTAATGCTCTAGCAGGCATGCCTACCATTTGCAGTCATCAGGGGGACTTCTAAATGAGAACACAGGCTTTCCAGAACTCTCATGGTCACCTGTGCACTTTCCTCTTATAATAATAATTCGCCCAAAATCAGGAAAAATTAATACAATAATAACAGAGGTGCTGTGTGTCCTTGGATACACGGCAGCTGGGTGGGAGATAAGACAACCACCTGCCTTTCCCTAGAGAGCAACTCTTGGCAGTTCTGCCTCACTTGCTGCCAGAAAAAAATAAAGGCTGTAGCTAATCCCTTCTCATACAAACTCAAATCCTTTTCAGAATTTACTAAGTCAACCTTACTTGGTTCTTTCTGTTATACAATCAATTTGAAGTCTTTTAATCATCGCACAGTAATAACCCCTCACCTATATAGCCAGTGCCCCAAAGTTCCTATGTATGGACTAGAATCAGGGAATTACCTGTGTATGTGCTATATTACCCACCATGAAGGACAAACTGGAGTATGTTCTAAGGGCTGCACCTTCAGTGGTCCATTCATAAGTGACTTGCCCAATATCATACAACAACTAAGTTTTTGCCCTTATTAGCTGTGTGACCCTGAGCAAATCACTTAACTCCTTTCTGCCTCTATTTCCTTATCTGTAAAATAAGGATAATAACAGCACCTACCTCCCAGGGCTGTTGGAAAAATCAATAAGATCATAATTATAAAGCCCTTAGCCTGTCATATTGCAAGTGCTATATAATGTTAGTTATCGTCATTATTATGTACTTATGGCAGGATTTGAACCTACTCTGACCTCTCTAGCCCAGAGTAATCTCTCCCTTCTCTTAGCTCCTCCAGAATTTAGTAAATGGATCCCTCTTTTTTCCCCTGAGCCTATAAGAGGGTCTTTGTCTTCCTAGCTCTGCCAAGCACCAGGACTCCAAGAAGTTTTACCCAGAATACCCAATCATTGTCCTTACCCACCACCCTCTAAAGTTCAAATGAGAAGCAGATTTAGAAAACCCAGGTTCATGCCAATGGCTACACCTGTGTGACCACAGACATACTTTCAGCATCTCTGAACATGAGTTTCTTTGTCCGTAAAAGGGAGGGGTTGGAGCAGGTGATCTCTTGAGATCCCATCCTGCTCCTGAATGGATGTATTTGATCAGCACCATAATCTGCCGTGCCCGAAGCCCCTCCTTTCCCCATCCAGGAACGCTCCTGCCCCTACTGTGTAGGAAAGTGATGAGGCAAAGAGAAGTATCCAGACCTAAAAGCCCAGCCAGGAGTTCTAGTTCCAGCTCTGCCCCTTATTAGTCATGTGATCTTGTACAAGTTATATATAAAAGTCCCCAAAACCTCAGTTTCCACATCTGTGACAACAGAACTAATATTAAGAAGCAGTATAGTGTAGCATGGGGGAAAAACCATTTTATGGGAGACAAGACCTTGGATCCAGTCCAGTGATTCAGCTTGCTACCAACCTGGAAAGCCTTGAAGCCTGGGGAGCTTCACATTTACATATGAAAGATAGGCTGCCCAGTAGCCAGACCCACACTCAGATCCTCTTGGCTAGACCTTCCACACAAATGAATGGCTCCTCCAGGTGCAGTCTTGCCTTTCACACGCAAAAGCCTCTGCCCACAAACTTCTCAGGCTTAGAGCCTGTGTGACCTTAGGCAAGTCACATACTCCCTATTTTCCCATCTGTTCAGTGAAGTTCAGAAAAGACAATGGATCCTTTCAGATCTAGCTTTCAGTGTTTCTGCTTGGATGACCCCAGCCCTTTGGCCAAGAGAAAAGAGTGGGCCACCTTCCCCACTCCAAGAACTGCCCATCAAGTGTCCAAATTCTGGAAGCCTTCCTCCATCTCTGAGAACCTGTCAGCCTCATGATTGCAGCTCCTTTCAATTTAATACATTTTAATCAGAAAATTAATCAGGAAACACCAGTTCAGCAAGATAATTGAACAATGAAGAGACACGATAATGACTGTTTGGTCTAATTAACTTTGTTAAGTCTTTATTGGGAACAGAAACTTCCTGAGTGAAACTTATTAAATGTCTCTCTCAGAAAAAAAAAAAAAAAACTTAGATCCTGGTCCTCCCAAAAGGAATTTTTCTTATGTGTGTTGACTCCGAGGAGAAGTCAAAGTATGATGGACAGCCTGGGGGACCAAGAGTAGAAAGACTTGTGTGTGACTTGTTTCTGATCAGAAGAATTAAAAGGGAGATTATCAATTGTCTCATTTTATATATGAGGAAACTGAGGCTCTGACAAAAGGGATTTGGCCCAAGTCATGCAGAGAGTAAGTAACAAAGCCCAGAGACTCTACCTTTTCCTTCCACATTGTACCATGCTATGTCTCTTTCTACTGTTGGCTCTGTATTTTGTCTCTCTTCTGGATGGGTAATGGGTCTCTCTGGAGTCAAAGTCTTCCCTGGCTCAGAAGGCTTCCCATGAGTCATCTAGGCCATCCCCCTGCCTCCAGGTAGGTTCTGTCCAAACCACCCCACATGCAGGGCCCTAATTAGTTCATTTTCCCCTCCTGTTGCTTTCTGGGTCTTCAGGAGAGAAGACGTGGGTAAATCTTTTGCTTCCAGCCAATGAAAAAACCACTCATCTGTGATCCTATGCAAATTGTATGAATATATTTGCATACGTTACATAGCAGCAGGTTTCTTCTCATGTGTTGCCCAAAAGTGGGCTGCTGGCCTAAATTATCTACATGCAGCAAAGCCTTCTTCATCCAACATTGTCAGAGAATGAGCTGTTCCACCCAGATGAATTTTCTGGATACTTGAAGCTCATGACTTTAAGGGCCAAAAAATTCTTATTTTCAGCATTTTGATCAAGCTCTTTCAACGATGTATCCTACACTTTGTTGACTTTTTCAACAAGGCATGCCAAACAGCCTGGAGTAACAGAAAGAATATAGGATTTCAAGACATTGCACCTGTCTCTACCACTTAATCCCTACGGACAAATCACTCAATCTCCCCTTGACCTCAGTTTCCTCACCAATAAAATGAGGAGATTAGACAAGATGGTCTCCTGGGTCCCTTCTGGGTCTAAGTTCTATGAATAAAATTTAACCCATTTTTCCTGACTCTGGGTCAATATTATGAACATTAATAATTGCTTTGAGCCATAATAAAAGGACCCATGGCTGTTGAGATACAAAGGACTCCTCATCCAACGCAGCCAGTCCTTTTACTTTCCCTGTTCTCCTCCCCAGTGTGTAGTTACTCTCCATTCTCCCACTTAAAGAAAGATTCTACCTTACCTGCAAAGAAAGGTGCTTGTGCTTTGTGACTGCCATTTGCCACACAGAGGACTCTGCTTTGTTATTCCTGGTTTTCAGCTCTGTTCCAGAGGGATGAGCTTACTCATCATGTTCTTACCACTCAGAAGAAACCAGTTCCATCAGTGAGGGTTGGGGTAGGTACCATAGAGTTAGAAAAGCAGATCCCAGAGGTTCAGAGGTCAGAGAAAAATTAATGGCCTTCATGAAGGGGCAACAGAGAGACAGGTCCTGATCCCAGGGCAGACACTATTTTCCCTGTAACACTTCGATTTCTGTGCCCCCACCCTTTGTCAATAAAGCAAGGCCCATGTATCTTCTTATTGACCTAAAGGGAATCAGAGAAGAATCTTGTCCTTACTGAAAGCTGAGATTCCACCCCATGGTCATATCTGCCCATTACCTAACTGATCTGAGACAATAATAGATACACCAGCTAGCACTGATATAGTGCTTTAAGATTTGCAGAGAGCTTTATGCATCATCTTTATCCCCCTAACAATTCTATGTCATAGGAGCTATTGCTATCCCCATTTTACAGATGAAGAAATTAAGGCTGAGAGTGGTTAAGTGACTTACCCAGGGCCACACAGCTAATAATAGTCTGAGACAGGATTTGAACTTGGATCTTTCTGAGCATTCTATCCACTGTGCCACCTAGCTTCTTCAGGTGTAATGGACTCTGGTTCTGGAATCAGAGGCCCTGGGTTCAAATCACACACCTTGTTGATTACTCTTTCTTTATTGGTAACCTCTGTATGTTTCATATTCTTCACCAAAGTTGAGCTAGGTGGCCTCTGAGGCCATCTTTCAGCTCTAGATCTGGGATCCCTGGGGATGGGAGATCAGCAGGATGTGAAGACAGTCTCATTCAGAGAGGCAGTGCCAGACTAGATGAAATACAGTATCATCTTCAGTGACTTTCCTAACTGCAATGCAGGAGATGAGGTATGCTCTTAGGGAGATAGGAGCTAGAAGCCAAGACTCAGACAGACCCCTGTGAATACTGCCCTGTAGCAAAATGAGTCAGAAGGAAAGGTGGAAAATAATCCTGGACCAGACACCATGCACAGTACAGCCCCTCCCCTGCATCTATCCCATCCATCCATTCTCACCACCACACATAGGCACACCCATTGGATCCAAGATACACAGGTTGCCTTCCCATCACCCAGCTTTCTCTAAACCTCCAGCTTAAATATGGGCATTATCAGCTACTATTTGCTACAGCTATTTCCTTTAGCCCTGGCTCTGTGTGGGAGCTTCTCCTTAGAATCCTCTACTTAGGATAAGACATTTTCTGTGTCCTCTCCCCTCCCCACCCTGGGGCACCCCATTCTCCCTATTAGATTGACACATACGACCTTCCTTTCTCAGACAGCAGGAATCTAGTCTCAGACCAGCAGCGGGGAGTGGGGCCAGGCCCTATTAGCCTGATGGAGTATGGCAGCAGCATTCTGCAGTAACATCTAGCAGGCTGGATTCATTTATCTCTGGGAGAAAAGGGATGAAATATTCATGGGCTTCGGGAGGGAGATAAGCAGGGAGGCTGAAGTGAGGTGAACTTTCTTCCCAAACCGCTTCCCCCACCAACCCAATCAGCACCCTGGAAGCAGACCTGTGCAAGGTCTCACAGTAAGTAATGGACCCAGGAGTTAAATCCAGTCCTCCCGATGCCAGACTTACTTTGGCTCCTGTCTCATCTGGCTTCCTTTAAGATCCAGTTCATGTCCCATCTTCCTCCATGCCTCTATGGGTCTACTTCATCCCTGCTAAGATTATTTTCCATCAGTGCTGTGTGTGTGTGTGTGTGTGTGTGTGTATAATATGTATGAAATGATTTGCATGTTGTCTCTCCTATTAGAACGTGAGCTCTGCGAAGACTATTTTTGCTTTCATACCCTCAACACTTACTGAACTGCCTGGCATATATAGTAGGAGCTTAATAAATGCATGCTCAATTTGAACCCATCCCCTCGGACTTCAGAGTCAGTCCTTTTTAGAGTACACCATGAAGACTCTTTTTACTTTCAACCTTTTTATCTCAAGGTGGTTCAGCCAGTTCCAGTTGGATGACCAGGACATTCAGGATTGATTATTCCTTCATTTTAGGGTCTGCTCTAGCCAGAGGGTAAGCAAAACTCTCTGGTGCATGAGAACTAAACTTTTGCTTAGTCTCTGGAAGCTTCTCCAGGAGTTGAAAATGGATCTGCCCCCTCTCTTAGTAAACAATAGAAGACACTTCCCTCTATTCCTTTGGATAGATGGGGAGAGGGGAAGGTCCATGGGTGTGGACCATTGCATATAATGTCACTTTTTTTTCAGTATATTGATCAGTTTTACTGATTTTTTTTTCTTTCTTCTATGTCTTTTTTCAAATTCTTATTATAAGGTTAGTTCTTTAGGAGTGGAGAAAGGAAATTTATAAGAACGAATTATAAATAAAGCTTTGGGTTTTTTTTTCCTTAAAGAAAGTCTTTCCAAATTTATCTCAAGTAAGCTGATGGCTTCTCCAAGTCACTTTGTCTATATGTGTGAACTCTTTCCCCTACTCTCCATTCCAAATATATTGGCTCTTGCTTCACAAATGCTTGAAACTGCTCTGTTGGTGTTGGTCCCTGGTTCTGTTGGGCTCCCTGTGTGTTCATTTCCTGTCTATCTTTCTCAGATAAGACTATCTCTTACCTATTTCTCTAAAGTACCCCTACCTCAGCCCCACTCACATATATGGTGACAAGGAAGGGAAATAAGATGAGATTTGAGGTGGGGGTGGGGTGTCAAAGCTGATAGAATCTGCAGAAATAAAGGCCTATTTGGCGGAGAAACCTTTGTTTCTTCAAGGGATTCTTTGCCCTTAAAGGCTGGGCAAAAGCATGCCAGCTGATGGGGGCAATGAAGTGGCCTTCTTATAGTCAGGAGTCCAGGGAACAGGCTGGGCACTGCCCAGGGACTCTTTGTAGGATCTAGGACCTGCGACCTGTGCTGGCCTTTCCTTACTTTCCTCTCAGCTCCGTCATCCTTAGCCACCCTGACTATGAGTCTATTCATTGATGCTGCCAGCTTTCTCCTTACTCAAGGACATTGGGTGCAGTATCACCCCCTTTCTCCCCCCTCTCCCTTTTCCCAAAGCTGTTTTCTTTGGGAGATAATTTGTGCAACTAATCGCCCAAACATTGTGAATGCTGCCCTGGCTCACGCGACTGTAATTGAATTTATAATTTATTCTGTCCATAAAGAATTAAAGCCAGCCCCACCCTAAGCATTTTCTAAAAGCAAGGATTTTATACCTCCTGTGCCAGAACAGTAGGAGTCAAGTGGTCAGCCCACCCCATCTTTGCCCCATGGGCTTATCATAATCCTAGCTTATGCTTCTATCTACAATGTGTTACAAAGACAACTTCCTTTCACAAACATTGTCTCATTTCATCCTCACCAGATCCTTGTAGGAAATGAGCAGGGAAGTAGAACAGTTGTTAGTACCCCCATTTTACAGATGAGGCATTTAAGGCTCAGAGAGATCCTCTGGCTTTCATGAGGTCTCATAATTAATTGCAGCTATGGTTGGAACCCACATTTTCTGCCTTCAAGCACTGCCCTCCTTTTACTATCAGCCTCACCGAATATTGGACCCCCTTCTTCATATGGATGAGGAAACTGAGAGACAGAGGAAGGGAAGGCACTTACCCAAGGTCTCACAACTAATATCAGAATGTCAGAGCTGGGATCAGTCTGGGTCTTTGGTCTGCAGGCCCAGGGCTCACAAAGCTTTTGACTTCCCATGGGACAGAAGAAAGAGCTTGGGGTGGGGATGGAGGGCAGAAGGAAAGTCGCAATTCCCCACCCCAGACAGGTCAGACCCACCAGGTCAGCCATTTATTTAAGACTTGACTCCCTAGCTTTTCAGGGACCCAACCAAAAAGTCATTAAATATTGACAATCAATCAGTCAATGAGTATTTATTAAGCACCTACTACGTGTCAGACACTGCTAGGAGCTGACAAGGCTCAGAGTCTAACCACCTGCCCATTCCAGGATTTTCTTATATCCTGGTTTAATTACCCCCAAGCCCAGTCATCATGAGCTTGGACCTGTCTCAGGGAAGGAGTGGGGCTCCAAGTGATTACCATTTAGCGCTGGGGGAAGGGGAGAACAGGAATAATTCTGAGCATCGAGGAGCACATTCTAAGGAGGCAAAACTGTCAGAGTTTTAAAACGCGTTGATGTCGCTGCCACCACCAGAGCTGGAGAAGTAATTAGTATTTCAGAAGTACAATTTGGCAGGGTTAAAAGCTGTGAAATAAACACCCAGCTCACAGCAGCGGAGCAATTTCAAACAACTTTAAAGGGCTGCAGAGAAGGTGGTCTCAGTTCCACCTTAGACCAAGACGCTCTGAAGTGAGGCTCCTGCCTTTCACGTGAATGTGCAAAGTTAGGGCTCCTACCCCAACCACCTGCAGGGACAGGAAAGGCTTCGCCTATATCCGGATGCATCCTAGCATGACCTCTACTTGGAGGGACTCGGGAGCTGTTTTCATTTATTCAAACGGCTTTCTTGTGTGCTTTGCTTGATCTCCAAAGGCAATGGGAGAAAGTTACAATGAGGTTGAGTTCAGTTCTATGTAAGAAAAAATTTCCTAATAATTTTTGTTGTTGCTGTTAGTCTTTTTTAAAGGTGTCTGACTCCTCATGACTCTATTGGAAGTTTTCTTGGCAAAGATACTGGAGTGGTTTGCCATTTTCCTTTCCAGTTCATCTTACAGAAGAGAAAACTGAAGCAAGCTGGGTTAAGGACTTGCCCAGGGTCATACAACTATCTGAGGCTAGATTTGAACTTTATCTTCCTGACTCCAGGCTGAATGCTCTAACCACTGTACCACCTTCCCACAATTGGAATCATTCAAAACAGAAATGGGCTGCCTCTTAAGATAGTGACCTCTCCATAAATGGAAGGCTAGAGTATTACTCATCAAGAGTGCTGTAGAGAGAATTCTTATTCAGATGGGAGTTAAATGAGATAAACTAGAAGGTCCCTCCCAACTCTGAGATTTCCTCAATAACCTAGGCTCTAAAGCAACAACCTCTTAACTAACACCTTGACCTCTCTAGGTCTTCTCTGCAATCCATCCTGCACATGTACCTGAGTGGTCTTCCTAATGCCATGCTTTTGGCTATATCACTCTCCTACTCAAAACCCTCCACAGCTCCCCACTGCCTATAGGATAAAGTCCTAACTCAACCTGAGGGGTACTAGGTGGTGCAGTGGATAGAGCACCAGTGCAGGAGTCAGGAGGACCTGAGTTCAAATCTCACATCAGACACCTGACACTCGCTAGCTATGTGACCTTGGGCAAGTCACTTAAAATTACCTCATCCTAGGTCATCTCCAGTCATCCTGATTAATATCTGATCACTGAATTCAGATGGCTCTAGAGGAGAAGTGAGGCTGGTGACCTTCACAGCCCTCCCTCACTCAAGGTCAAGTGTAAGTCATCATCATTTTTCCAATGGCATGGTCTTCTTCGGCAACGAAGGATGAGCACATACACACAACTCAACCTGACATTCTAACCTCCCACCATCCAGCCCCAGCCTACCTTCTATCAGCCCACTCCTTCATTTATCCTAGTCTCCTTCAGGTCCCCCAAGTACATGAAGTATATTCTTCCTTCCACAATTTGGCTATCTTCCCTTTACCCAGAATGCCCTCCCTCGCTTATGGTCTAAATCATTCTCTTAAAGCCCATACTCTTAAAAATCCTACTTCTATTGCAGACCACATTTCACATCTTTACCACCCACCAGGAAATTCAGAACTCCATACAACATAGCACCTCAGCAACTGCACTACTGCTGTTCACAAAACCACTCTTTCCCTTGCTCTGGGAACAATCATCATGTCAATGCAGCCACTGCTACAGTAAAGAGTGTGGTAGGCAAATCAACTGCCCTTTGGCTCCACTCACCAATCCAAGGACCCTCCAGATCAAAATTCTCTCTCCTGGTTCCATTCCCAGATGTATGTCTTATCCCCTATTTGAATGTAAGCTTAATATGCTTATATCCCTAGTTCCTAGTGCAAAGTAGGTGTTTAATGAATTCTTGTCCTTTCATTCATTCATTCAAGTCAACAGATATTCATTATGTGGCCTCTAAGACTTACACAGACTAACTCTAAGAATTATACAGATTTATGCAGCCTTTGAGTTCAGCCAAAGGAGCCAGCAAAGGACCATGAGAAGAGGCAGAGACAAGGACAGGGCTGGTACCCCAGGAGGGTGGGGGGAAGAGGAAGGTGGAGAATAAAGAGATGAGAGGAAACTAGAAAGGAAAATTGCAGAAGCAACCCAGTCTTATAAATCCATTGAAAATTGCTTTTCTTGGGGGGGCGGAGCCAAGATGGCGGAGTAGAAAGACGCACGTTTACGAGCTCCAAACCCACAGCCCATAGAATTAATGTAAAAAGACATCCCCATAAGTTCTGGATCACTGAAAGGTGTGCAGAAACAGAGTGGAAGAGATTTCCGTTCCAGAGAGCCCTGGAGAGCCGTCCCTAGGGTCCGTCGCGCCCCAGAAAGCGGACCCCACCCCAGCGCTTCCCTGGCTGCGGCCCTAGAGAAGCTGATCCGAGCAGGCTTCAGGGATGGAAGCTCTGGCAGCCGGGGAAGTCCCTCTGCCCACAGAAGCTACAGGTCAGTGAGAGAGACGGCTGAGCTGGAGGAGGGGAGCAGAGTGTCTCCGTGACTCGAGCCCCTTCGGGAGGAAGCGGCAGCGGCAGAGGCGGGGGCGGCAGCGGAGGCAGAGGCGGGGGCGGCGCCGGAGGCAGCAGCTGCAGCAGCAGCCTGGGACTCCCCCAGCAGCAGGCAGGATCTTCATTACTGAAAGTCTCTGCATAAACCCCTTGAGGGAGCTGAGCCTGGGAGACGGCCCTGCCTCACCCTGCTCCATTACTGAAGGTCTCTGCATAAAGCCCCTGAGGGAGCTGAGCCTGGGAGGCGGCCCCCCGCCCCCACCTGCTCCATTCCTGAAGGTCTCTGCATAAAGCCCCTGAGGGAACTGAGCCTGGGAGGCGGCCCTGCCCCCACCCCAGCACCAGAACTAAAGCTCACATTGATTAGCAGCCATGCGCAGCGCAGAAAGCCCATTTGAATCTCAGACCCCAAGCACTAGCTAGGCGGATCTAGGTGGGGGTGGACAGGAATCTCAGAAGTCAAGTAACTGGCTGGGAAAATGCCTAGAAAAGGGAAGAAAAATAAGACTATAGAGAGTTTTTTCCAACAAATGCAAATGATCCCAACATTCGGATCTGATGACAAGGACGTATTCTCGCCATCGGGGAAAGATGTGGAGGGCGGGGCCTCAGTACCCCAGACACCCCAGGGAGATGTCAGGTGGGCTCAGGCCTTGGAAGAGCTCAAAAAGGATTTTGAAAAGCAAGTTAGACAGGTGGAGGAAAAACTGGGAAGAGAAATGACAGAGATGCAAGCAAAGTATGAAAAACGGGTCAATACCTTGGTTAAGGAGACCCAAAAAAATGCTGAAGAAAATAACACCTTGAAGACTAGGCTCACTCAACTGACAAAAGAGGTTCAAAAAGCCAATGAGGAGAAGAATGCTTTCAAAAGCAGAATTAGCCAAATGGAAAAAGAGGTTCAAAAGCTCACTGAAGAGAATAGTTCTCTCAAAATGAGAATGGAACAGATGGAGTCTAATGACTTTCTGAGAAACCAAGAAATCACCAAACAAAACCAAAAGAATGAAAAAATGGAAGAGAATGTGAAATATCTCATGGGAAAAACAACTGACCTGGAAAAGAGATCCAGGAGAAACAATTTAAAAATTATGGGACTACCTGAAAGTCATGATCAAAAAAAGAGCTTAGACATCATCTTCCATGAAATTATCAAGGAAAACTGCCCTGACATTCTAGAACCAGAGGGCAAAATAAGTATTGAAAGAATCCATCGATCACCACCTGAAAGAGATCCAAAAAGAGAAACTCCTAGGAACATTGTGGCCAAATTCCAGAACTCCCAGCTCAAGGAGAAAATCTTGTAAGCAGCTAGAAAGAAACAATTTCAGTACTGTGGAAATACAATCAGGATAACTCAAGATCTAGCAGCTTCTACATTAAGAGATCGAAGGGCATGGAATAGGATATTCCAGAAGTCAAAGGAACTAGGACTCAAACCAAGAATCACCTACCCAGCTAAACTGAGTATAATACTTCAGGGGAAAATATAGTCTTTCAATGAAACAGAAGACTTTCAAGCATTCTTGATGAAAAGACCAGAGCTGAAAAGAAAATTTGACTTTCAAACACAAGAATGAGAAGAAGCATGAAAAATTAAACAGCAAAGAGAAGTCTTAAGGGACTTACCAGAAGTGAACTGTTTACATTCCCACATGGAAAGACAATATTTGTAACTCTTAAAACTTTTCAGTATCTGGGTAGTTGGTGGGTCCATACACACATGTACACGCATGCACGCACACACACATATACACATGCACACACAGAGACAGAGAGCACAGATTGAATTGAATAGGATGGGACCATATCTTAAAAGAAATTAAGGTAAATGGTGAGAGAGAAATGTAGTGGGAGGTAAGAGGGTGAAATGGAATGGGGTAATTATATGTCATTTAAGAGGCAAGTAGGAGACTTTTTAGTGGAGGGAAAAAGAGGAGAGCTGAGAAAAAAAAGAAAACAAGAAGTTTACCCTCATCACATTTGACTAAAGGAAGGAATAAAATGCACACTCATTTTGGTATGAAAACCTATCGTACAGTATAGGAAAGTGGGGGAGAAGGAGATAAGCAAGGGGGGGATGATGGAAGGGAGGGCAAAGGGAGGAGGGAGCAATTTGAAGTCAACACTTGGGGAGGGACAGGATCAAAAGACAGAAGAGAAACAATGAGGAGCAGGTTAGGAGGGATGGTAATCCAGTTAGTCTTACACAACACGACTATCAGGGAGGTCATTTGCAAAACTACACACATATGGCCTATATTGAATTGCCTGCCATCCCAAAGGGAATGGGTGGGGAGGGAGGGATGGGGAGAATTTGGAACTCAAAGTTTTAGGAACAACTGTTTAGTATTGTTGTTGCAACTAGGAAAGAAGACATACAGTTAATGAGGAATAGAAAGTCATCTGGCCCTACAGGAGAAAAGAGAAGATGGAGACAAGAGAAGGGAGGGATGACAGAAGAGAGGGCAGATTGGAGATAGGGAAAATTAGACTGCTTGGGGTATTGGGGTGGGGGGAGGGGATAAAAGGGGAGAAAATTTGGAACCCAAAATTTTGTGAAAATGATTGTAAAAAGTTAAATAAATAAATAGGAAAAAAAAAAGAAAAGAAAATTGCTTCTCTTGGCACTGAGAAGCATCTCCACCAAGCTGTCTTCTCCCTGCCAATAGGCTGGAGAATAAGAATCTCTATGGGCCTCATAAAAAAGTACCTGGAGAAGAGGCCTAGAAACATGAGCTAAGGAATGTCCATGTCTCGTGGGAGGTGGGTGGTTAAGTCTTTGGAGGAGAAATTAAGAAGTGATAAAACAAAAGCTTGAGAAAAGCTAGGATAAAGGCATCCTATTGGGAATTGGGATTTAGTCTGCTCTCAGAAGAGAATTCCACAGTTTCTAGGAACAGAATTGAGAGGACAACAAAAGACCCAGCTTAGGGTCTCAGTGGAGGTGATGGAAAATAACAAGAAGAAAGCTCACATTTATATAATGCCATTATGCTTTCCTCATTACGGAAACACACAGTGAAGTTCATAGTAGAAATGGCAGTATACCCATTTTACAGGTGAGTAAACTGAAGTTTAGTATGCCAAGAGACTTTTCCAGACACAAGGTAGTAATAGATCAAGATCTTGAACCCAAATTTCCTCATGCATTTCAATATTTTTTTGGTTCTACTTGGCTGAGAATATTCAGACTGAAATCAGGCAGCATCGTCATAGGAGAACAGTCAGAAAGGAGTCTTTTACTGAGTTTGCCTGGACTCCGGGAGCAAAGGGTCCCCAAAGCAAACATTGTGCCAGCTCCTCTCTACCTTTCCTTCGGCACAGAAAAAGCCCCTTGGTCTACCCCCAAACGCAAGCCTTCATGGAATCCAAGGAACATTTCCTATGGTCTAAGGTCAGTCTCATAGGAAACATGAAATAAATTGTTTAAATTAAAAAATTAATAGAATCAAATAAAATAAACAAATACAGCAAAGCCAGATGTTAAGGGCTGGCAACCTTCCAAGTTACCTCCCCAGCTGTTCTTTCCTACTTTCACTTTTTTCCTCCTTTTCAGCCAGGGGATTCCTAGAACTGCCCATTTCCCTCAAACCTCTACCCCATAAGACGAGCACCATAAAGTAGGTGTCTGACCTCCGCACTTTGCCCTCTCACCACCCAGGGCAAGAGGGCAATATAAAAAAATAATTAATATCCAGGCACTGTCAACAAAGTCTTTGAAATCCATTTTTCTAAGTTACATTCAGTGAGATCCATGACTAAGCTATGTATCTATATATAATTTGGGCTCAAGATTTCTTACGGGAGAGTTAAGTAGATCTGGCCACTCCAATGGCTACCTAAATTTGTTATAATCCCTAGACTTTTAGACTTGAAAAGAAGACTTTCTTGTCCAGGTTTAGAGCTAATATAGGATCCCCTCTTTAATATCCTTAATAAGAGCTCATTTAGCCTCTGCTTAAATGCCTCCAAAGACAAGAACCCACTGCCTTGCAAGGAGCCCCATATTGCTTTTGGACAGCTCCAATTCAGGGGTCATAATGTCAGAGATGATTTTCTAGTTTGTCCTCTTCATTTTACAGATAAAGAAACTGAGACTGTGTTATTGGCCTCAGGAGACACAATTAGTAAATAGGAGAGTCAAGACACAAACCCAGATCTTCCAACTCCAAATTTCTACTGAAATCATACAACGTCATCGATTGGAAGTCCTTCAAATGATGTTATCCATCGTCAGTCTCTTGACTCCAGACATTTTCTCTAGCATTCCCCCATTCTCTAGCATTCTGCCTCCTCAATTGTGCCTTCTGGATTCCTTTAAGTCCCAGCTAAAAGCCCATCTTCTACAAGAAGTCTTTCCAATCCAACCTAATTCTAATGCCTTCCCTCTGTTAATTGTCTCCCATTTATACTGTGTAGAGCTTACCTGTACTTTCGTTGTTGTCTCTATAGTTAGATTGTGAGTTCTTTGAGGGCAAGGTCTGTCTTTTGCCTCTTTTTGTATTCCCAGAGCCCATCACTGTCCCTAGCTCATAGGCACTGAATAATAAATATGTATTGATTGATTGAACCTAAATCAGCTTTTATGGAATCTCCATCCATTTCTCCTAATTCTGCCCTCAGAGAACAAGAAGAAAATGAATCATTCTTCTAGTGTGATAGCCCTTCAAATAATTAGAGATAGGAATCATGCCTCCTGACATGTCTTTTTTTTTTCCTCCTGACAAGTCTTATCTTGTATTGACTCCTCCCCTCTCTTCTCTTCCCTTCCTTCTTCCTTCTTCCCTTTCCTTTCCTTTTTTCTTCCCTTTACTTTCTTTCCCTTCCCTTCCTTTTTCTTCTCTTCTATTCTCTTCAGTTCCTTCAACTGACTTTCACCCTATCTCCACATGCCAGTTGCCCTCTTCTGTATGTTCACTACTTTTCTACTATCCCTCCGAAAATCTGTTGCCTGGATATTGATGAAACACACCTCCCTACCCTCTGTAGACAATGCCATATATACTGTCAAATTAAATTGCCCTTTTGGTCAGTTTTGCTTCATTATTTTTCTTTGTTACAAAGGAGAGCAGGGGTGAATATATTGGGAAACAACTGTGCTATAAAAAGGAAAAGTTATTAGTAAATGTTCAGAAATTAATGTTCAGAAATAGACACAATACTTCAGCAGTGAACAGTCTACAGTACATAATCTCCATAAGAGGAGGGACTGTCTTATTTATTTCTTCACATCAATCTAATGGTTAAACAAGATATCTGTAAAGCATTTAGCAGTGCCTGGCATGTAGTAGGCATTTAGTAAATTCTCATTCTCATTTCTTCCTCCCCCGCCCCCCACCATATGTCAGTGCCTTCCACAGGAATCTGTACATATTAGGTACTTAATAATGTTTCTTGAATTGCCATCATTGTTGAATTATTCTAAACACTATAGTTTCATTCACACAATGTAAGATTTAGTTGTGTTTTTTTAAACATCCAAGTAACATAGTTATAAATGTTTGAGTTTTTTTTATTTATGAAATAAAACAAGCATTTCCATAACATAGGACAATAAAAAATGATTGCATATAAAACTGCAAAATCTGCTATACTCAACTTTCTATTTCTTTCAAATCTACAACAAAATTATCTTGTAAATTTCTTTTTTTAACCTCCCTCTGTCCCCCTTCCCCACCCTAGAAATGGCTACCATTAGACACAACTAGGTATATATATATATATATATATATATATATATATATATATGTAAAATTATTCTGCACATGCTTCCATTTATCGGTTCTTTCTCTGGTTGCAGATAGAGTCTTTCTTCATATGTCCTTTATAGTTAATTGGAGTATTTATAATAGCCAAAATAACTCATTCACTGTAGTTGTTCTTAAAACAATATTGCTGTTACTATATGCAACGTTCACCTGGTTCTAAACATTTCAGTCTTCATGATTTCATGCAAGTATTTCTGTGTGTTCTCTAAAATCACTGACTTCTTCATTTCTTACAACACAATAGTATTTCAACACAATTATATACCACAACTTGTTGAGCCATTCCCCAGTTGATAGACATTCCTGCAGTTTCCAGTTCTTTGCCAGCACAAAAAGAACTGCTATAAACCTTTTAGAACATATAGGTTCTTTTCCCTTTTTCCTAGTTATCCTAGAAAATAAACCAAGTAATGGTAATAGTAGATATTTGTTAAATTGCACTCTTGGTCCATATTCATCCCTAGGTCTTTCGTAGTAAAACTGATGTTATTTCCTTTAACTTGTACCTATGTAGTTTATTTTTTGAACCTGCATATAAGACTTTGCATTTATCCCTACATTTGATCTTCTTGGAGATAGCCCAGAATCCCATCCTCTTTAGAGTCCCATTCTATTGGAAAAGCTACTTATGTGATCTTGGACAAGTTACTTGCTTAACTTCTCTAGCCCTCAGTTTCTGCATCTATACAATGTATGGGTTGGGCAGCTAGGTGGTGCAGTGGATAGAGCACCAGTGCAGGAGTCAGGAGGACCTGAGTTCAAATCTCACCTCAGACACGGACACTCACTAGCTGTGTGACCTTTGGGCAAGTCTCTAAAGTTTCTTCTAGCTCTAAATGGATGATTTAATGAGTCTGTGTACCAACAACTATGCTGTGCGGATGCAGAAACAGAAACAAACATGTATATATATAAAAATAAATAACAGAAAGAAAATGTAAATGCAAACTAATTTGGGACAGACACTATCATTTGGGAGTATTGAGAAAGGCTTCTTTCTAGAGATCCTTGAATTAAGCCTTGGAGGGAGCTGGGGATTACAAGAGCTAAGATCTACTGAGAACTTTTTGAATCCTGGATCTGATCTCCAGAGTTTTAGCCAACTCCCCACCCTACACCACCTTCAGCTTCTGGTCTTCCCACATGAAAGCCACGGACTGATATATACTTACATCTCAGTTCTGTCTTAAGCATAGAAAACAACATTCAGTCCACAAGCATTACTAAGTGATTATTATGTTCCAAGCATTGTGCTAAGGACAAGGGATAAAAAGAAAGTCAAAATCATGATATCTGTTCTCAAGGAATGTGTTTCATCACATTCTAATGAGAAAGACAACGTGCAAAGAGTTACGTACATGCAAGATATTTACAGGAGGTAAATGGTAAGTAGTCTCAGGCGCCAGCAGTGGGGAATCAGAGAGAAGTGGGTGCATTGGAAAGGCCTCTTTCACAAGGTATGAAAAGATAAGAAAACTAAGACCTGTCTAAAAAGAGGGGATCTCTCCCGTTCTTGGACAGTAACAACTGGGACTTCCTAGAAGTAGACCCTGTTGAAGAACTCATTGAATGGAGTCAGGATCAAAAAAAATTTTTTAAAGGCCAAAGGGTCCTGAAATGTCACACCCAACCTCCATACTCTTTTACTCTAATACCAGCCAAAATTAGTCTATACCCTGGGATGAGCTCTTGAATTAATCATGGGAAATAATATCTTATATAATGTATGTATGTGCAGAGCCCAAATCCAAATTTCTAACTTTTAAAAGCTCTCTTTTAAAAGATGAGCAATTATCATCGTCTATTGCCTCTAAAACCAGTCCTTTAAGAATAAGCATAGTATATGCAATGATATGTTAATATGTGAGGTCCTGACCCCCAAAGGAAGGAGGGCATCCAGGACATAACCCAGCTAAAGCTCACTCCTCTCTTCTGAAGCAGAAGCTTCCCAGCTACTGGGAGCCCCAGAACAACCCCAGGACAATGCTGCATCTAAAGAGAGATGTGCTTAAACTCCCCCACTCCCTATTGTCTCCTCTACTTCTGCCATACCCAACCTCAGAGACCCTGGTCTCCAGGAAGTCATCCTACCACCCACCCTAGTGTCTTGTGTCCCATCCACCACAGATTGGCATCTCTCAAGTCTTGTTGAGACCAACAAAGTCCCTTCATTACAAGTGTAAGACTGGATCAGGCATAGGCTCTATCCCAGGAAGAAATTAAGGAGGCAGAAAGGAGATGTTGAGTCCAGTTGTGTTGGCTTAAGAGATTATTCTTACTTAGAGAGACCTTGGTTCTCTGACCAGCCACCAGAGACTATCCAGTCCTGTTCCTGGCACCTGAAGAATTTCCCATCCAGTGAAAGGGATCCCCTCTACAGTACCTCAAAGAAGACTCATCCACCTTCTGCTCCAAGACCTCCTCAGCCATGTGAAGACACTTGTTCCAAGGTTGAATGTTTTTCATTGTCATAAAATTCTTCCCTGTGTTGAGTTAAAACATGCCCCTCTATAACTTTCAGCTATTGCTTCTCTACTTCTTTTGTGCAGCCACCTAGACGGCCTCTGCTATACAACAATCCTTCAGATCTTTGAAGACAGCTATTATGCTCCCCTCTGAGGAGCGGGGATCTTCTCTTCCTCCAAAGTTCCTTTAATCCTTCTAAATTACGGTTTCTGTGTCAAAATTTGCTTTCTAGCCATGATAGAAGGGTAAGAACGCTACATTTGGGGTCTGAAGACCTGATATCAAATCCTGCCACTTCTGCTTACTAGTTGAAAGACTTAAGGTGAGTTATTATCTGAGATTCTCCATTTCATCTTCAAAAAGAGGGGCAATGATATCTATACTATCTATGTGGCATCCAGCTCTGCACACACATGGAACCTTCCCCAGTGCGACCCCACGTTCTGGGTATACAATACAAGTATGGGTCAATGTTCACTTAAAAATCAGAGTTTTGAGCCTCCATTGGCCAGTATTTCTTTACCCACCAACTAAAGGAAATGCTCATTCACAGCAAAATATATCTAATTAAATAGTGTAACCCGTAAAAATCCAGAGGAGCCTTCTCCTGATTGCTTCTTTCACAAATGAGTTTCAGGTGCTAAAGTAAGGCTACATCCCCTCTTCTCAAGATTCCCTAATGTCGTCAACTCAAGCCTCCACTTGTATGCTTGCCCCCAAGATGAAAATTACCTTCATCAACTTTAAATTTGTTGTTGTTCAGTCACTTTTCAGTCGTGTCTGACTCTATGACCCCATTTGGAATTTTCTTGGCAAAGATACTCGAGTGGCTTTCTATTTCTTTCTCCAACTTTAACTAGCTTTTAGAAAGAGATATTTACTAAGATGATATCATAAGATGGTTGGTACAAAACTGTTCCCCAAAATAACAATAATAATGATACCAATAATTATTCTTATTACTAACATTCATATAGCACCTACTATGCGCCAGGTACTGTGCTAAGAACTTTAGAATTATTATCTCATTTGATCTCACAACAACCCTGAGAGGTCGGTGCTATGATTATCGCCATTTTACAGATGAGCCAATGTAGGCAAACAGAGGTTAAGTGACTTGCCCAGGGTCACAGGCCAGATTTGAACTCAGATCTCCCTGCATCCAGATGCAGGACCCTATCTATCCACTGTGCCATCTAGTTATCCCGCAAAGTTCACAACTCCTGGTTGCTGGTTCCTTTTCGCACATTCATGAGGGGCTCAGGAAGTTTCCTTCAGGTATAGTGTAGTTTCTTTGGTGGGCTCTTTGTGGAGCCATGAATCCATACCCAGTCTGTTCTTGGCTTCCAATAAAGACATTGTAATGATCTGACCCAGAGATACTGCTAAGGCACCTGTGGGAATATAAGAAGTCCGACATCCTCCAGACCCTTCAAAGCTTCCTCCAGCTAAGATGGCAGAGGGGGCTTAGAAAATCTCTACCAAAGCTTAAACTGAAGTATCTCCTTCCCCCATCCCAGGAGAGTCTTCCTCAGGAGTTTGCTAGAACTCCCTTCTGGTTTGAGGGCTGGTAGGTAACACTGGGAAGCTCAGTAAGTCAGTGGATAGAGTGCTGGTCCTGAAGTCAGAAAAACTCATCTTCTTGAGTTCAAATACAGTCTCAGATACTTACTAGCTATGTGACCCTGGACCCTATTTGCCTCAGTTTGCTCATCTGTAAAATAAGCTATAGAAGGAAATGACAAACCACTCCAGTATCTTTGCCAAGAAAACCCCAAATGGGGCTGCAGAGTCAGACACAACTGAAATGACCAAACAATAAAACTCCCTAATTCCATCTAATAACAGTTATCCCTTCCACATCACTACTTTCCCCATCACAGTTTCTATATATCACAAGTCAGCATAAGAAATTAAATGGAATTGGGGGGAGTTTTGAGGCACAGACAACACGTAAAAACCACGAAACAACACAGTAAAAGTTTAGAAACTCAGAAATGCATAAAATATATGTATAATATTGTATAATATTAACATAATTTATCTTTTAATATGATAATTCAGATTTATTCTCTGGTATAAACAGAGGGCCAAAAACTTTTATATGGATTTTCCAGATCACAGGGGTGCCTACCCCCTTGTGAAAGGGCTAATTGTAGATGTTTTTATGATCAAGAGGTCATGATAAAATACAGGAGCCAGCTGGAATAGACTTCCTGTCTGTCCTCACTTCACTTACCCAATGGTTTTCAAAGACTTTTTTCACACTTAATCCAAAATCTGTGATTCAGATTCATGGATTGATTGAGCAGCCAATCACTTACTTTAAATGGATAGGATGACTTGATTGAGAAAATACCAATCAATCCCACCAGTGCAACTAGCACAAGTAAGCTACAAGGAATATCTCCCCCACACACACACCATACAACACAATGTCAACCACATCACACATATGTAAGTCAAACATATGACTGGGGTTCATGTGTTCCTCCTGCAAGTCACCCTTCAGTAGCTGCAGAGCTGTCAAGGTCCCTTGGGGAGATCTCCACTGAGCTAGATCTTTTACTGCCTCTTTTTCTACTGTAGCTGCTCCCAGCTAGACACTTCCACCAATCTGGGCTTCGGCTGCACTTATTCTGCAGGGTATCTCCACCACTGCTGCCACTGTGCTGCCATCTGCCCAAACAAGGTTACCTTTTCCCCTTTAGGAAGAGGGACATGCCAGATCTTTCACCCCAGGGACCTTCTTTAGTTCTTTTACAGTATAAAGTGCATCTAGTTCCCCACAACCAGTTAGGTAGAGAAGTCCTCAACTGTCTTTAAATGTGACTTTTTTTTTGCTAACTCTTCTCCCTCTGTCCTTTGAACTATCCTAGTCAAGTGCTTATCTGAGTTATGGCCAGAAAATTCCTATGCATTCTGCTCAAACCTGTGATCCAGTCAAATCCCTCAGAAGGACTCTGCTTTGCAATGGAGCTGGGTAAAGCTGGGGTGATGAGCCTTAAGTTGCCACCATGCGTCTCATGTTCCATATAAATCACAGGGACTAAGTTGGGTAAAGAAAACTTCCCACCAACATCCACTGTGCCTCCCACATCTACTTCACAGGGTTGATGTGGTGATTAAAAGAGATGATGGATAGAAAGCACTTTCAAAGCTATAAAGCCCAACAGTTACCATTATTACTCAACATTATTGCCTTCATCATTGTCCTGATTGACCTTCTCCAGATCTTCTCTAATTTATGAAGGTCCCTCCTAAAATTTAGCACACAAAACCAAACACAATGGTACTTAGGTGTGGTCTGACCAAGACAGAACACCAGGGCCACTTAGGCCATTCATTGTCAAGAGCCCTCAAAAGCCAATGCAGGCATCCATACAAGGCAAGAGAGACACTCAGAGACTTAGCATCCTGTGACCCCAGGGCAGGTCTCATCATCCCAGTCCCCTTCCCTCTATGTACCTCCTAGGTACCTGGACCTCAAGGAAACATACAGGTTCTCCAGGTGCAAGTACTCTGGTCATTGGCCGGCCCATCATTCTAGAATCCAGGACTCCATTACTAGAATATTAAGCTCTAATAAATGAGGTTTCACTTTGTCTTGCTCAGAATCATTTTCCAATCATCTCCATGCTAATCTACAATAAGCCTAGTTTCTACCCATCCTTTCTAGCTCCTCTTTTATCTGTTTTTCTCCTCTATTAGAATGTTAGCAGCTTGAGAGAAGGAACTGTTCTGCTTACTTATATTTGAATCACCAGCACTTAGCATAAAACCTGTAGTAAGCTAAATAAACATGTTATCTCTGTGTCTACCTATTTATCTATCAGTTGACATCATGGTGGCACAATCTCCCAGGTGCCTTTCTTTGTTCAGTGGAACCTCATTATTGCCTAAAAGCATGGCACATTCTATTTGTTTCCTTTTGCTTCCACATTCCTTGCGTTTCCCCCATTAAATCAACACAACTTCTAATGTAACCTAAACCCATATCAGCTTTTTTAGCAGTCACTTATACTGTTGGTATATGTGAGCTTGGGGGCAACTAGTACCCTCCACACGCTTTTTTTTTTCACAAGCTGCTGTTAAGTCACATCAAGTCACATATCGACTTTATACTTGGACACTTGACACGTTAACCTGAGAAAACTTCAAGGCATTAGCAGAATGGAGAAAGGAAAAGAATATGGCAGAGGGTGACCTAAAGAAATAAGACTAATGTCTTAGAAATATAACAGACTTGGTAAAGGAGGACCTTACACATAGCAAAGTAGGAGGCTTCCTAAAGACTTTTCTCCCCAAAGACCTCTCACTCTGCCTCCCTGACAACCTCATCCTTTGAGTAATTCCTTTGGTTTTATATAAACAGCTCACATTTCAATAATACTCTATGGTTTACAACTATTTTCTTCACAGCAGTCCTGATAATACCAGAATTATTATCTCAGTGTTATTAAGGCATTGACAGCTCAAAGACTGGAACTGACCTGCCCAGAATCACATAGTTAATAAGTGGGAGAATTGGGACTTGAATTCAGGTCTTCAGAAACCAAATACATACAGTACAATGCCCTTTCTAGCCCCAGCGTGAATGGAAGTTCTGAAGCATTGTACCCAGAAAAGATGGAGAGCCTTGTATATTTTACCCTCTCACAGTAACAAAGATCAATTTATCATGTTCTCTGAGGGTCACCTTAGCAATCACAGACAGCCTGGCATCAGGGGTATTTTAGAGAGTCATAGAACCCTACAGAGCCAATAAGTTCCTTAGAAATCATTCAGACCAATTCCCCCCTCAAATGCTGAATTTCATCAACAAACCAGACTGAAGGGTGGTTATATTAGGTCACATGGGGTCAGTCAGTCAATTAGTGTTCATGAAGACCCTACTGTGTGCTAACTTCTGGAGATACAAAGAAAGGCAAAAAACAGTCCCTGCTCTCAAAGCTCACAAATTAATGGGGAAGACAGCAGGTAATCTCAGAGGGAAGGTGCTCAGATTAAGGAGGACACAGAGGGTATTGAGACTTGTCTCCCTGATGGGATATCTCACCTAGGACACTAAGAAATGGAGGGAAAATAAAGATAATACCCCAGAAGTCCAGAATCCTAGTAGCTTCTGGGAAAACAAGGAGGTCTCTGAGTCCCCTCCCTAACCCCTTCTTAATCATACAGTCATTCAAAAGTGTAAAATATTTCCTGAGCCAGCCCTATGTTAGGCACTGGGGTAAAAGTTAAATACTTGTCCTTGAGCAGTTTAGAGTCTAGTTAAGAAGACAATTCACAGAAATGAGTTAACTGGTTAATTACTGTGGTATGTCCTTCATTTTCAAAGAGGACCAACAATATCATGGGGTGATGTCTTGACTTGAGTGTGAATTGGAGTGAAGTAAGGCAGAGTTGCACAAAGTTGTCAGTTTTACTCTCTCTTCCAGTCCCAGAAGTCCAGTGACAGTAAAAAGTTAGGACAACAGGCGATGGATGGGGATGCAATGAATGACCTTGGCATCTTTCATGTCTACCCAAAGTCTAAGAGCTCCACAGAGCCTGCTCTACCATCTTCATGGTCATTGGAACAAATTATTCTCATCCACCCATTCCTGCTGGGGGAAATCTGCATATATTTGGGGTAAACAGCCCCATAACTCACTGACAGATTTGAGGTCTGTCAGTTACCTTCAGTCTGATTTAACCTGTCTGCCAAGATGGTTTATCTGAGTATGGTTACTGTGCATGCAATAGCTTCTTAGAGTCACAAGTGAGAGTTGGGTGAAGGTAGACACCAAATGTAGATGAGGTCTGAAAAGGATTTGGCAAGCCCTCACATCAAAGGTGCTAGCCCTTCCTAAACATCCCATATACTCTGATTAATCGTTTATCAAAAGGCATCATTCTATTGGAAGTTTCCTGAATAGGATGGAATTTGAACTAAGCTTGGACAGTTAGATGGAAAAAGAGGAGAAGAAAGGACACAGAGAGAGTGAAAGAGAAGAAAGAGGTTCTTCCTTCCCTCCCAAATCAAGAATTGGTTGTTTTCTCCATGGTCCGGGACAGAGGATGAGAGGATAAGAGGTAAATGAGCAACAGAAGCTGGAGAGGATGTGTTCTTGCTCTGTTGCCAAGATTGACTTCAGGATGGTGGCTGGAAGGATCACTCTGAACAGATACCCGAAGATCCTACTGGGGATAGGGGTTGGGGAGAAATAACAAAGAAATGAGAAGGAAGATAGGAGACATGGCAGAGACAGAGTTGGGAATACCAGGAGAGGGGGATGGCAATGTAGCCTGTCCATGGACAAGCAACCAGAAATATTCTTGGAATGCTGCATACATACACCAGAACAGAGCTAGCTAGCACATTTCTATAACCACATTAATCCCTAAGTGATCCCTTGCTGTGTCCCCTGAGCCCAAGCAGTTAATTGTTCAAAGTGAGCATCATGAGATTCTGGAGTTACTCATCATCTTCCCATAACCTTGGAATGAATTAAATCAATCTTCTGAACCGCCTGGAGGTCTAAGATGTAGACTCCAAAGCATTACATATGTATTAATAGTAGGCGGGCTCACAGTATTAATTACTTCATTCTGCAAGTTAAACAAGTGATATATCTGAATTCAGAGAGAGGCACCCAAGAGTTTTATAAAAGATGTCACACTGAGAATGAGAAAACCAAAATAGACCTGCTAATTTGGGAGCTCAGAATGATCATCTATCCATCCTTCAAAGACCAATTCAACTCTTGCCACCTCCAGGAAGCCTCCCCAAATGACCCCAACCCCCAGGGACTGACCTCTCCCTTCTGAGACTTTCTAAAGCATATATTGTCTATACTTTACACTCAGCAAATTAGTATAACAGCCCAATCTGTCAGGGACAATGCAGTGTTTTAACATATTGATTGTATTAGCACATCTGACTATTACAGACATCCTCATACCCTCGCTCTTTTCCAGACTCTTACCCAGCTCTCTACCCTGAAAACACACCAACTTTCATTTGATTCATAGGGACTGGACCAAATCTGAGACTCTCAGATTTTCATCCTATTAGAGGGTAACTGGCTGAGAATCTTCCCCACCACTCAAGGGGTCTGTGTTATCAAGGTCTCTCTATGCCTAGTCACAAAAGTGAAATTTTAGATACTGATGGGAGGCAGGTAACAGGGAAGTCTGAGAATCTTTAGGGATCACTTCTCACATCATATTAGTCAATTACCTTCTCCTTAGCTCACTAGACCAACTTTACCTCCCAGGAAGTCTCTTAACATTTCAGAGGACCCATTTCTCAATCAGCCTTGCAAAGAGCCAGGATTATAATTGATTTTAATTTAAAGAATCAATCTGTTCAACTTCCCTAAGAAGACCAAGGGAGAAAGATAAGGTATCCAGCTCTTATGTAGGCCCAGGCTGGGAGTCATTATTGTTTTTTAGATCTGGGGCAATTCTGGGAAAATGCCCAGTACTTGACCCCAAGGTAAAAAAAAAATACTCTTTGGGATAAATACCACTGTGCCAGGTTGAATTCAAGGCAAACCCCCTTTGTATCTGGCTCCTTTGCCTGGAAACCTTATTTAAGTCATAACCTACCTCCCTCCAAAGAGGTCATCCCTTTCATCTCTTTACAGATGCATTGATTACCATAAGACAAACTTCTTATGCCAGCCAGATCATCCCAGGTAGTTAAGCCATTTCTGGGGCAGAGAAACTATGAGGGACAGCTCTGGCTGGTTAAGGCCATCTAGAGAATGCTAATATCTCTCTATATCTATGTATTTTTTAATAAAACTTATGCCAACCAACCATGAATATGCTCACACAATAGGAACTTGCTGAACCAAGACATTCACAAAAACACTTCAGAAATTCAAATCCTGAGGTTTCAAATACTTTGACCCTGGAAATTTTCTTCTGCATCTAACCTCAACTCCTCCTGTCTCAACCTCAATCCCATCCTGATTTGAAAAGAACTGAGGCTACCAGAATCTATAGCAACTATGCTACACAGACTCACTAAGTTCAGGCTTTGGTGTCCTGCTCTTTAAACTACCACCATCCCTTATACCTTCTCTTCCCCATGCCCTACAAATGCTGCTTTTATTCTGTACATCAGCCTCTCTGGACTCAGTGACCTCAATAGATTTGTCATGGTTTCTTTAAGATATAGGATAACATAGCCATCCTCCTCCTTCTCCCTGCTGAGCCCAGGGAGTCAATGGTACTGCCCTCACTCCCTTCTCCACTCCTAGACCCTTCTACTCTGCATCTGTACAGCTCTGATCAGTCCAGTCTTAGGTGAGCCTGGGTCAGACTCCTTTCCTTATGCTCTGACTTGTTACATCTCCCACCCCAACACCCCCCAATTCTTCTTCAGGCTAAAGTTTTGTCTCATATCTAGGGCCTCCCCCAAAAGAGAGTAGTAGAAATGGTACTAAATATGCCATGAACTCACATCTCTGAAAGGACAACCTTCTTACCTTCCATGTATTTAGGATTTATGATCCCAACCAGCTTTCCCAACTGTCATCCTATACATTGGAAAGAAGTATGGCACAGTGAGGAAAGTATTAGATCTGGTGTCAGAGTTCAAAACTTGACTTCTCCACTTAGCCAGAGCAACCTTGAGCAAATCACTAACAGCACCAGGCCTCCTATTTAGACTGATGATTTTTAAGGTCCAAGTTAAAATCTATGTGCCAATTTAATCCTCCCAACTCTGTGAGATAGGAAGCACAAGTATCATCACTCCCATTTTACAGATGAGGAACCCCAGGTAGTTGATGATTTTCTCAAAGTACTAAGCATCCCTGGGCCATTTATTTCTTACTCTGTAAAATAAGGAGTAATTGGCAGAGCTTGGACTCCAATTTTGGGTTTTCAATTCTACTCAAATCAATAAATGCTTCATTAAGTCCCTATGATGTTCAGGGCACTGTGTTCAGCTTTGTTGACACAAACGTAGCACCTGGGGCCACCAGAAAAGTCATCCTAAGTTCAGAGTATTTCTGCTCAAAGCTGTAACTCAAGAGGCCCCCATAAATGTGTTTATTTTTACAAGTCATCAAGAAGATGCAGAAAAAAGTAGTCATGGAGCATTCATTACTTTTTCCCCACCATCCTCATCCCCTATCCCCACCATAAGCCTGGGGGACACTCTTCCACAGATACATACATCATCAATATAGTGTATATATCAGATAGATGCGACAATGACACATGGGTGTTACACACATTTGGAACTCATGTAGAAGGGATCAACACACAAGGGACCAACGAGAAGGGACAAACACACAGAGGAATGCATATGGACAGGGCACACCTGTGGACCAGGGGTTCAGATTTCAACAATCTTTCTGTGTCTTTACCTCTCCTTTTCCTCATCTTCCATGTCTCATAGGATAGAGAAGTGAGCACATAGAATGGTTTTAAATATGTAGGAAGGGAGCTGAAGAAGCTCGAATCAGATGAGTTCTATTTATTATAGTAACAAATAAAAACTTGTTGAAATGAGAGGTTAAAAGTTGGGAGTTTGAGCAGAGAGGAAAACAATGGCTAACATTTACAGAGAATATTCCAGGCCTGGGGCTAAATGCTTTACAACTATTGTCTCATTTGAGTCTCAAGGTAATCCTAAGAAGTAGGTGCTGTTATTATCCCCATTTTACAGATGAGGAAAGGAGGCAGATAGAGGTTAAGTGACTTGCGCAAGGTCACACAGCTAGTAAGTGTCAGAGGCCAGATCTTTCTAACCTCCAGCTCAGCACTCTATCCACTGGACCACCCAGCTGCCTAGATTTGGAACCACCTGTGAGGGGAGTGTGATAAAGGGGTCAACAAGAAATGAAGAAAAAGCAACATTTGGGTAGCAACATTTGAAGTTAGACAGTAATTCTGTAGGCCCAGTGTCCCTTCCACTAGGCCACACTTTCTCCTGTTCATTTATGTGCAAATAAGAAAGAACCCATGGGTTTCCATAGAAATGTGTCCTTTCTAATGACAATTCTGCCTCCCAAGTCTCACAGTTGGACTTTCAGAACAGGCTAGAAAGAAGGGTCATGCCACAGGAGGCCAGTGAGGGAGTGATTCCCGGTCAGATAGGTCCTGGATATCCCTACCACTGACTTGTAAGAAATCGCCCATAGCTACTTTATAGCCTGGCCCCACCCATCTCCGGTGCCAGGACCTCAGGGCCCTGTAGAAATGTTTTATTCATAATTTGGAGAATCAAGAGGAATAATGAAAGGGAGAAACCCCCAGGAAATATGATCTAATGGAAAGAGCATTGGATATGGAGTCAAAGGCCTTGTCTTTGAGGTGGGTCTCAGCTACTTTACAAACCCAAAAGTGTGTGTGTGTGTGTGTGTGTGTGTGTGGCTGTGTGTAAGTTGTTATAATATAGATGTATGACCTCAGACATAATCTTTTACCTCTCTGGACCTCAGTTTCCCCAATTGTAAGAACCAGATCTGACCATCTCTAAGGTCTCTTCCAGCTCTCTGTGGAAAAGGAGAGAGCCAGGAGATTGCCTGCCCAGTGCACAGCACAATTAGAAATGCTGGCTGCTTCTCATTTCACTGTCCTCGGGCTCTGGGGAAAATGCAACCTCAGGAAATATTTCTCTCTCATCCTAGAGATAAAAGGTGACTGGGTCAGCATATCAGAAAACCATTTGACCCTACAGCTGGCCTCAGCCTATTCAGAAGGCAGAACCTGCTGCCCTAAAGCTCCACTGGGGATTAAACAGCCCATTTGCTTCTACTGACATAGAGGCATTTGGGAAATGCAAAGGAACAATTTTTTAACAGCCCCAAGAAGAGGTTCAATGTAATGCTATTTGCCTCCTTGGCACATCACAAGAGTTTTGGAAGCAAGGAACAGCTGCTGAGAAGGGCAATTCACATCATAACATGTGAGAGAGAGCATGGGGCAGTGAACAGGGCTGTAGATTAGAAGCCAGGTAGCCTGGGTTCAAATCCTGCCTTCAAGTACCTCTCCACTGAGTGACCTTCGGTGAATTCCTTCCTCTCTCTGGACCTCAGAGTCCGTATCTGTAAAATGAGAGGATTAAACTGGATGATCTCCAAGGTCCAGTTCTAACATCTGATGACTTTCATATCATGACTTAATTGACTGGACTTTAGGACATGGCTACCCTCATGGAGGGTGCTACCTCACCCGGAACAGGGAGACCTGCCCTAGGGACCTTTTTCAGGGGAGGCACATCTGGGCCTAAGTGCTACAACACCCTTTTCTGTGACCAGGGCTCAGGAAGAAGGGTCCAGCAGATGATTTGACCACAGGGGCAGACCTGGGCTCTGGGCCATCCAAAGACGAAACACATCTGCATATCCTAAGGAGCATGGATCAAAGCCTGGGGTGTCTTTCTCTTCTGGCCACAGGAGCTGTTTCCTAACTATGCCACTTGTATTCCATCCATGATCACTCTTCATCCACTAGAACCTGGAATCTTCCACTAAGATCCTGGGTTCTGACAATGAGATTTTGCTTTCTGTTCCCCAGAACCACATTACTTTCTAGCAAGTATCCTCTTCCCCTCTTTCTAGCTTGCATTTATGCATTTTCTTCCCTCATCGTAATATAAACACCTGGAGAGGAAATACTATATTGGCTTTCTCGTGTATACACAGCACTTAGCATTATCTAGCACATAATAAATGCTTTATCATTCATTCATTCATTCACTCCCTCTTACCCCTTTGAAGGGAGATGGGGGCAAAATTATTTGCTTATATATATATTCCCCCCAGAAAATTTGGATCAAAAGTTCTTATTCTGCAAGTCATGGGTCCATGGATAGATTTCTGAGAGTCTACAAACTTGGATGGGAAAATATTTTGATAACTGTTTCCATATAAATGGCTTCTTTTGTAATCTTATCTATTTTATTTTATGCATTTAAAAGCATTCTGTTCCCCGGTTGATAAATGATCCAAGAATATGAACAGATAGTTCTCAAGAGAAATAGTCATAATAATGATAATGTTAATAATAATAGCTTTTTAAAAGTGCCTTAAAGTTTGCAAAGCCTTTTACAAGTTTTATTGCATTGTATCCTCACAACAAATCTAGGGTTGTTATCCCCATTTTACAGATGAGGAAAGTGAGGCAGACAGGAGTGGGGTGACTTGTGGAGTGGAGAAGTGTCTGATGCTGGATTTGAACTCCAGACTCCAAGCCAGGCACTCTATCCACTATACCATCTACCCTAAAATCCAAGCTATCTTTAGCTAAATGAAACAAAAATACTCCAAAACACTAAATAAATATGAGTACAAATTAAAGCAATTCTGACGTTCCACCTCACACCCAAGTAAACAAATAGATAATGACAAATATCAGAGAGGAAATGAGAAAACAGGCACATTGACATTGTCAAAGGTGCTGTGGACTGACATAGCTATTTTGGAACAATTCCAAACTGTGCCCCAAAAGTTAAGAGATCACAAAAAGAAAGGGTCTATATGCACAACAATATTTGTAGCAGCTGTCTTTACAATGGCAAGGAGATGGAAGCTAAAGAGATATCCATCAATTACGGAACGGCTAAACAAATTATGGCATGTAAATGTCATGGAATGCTACTGGATCATCAGGAATGATGAAAGATACCGTTTCAGAGAAACCTGGGAAGACTTGTATGAATGGATCCATACAGAGTGAAGTGAGGAGAACCAGGAGAACAATTTTTACTATAACACCATTGTAAAAACTAACAGTTTTGAAAGACTTAAAAGTTCTGATCGATGGAGGAGGAGAGCTGGTAGTTCTGGAACCCTACTCTCATCGGGAATGGGTTAAAGAGAGAACAATACGTATGAAATTCAGAAAGAAAGAAGGCAAAGCACATAGGGAGAGAAGAGAAGTATTTATTTTTAGAGGTAACCCTACTCACATCAGATGTGGGTTAAAGACAGAACAATATATACACTTAGAAGGGAATAAAAGTCTTCTAAATTTATAAAGAAATAAGAAGATGAAGGAATAAGTAGGGATATAGCAGCATACATAAGAAGAATTATAGATTAATAGAAATGAAGTAAAGAGGGAATAACATATATTTGGAAGGCTATATATGTCTTCTAAATTCAGATTTAAAAAAAGAGGGTAAGGTGAAAGAATGGGGGGAGTGGATAAGGGAGGGAATCTTTGGAGGGAATTAAGTTAAATAATAGGAAGGCAATATAGCAGGTAGAAGTAAAGTAGAGGAGTCAGAAGGGATAGGAAATAAGAGATACACATAAACATAATACAAAGATCAGGAAAAAAGAGCAAGGGGTCATAATTATGATCTCAAAGTTAAAGCTAAAATAGATGTAATCAAATGAGAAAAATAGGAATACTACACTCTATGTTAGCCATATTAATCAAAATTGTTTTAGAATATTTAAAATAACTAGACAGTAAAAGGTTGGAACATTGCTGTGGTGTTGGAAATGAGGAGTTGAAAGATGTAGAAAAATATGGAAAGACTTAGACTTAGCAAGAAAGATGCTATCCACCCTCAGAGAAATGGAGGACAAATATGACAGTCTTACATAGATGCGTATGAATGTACATGTCAGAGTATGATTATAGATATCTAAGTATACACATGTGTATGTAAGTAGATGTGTAGATGTGCATATGTGTGTATATATGCATATGTATACATATATATTATACTTGTGCTTGTCGATGTGCAGAGTGGGGTACAAAACCTGACTTCAAATCTGACCTCAGATGCTTACTAGTTGTGTGGGCCTGGGTAAGTCACTTACCCCTATTTGCTCAGTTTACTCATCTGTGTGTATGTGTATCTTTGTCTGTGTGTCCATGTGTGTCTGTGTATGGGTGTCTGTGTGTATGTCTGTGTGTGTGTATATATACATATATATGCTATGTGTGTGTATATACATATATACACACTTAATTGTAGCCTTCTTGGGTGGGGAAGAAATGGGGAAGGGGGAAACAAAGTAAAAAATGCATAGCAAAGAATAAAAGAAAACTTACAAGGAAGCAAAAAAAAATGGACAGCTCTGAACATAATGTGTTGTATTTATTATATAGATTTTTTCGAAATGGAAACATTGCTGTATATTTTGAATCCTCTCTTACATTCTATTGTGCACATAGCAATGTCTTTTTTTCTTTTCCTATATTGTATTTAAGTTTATGTCTTTTTTCTTTTATTATTGTATATTTAAGTTTAAAATAAATTAATTAAAAAATTCTCATCAATCCAATGATCAACTATGATTCCAAAGTTCTAATGATGAAGAAGACTCCTGATAGAAAGGCAAGAGATTAAATATGCAGAAGGAGACATACATTTTTGGACATGGCTAATGTGAACATTTGTTTTGCTAGACTACATATTTCTTACAAGGGTTTTATTTTTCTTTGGGGAGAAAGGAAAGGGTAAAAACATAAATGCTTAATGCTTGAAAAAATAAAATTTACTTTTCAAAATATTATTCTATGAAGGGGTCCTTAGGATTCAGAATGCAAAAGGGGTCCATGACACAAAAGCTTAAGAACCCTTGATTTGATTGAAAGATGGGAAAGTGAGGGAAGGCATAGACAAACAGCACAGCACACCTTTGGAACTAACTATTCAACTCAAAATATATTCTTTTTTAAGGTGAATACAATAGCAATTCATAATTTCATGAATTTTTTTCCTGATCTTTGTATGTAGAAATGTTTGTGTTAGTTGGAGTTTCTTATCAAGCCCAGAATAACAAAAATATTTGCAATGTATCTTTTTTTTTTTAATCCATAGTCTTAAAAAGTCCAGGAGGGACTATGGTGGAAGGAAGGAGAGACAGGGAAAGGAGAAAAGAGGAAGGAAGGAGGTCAGCCTGTGTGGTTGGAGCTCTGATTAGAGTAATTGTCGTAACCATTGCTTTGACTGTCCAATGGGACCCCTGGCTTCAGCCAGATGCTCTACAGATGTACATACACATACTGGCCCTCCAATGTGTCACAGGGAGGGAACTCCCAAAGTTCTGAGCCTGTACTCACAGCTCAGCCCTGGAACCCATCTGGGATGTGAAATGTTTGACAAGCCAGAAGAGGCTCCTGGTCAAACTGTGAGCTTCCTGAGGGCAAGGACTGGAATGAGCAGCTCCTCCTATCTCCTCCCCTGATGGAATCTGGCACTGCAGGCTGTAGCAAACATTTACAGGCTGACTGACTGATTCTGATGCACAGACTGGGACGCAGGCCAGAAGAGTAGGATGGAGATGGAGATAGTTGGGAGCATGGGAAGGAAGGGGAGCAGGACAGGAAGAATGAGAATGGACATTTGAAACGTCAGCTGATAAGAAGGATGAGGTCCAGGGATAAAACAGGCAGCAACATGGTGGTCAGCAATATTTCCCCTTATCACCCTTCCATCTCTCATTTAACTTCTGTCCTCCACCCTCCCCACTCCCCCAAGTCCTGCTGTCTAGTATAAAACACAACCACACAGGTATGGCACGGGGAGATATAGCTAGACAGCAGCTAACTTAAAAAAAAAACACCTTGGGGTTTCGGTAACTCATTCTCCACATATCTGTCAAAGTGCTTTTCCTAAAACTCCAAGCTGACCATGTAACTCTGCTGTTTAATAAACCCTATTGGCTCCCTAGTCACTCTAGAAGCAAGTCCTTTAGTTGTCATTTAAAGCCTTTAGTAAATGGGCTCCAACCTGCTTTCTAGCCTTAATCATTGGTTCCCTTCACACATTCTACAATCCAGCTGAATTGACCTTCTTACTTTTCTTTGCTCTCTACATTCTATCTCCTATCTCAGCTAGTGAATCAATAAATATTTATTAAACATGCTAGGCATGTGTATCTAGGTGACACAGTGGATAGAGTGCTGGGCCTGGAATCAAGAAGACTCATCTTCCTGAGTTCAAATCTGACCTCAGATACTTATTACTGTGTGACCCTGGACAACTCACTCCTGTTTGTCTCAGTTTCCTCATCTGTAAAAAGAACTATAGAAGGAAATGATCAACTAGTTCAGTATCTTTGCCAAGCAAATCCAAAATGGAGGTCACAAAGAATCAAACACAACTAAAATAATGAAACAACAAAATGTGGTAGGCATGGTATTAAGTGCTAGGGATACTAAGAAAGACAAAAGATAGTCCTTCTCTCAAGGAGCACACAGTCTGCTGGGTGAGATGGGTGAGCATGGAAGCAACTTGAACAAAAAGGATATATACATGACAAGTTGAAGACAAAATACAGAGGGAACTCATTAGAATTAAGGCATCTAGGAAAAGGTTTCTCATAGAAGATGAGAAGCCAAGGAATCCAGGAAATGGAGAAGAGAAGAATTCCAGGGATGAGGTACAGCCAGTAAAAATGTCCAGAGGTACAGAAAGATACTGATGTCATTGGCTTGCAGAGTAGGGAGTGGGGCAGTGTATAAGGTGTAAAAAGACTGGAAAGATAGGAAGGGGGCAGGTTGTAAAGTGTATAAAATGCCAAACAGAAGATTCTATATTTGATCTGGGAAGTGATAGGGAACCAACCCCTGGAGTATATATTGAGTCGGGGTAGGAAGTGTTAGACCTGAACTTTAGGAAGATTACTTTGACAACTGAGTGGAGGATGGACTTTAGTTGGGAGAGGCTTGTAGCAAAGAGATCAATAGGCACGAAGTGAGGAAGGCCTGAACCAGAATGGTGGCAGGGTCAGAGAAGTAAGGGGTTATATGCAAATCAATAGACCTTGGTAACAGATTGGATGGGATGATGGGAGAGGGTAAGTGAAGAGTTGACTATGACACCTCCATTGCCAACCTGGGTGACTGAAAAGATGGTAATAGCCTCAACAGTAACAGGGAAATTAGGAAGAGGAGAGGGCTTGGGAGGGGAAAGATAATGAGTTTTGTTTTGGACATGTTGAGTTTAAAATTTCTCTGGAATGCCATTTTGAGATGTCCAAAAAGAAGCTGGAGATGCAAGGCAGAGGTCAGCAGAGGGTTTGGGCCAGGATAGGTAGATTTGAGAATCATCAGCAGAGATGATAATTGAACTGATGGGAGCTGATGAGATCATCAAGTGAAATAATATAGAGCCACATGGGACCCTCACTATTACCAGTTGTGACTCAGATGAACATTCAGCAAAGGAAACTGAGAAGGACCTGTCAGATAGATAGAAAGTGAAACAGGAGAGAGTGATATCCTGAAAACATGGAGAGAAGAGAGTATTAATGAAAAGGTAATCAACAGGGTCAAGGGCTACAGAGAGGTCAAGGATAAGGACTGAGAAAAGGTCACTAGATTTAGTAATTAAAAGATGTTTAATAACTCTGGACAGTTTCAGTGGAATGATGAGGTCAGAAGTCAGATAGTAGAAGTTTAGCTACAAAAGGTAGGAAAGATTGTCATTGTCGTTATTAAGTCATTTTTGGTTGCAGCTAACCCTCCATGACCCCATTTGGGGTTTTCTTGGCAAAGATACTGGAATGGTTTGCCATTTCCTTTTCCAGCTCATTGACAGATGAGGAAACTGAGGCAAGCAGGGTGAAGGGATTTGCCCAGTGTCTGAGGCTAGATTTGAACTCATGATGATGAGTCTTCCTGATTCCAAGCCCAGTACTCTATATACTGTCCCACCTAGCTGCCCCCCATTCATTCTACATAGGAAGAAACCGAAACCCAGGGAGGGTAAATGATTTGTCCTACATCAGAAAAGGAGGAAGTAGCAGAATAGAATTTGAACTAGGATATTCTGGCTCCAAATCTGCACCTCTTTCTTCTCCAGAAAACTACTACTCCATGTCCAGGTCCCTAAGTGCAAGTCTTTCCCTTCTTGGCTCTCCAAAGAATCCCAAATTTCATCCTTTTTGTTCCCTCAGTTCAGGTCACCTGAGAAATCCCTCTAAAGGCTTTTCATCCCCAACTTTCAAACAAAAGTTCTTGGCTCATCCTCAATTTACCCTATGCTGACTCAGTCTTCTCTCTCCCTCAGCCCATCCCCTCACAGAAAAATAGAATCTCAGAGTCAGGAGGGACCTCAGAGACCACCGAATTCAATTTGTATCTAAAAAGGAATCCCCACTCCTTCCCCAACTAATTATGCAAGTGGTCATCCTGACTGCAGTGAAAGACCTAGAATGAAAAGAAAGCCACTACCTCCCAAGGCTCTCATTGTTTAGAAGTATTTTCCTTACATCTAAGCTAAATTTCTCCTCTTTACAGCTTCCACCTTCCACTCTCTGGGATCCAGCAAAATAAGACTAATTTCTTTTCCATGTGAAAGCCCTTCCAATACTTAAAAGCAGTTATAGTCTATCCCCTAAGTCTTCTGTTCTCCAGCTTAAATATCCCACCTATGCTCCCTTTTAATTTTTTTATCAAATAGTTGAGGTAGCTAGGCTTCACCTTCCAGGAATCAGGAAGACCTGAATTCAAATCTGGCATCAGATGCTTCCTAGCCTTGTGATCCTGCGCAAGTCACTTAACACCTCTGTCTGTCTCAGTTTTCTCAACTGTAAAATAGGGATAATAATAGTTATCTACCTTACAGGGTTGGGGTAAAATCAAATAAGATATTTGTAAAACATTTAGTACAGACTAGCTAAACCAGGCTGAGTTATTCTGTCAGCCTCATCCATTGGCAGGTTAGGGAGATATCCACCCCAAACATTCAGACTTCCCCCAGTAAAATGGGCAGATGAGAACAATTGTTCCAACAATTATAAAGGAGGCACTGTGGAGCTCTTAGAGCTTGGTCAGTCATGGAAGATGCCTAGGTCATCTACTGCATCCTAGACCATCGCCCACCATCTTGACTTTTGTCTTACCCTTGAACCAATGACTCTGGAAGAGATAATGAGGTTAATGACTTTATGCAACCCTGCCTCACTTAAATCCAATTCATGTGAAAATCAAGATATCCCCTACAACATCATTGGCCTTCTTCAAAAGGAAGGACAAACAATGAAACAGTGCCTGGCACATACATGATGCTTCATAAATGCTTATTCTCTTCCTCTTCCCTGTTGGTATCTGACACATAGAACTCTTCTATGTCTCTAAGAAGAACCAGGGAAATCTGTCTCATTTGTCCATTAAAAGTTAAAATTCCTTCTGGCAAAATCCATATTTGGTTTCCTTAAACAAGTCACTACATAAGTAGGCATCATGGAGGGAGAACAATTCAACTATCCCCTTCCTTCTTCTCCATTGACCAAGAAAATAGGGCTGGTAGAGAAGAAATGTCACAGCAGACTGGGGACAAAGAAATGCAGATCACGTGGAATCCCTGAAGGCTGGGGAAGACTGAGGAAAGGATTATTGTGTCTTCCCTTGTCCTTTCCTGGAACTCTTAGAATTCTTCCTTTGATCCAGACTGACTAATGCTTTTCTTCTACCTCTCCTTTATTCCCTCCTTCCTCCAAGACCCTTATTCCCCCAAGAACTCCAATGCCCAGAGTATCCAGCAGAGCCACCCAGAGATGGCCCCACAGATGGTAGATGTTATGTGATAGATAGTATTTCTGAACCACCTACACACACACAGAGCTCTTCTATATTTCCTTCTTACCAAGGACTGTACCCATTGTCAGAACACAAGGTCCACCAGTCCGTTGTGACCTGAAATGGCACCTGAGGAATATGGAGAAAGAGGGGACAGGATTGGAAAGGGGATGGATGAATAATATGTCTAACTTTTCCCCTTCCTGCTGATATGTGTGAGTCAGCTCACCCTCGAGAAAGGGCCCAGGGGCTGAGGCTCCAGCTCACCCCCTCAAATGGTATATATAGATAGAAAGAAAGGTATAAATAGACATGAGAGTGCCACAGAAATGCAGGCATTCACAGACACCGAGGTCAGCTCCTGCTGCAGGCCCCAACCCCAAATCCAAAGAGTGTTTGAAGACAAAAGATAATAGTCTAAATCGGCAGCACTTTGTTATTCTTGGTCTCCCAAATTTAATCCTAAATTTAACCCATTCTTAACCCTAATCCTGGTCCTACCTTTAACTCTAAACTAAAGTTTAATTCTTAAATTGACCTTACTAATTCTAACCTAACTCAAACCCAGAGCTATAACTAGGTCAGGGCAACCAGAGTTTTGCCTCTAGGGTACCCGAATTTTGAGAACAGAGAAAGCATTTAGTCTCCTTCAACAGTGTATGGACAACTGAGTTTATGGCTCAACAAAATAATTTGTTTAAAAAAGGAAGCTACCAGATGATATGGTCCCTTCCTGACCACACCACCACCAAAACTGAACCACAGATGAGCTTTTCTTGGCTTTAGGCCCCACCTCTCATGGCCTCCAGCAGCATCCTCATAACATCCCATTGATTTCCCCATTGGGTAGTATCCTAGAGTTTATCTCTCCTTAATTTTCATTATAAAATCCATGTGAGGGGCATGTTTCACAATGTTTGTCCCAGGACCAAAAGTACCAGTGACAGTTCAGCCCTGACCCTGTGCTTAACCTCAATCTTGAAACTGTCCCTAACCTGAGCTATTGCCCCACCCCTCAGCTCTCCTTGTCTATCCCTCTGTCCCAGAAGATCTAAGCAAGGAGGAGTAGCCCCTCTGTCTGTCATCTTCCTCTCCTGACCCAAGTTCCTGGCAGCTCATCACAGCTACCACCCAAGCAATCTCTTGCATCTTTATTGGTCACACGGGACAGAGCAGACGGTATTTTTTACAAACTCTTGAGGGAATTAAGTCCAGATGGCTGGCTTGATCTATTCCATCTGCAATACTTGTCAGAACTAAAAAACCCCTCAAAGTTTCAGACAGTTACATTTTTTTGGAGCTTTAAAGATGGAAAATGTGAGACCTAGGAGGAAAAAAGTCTGGAGACAAGTGTAGGAAATGAGACAGGAGACTTTGCCTTCTTCTGGATACAGTAGGAAGTGGGAGAAGCCCATATATGTGTGAATATACATGTTGTGGAGCACATGTGTACAGAGCATCTATCCAGGGAAGGAAATAAACATGTTTAAGACCTATATCCCACCAGAAACCATGCTAAACATTTTACAAATAGTATCTTATTTGATTCTCACAACAACCATGGGAGGTAGGCACTATTATTTTCCCCATTTTACACCTGAAGAAACTGAAGTAGATAGACATGAAACGACTTGCTCAGAGTCATGCAGCTGGAATGTGTTCAAGGCTAGATTTTAACTCAAGTTTTCCTGACTCCAGTCCCAACTGTGCCACATAGCTGCTATGCAGATCATGGGCCCCAAGACATTGAGGTCCAACTGCAGCCATGCTTTGCTTCACTACCTGACCCCATCATCTACATCTCTCCAATCACCTTGTTACCAGACCAACCCCCCCGCCACCCCATCACCACTTCCCAGATTACTTACTAGTTCCAGAAACATAATTAAATCAATTATGTCATTGATCCTAGTATCAGAATAGCTGATGGCTACCCTGTGGCTCCACTCATCATTCCTATAATTTTCCAAACCCAAATACAGCTCCATGATAGGGCCACCACTCTCCTAGAAATACCATCTGTCCTATTAGAGCTTAAGCTGCTTGAGGACAAGCCAATGCAACTAAAATTAGAAGAAAAGCGAGACACTCGAGGGGGGAAATTTTTGCAACAAGTTTCTATGATAAAGGTCTCACTTCTAATATATGTATGGAACTGAATCAAATTTATAAGAATAAGAGCCATTCCCTAATTGATAAATGGTCAAAGGATATGAACAGACAGAGGAAGTAATCAAAGCTATCAATAATCACATGAAAAAAAATGATCCAAATTACTAATTATTAGAGAAATAAAAATTAAAATAACTCTAAAGGACCGCCTCACACCTATTAGATTGGCTAAGATGATAGAAAGGAAAAATGACAAATGCTGGAAGGGATACAGAAAAAAAATAAGTACACTAACGCCCCATTGATAGAGAATTTGGAACTGAAAAGTAAAATTAAATTTAAAATTTAAATTTAAAAAATGAGAGGCAATCTAGTCCAGGTCTCTGTGGTTATATTAATAGATGTCTATCTATCCACTTTACCTAATTTGGTAACTGTTGACAGACACTGTAAACAAGAGTTACTCTTAAAATAGCTAAAAGGGATAATTTCTTGACAGACTGAGAGTTGGCAAACCCAAAGCTCTCTTAGTCTTATCACAAAGCACAAAGCAGGTCAGCTAAACTGAAAAATATCTGGGGATTTCAGTGAACTGAGAAGCTGAGACTCTATCCTGGACCTTCTTTAAGAATCATACTTAGAGGGGCGGAGCCAAGATGGCGGAGTAGAAGGATGCACATTTGCGAGCTCCAACCCACAGCCCATAGAATTAATGTAAAAAGAGATCCGCATAAATTCTGGATCACTGAAAGGTGTGCAGAACCAGAGTGGAAGAGATTTCCGTGCCAGAGAGCCCTGGAGACCCGTCCCCAGGGTCCGTCGCGCCCTGGAAAGCGGACCCCACCCCAGCACTGCCCTGGCCGCGGCCCCAGAGAAGCTGACCCAAGCAGGCTTCAGGGACGGAAGCTCCGGCAGCCGGGAAAGTTCCTCCACCCACAGAAGCTACAGGTCAGTGAGAGAGACGGCTGGCTGGAGGAGGGGGGCAGAGTGTCTCCGTGACTCGGGCCCCCTCGGGAGGAAGCGGTGGCAGCAGAGACGGGGGCAGGAAGCGGCGGAGGCGTGGGCGGCAGCGGAGGCAGCGGCAGTGGCGGCCGCCCGGACTCCCTCAGCAGCAGGCAGGATCTTCATTACGGAAGGTCTCTGCATAAACAACCTGAGGGAGCTGAGCCTGCGAGACGGCCCTGCCCCACCCTGCTCCACTGCTGAAGATCTCTGCATAAAGCCCCTGAGGAGGCCGAGCCTGGGAGGTGGCCCTGCCCCCACCCCAGCACCAGAACTAAAGCTTGCTGCGGAAAGCCCATTTGAACCTCAGACCCCAAGCACTAGCTGGGCAGATCTAGGCGGGGGGTGGACAGGAATCTCAGAAGTCAAGTAACTGGCTGGGAAAATGCCTAGAAAAGGGAAAAAAAAATAAGACTATAGAGAGTTTTTTCCAACAAATGCAAATGATCCCAACATTCGGATCTGATGATGAGGATGTATTCTCGCCATCGGGGAAAGATGTGGAGGGCGGGGCCTCAGTACCCCAGACACCTCAGGGGGATGTCAGGTGGGCTCAGGCCTTGGAAGAGCTAAAAAAGGATTTTGAAAAGCAAGTTAGACAGGTGGAGGAAAAGCTGGGAAGAGAAATGAGAGAGATGCAAGAAAAGTATGAAAAATGGGTCAATACCTTGGTTAAGGAGACCCAAAAAAAATGCTGAAGAAAATAACACCTTGAAGACTAGGCTCACTCAATTGGCAAAAGAGGTTCAAAAAGCCAATGAGGAGAAAAATGCTTTCAAAAGCAGAATTAGCCAAATGGGAAAAGAGGTTCAAAAGCTCACTGAATTTAATAGTTCTCTCAAAATTAGAATGGAACAGATGGAGTCTAATGACTTTACGAGAAACCAAGAAATCACCAAACAAAACCAAAAGAATGAAAAAATGGAAGAGAATGTGAAATATCTCATGGGAAAAACAACTGACCTGGAAAATAGATCCAGGAGAGACAATTTAAAAATTATGGGACTACCTGAAAGTCATGATCAAAAAAAGAGCTTAGACATCATCTTCCATGAAATTATCAAGGAAAACTGCCCTGACATTCTAGAACCAGAGGGCAAAATAAGTATTGAAAGAATCCATCGAACACCACCTGAAAGAGATCCAAAAAGAGAAACTCCTAGGAACATTGTGGCCAAATTCCAGAACTCCCAGCTCAAGGAGAAAATCTTGCAAGCAGCTAGAAAGAAACAATTTCAGTACTGTGGAAATACAATCAGGATAACTCAAGATCTAGCAGCTTCTACACTAAGAGATCAAAGGGCTTGGAATAGGATATTCCAGAAGTCAAAGGAACTAGGACTCAAACCAAGAATCACCTACCCAGCTAAACTGAGTATAATACTTCAGGGGAAAATATGGTCTTTCAATGAAACAGAGGACTTTCAAGCATTCTTGATGAAAAGACCAGAGCTGAAAAGAAAATTTGACTTTCAAACACAAGAATGAGAAGAAGCATGAAAAAATAAAACAGCAAAGAGAAGTCTTAAGGGACTTACCAGAAGTGAACTGTTTACATTTCTACATGGAAAGACAATATTTGTAACTCTTAAAACTTTTCAGTATCTGGGTAGTTGGTGGGGGACCACACACACACATGTACACGCATGCACGCACACACACATACACACATGCACACACACAGAGACAGAGAGCACAGAGTGAATTGAATAGGATGGGACCATAGCTTAAAAGAAATTAAGGTAAATGGTGAGAGAGAAATGTAGTGGGAGGAAAGAGGGTGAAATGGAATGGGGTAATTATATGTCATTTAAGAGGCAAGTAGGAGACTTTTTAGTGGAGGGATAAAGAGGAGAGCTGAGAAAAAAAAAAAAACAAGAAGTTTACCCTCATCACATTTGACTAAAGGAAAGAATAAAATGCACACTCATTTTGGTATGAAAACCTATCTTACAGTATAGGAAAGTGGGGGAGAAGGAGATAAGCAAGGTGGGGGATGATGGAAGGGAAGGGCAAAGGGAGGAGGGAGCAATTTGAAGTCAACACTTGGGGAGGGACAGGATCAAAAGACAGAAGAGAAACAATGAGGGGCAGGGTAGGATGGAGGGTAATTCAGTTAGTCTTACACAACACCACTATCAGGGAAGTCATTTGCAAAATTACACAGATATGGCCTATATTGAATTGCCTGCCTTCCCAAAGGGAATGGGTGGGGGAGGGAGGGATGGGGAGAATTTGGAACTCAAAGTTTTAGGAACAACTGTCTAGTATTGCTGTTGCTACTAGGAAAGAAGACACACAGTTAATGATGAATAGAAAGTCATCTGGCCCTACAGGAGAAAAGAGAAGATGGAGACAAGAGAAGGGAGGGATGACAGAAGAGAGGGCAGATTGGAGATAGGGAAAATTAGATTGCTTGGGGTATTGGGGTGGGGGGAGGGGATAAAAGGGGAGAAAATTTGGAACCCAAAATTTTGTGAAAATGAATGTAAAAAGTTAAATAAATAAATAAGCAAATAAATAAATAGGTAGGTAGGTAGATAAATAAATAGATAAATAAATGAAAAGAATCATACTTAGATTTGGAACTGGAAGAGAGACCTTGGAAAGTCATCTACCTGGAAAATACTATCTACATGTAGAGAAAGAACTGTGGAGTCTGAATGCAAATCAAAGCATACTTTTCATATATTTTTTGATACACGTATTCATACATTTTTTCACTTTTTTTACTGTTTTTTTCCCATTTCTCATGGTTTTTCCCTTTTGTTTTGATTCTTCTTTCACAACATGATTAATATGGAAATATGTTCGATATGATCATACATGTATAACCTATATCACAGTACTTGCTGTCTTGGGGAAGGGGAAGGAGGAGAAGTGGAGAGAGGGAGAAAATATGAAACAAAATCTTATAAAAGTGAATTTTGAAAACTATTTTTACATGTAATTGGAAAATAATAAAATACTATTAAGTGGGAGGGGGAAAGGGGAAGGCTATCTGCTTGCTGATTTTATGGATGATGAAATCTAGGTCCCAAGTGACTTATCAAAGCAACACGAGTAGCATGGCAAAGTCAGCATTTGAGCTCATGTTCTCTATTTCCTCTTCTCTCTCTCCTATCAACCCACATTGATTCATTCGTTATCTGAGTGAAACCCTGATTAGGCCACACCTGCATTAGGCTTTATCCAGAGAATCAGAACATTAGAGTTGGATGACCATTGGTTGGATAGATATTTCTCAGTCTCCTCTTCCTCAACCTCACTCCACAGGGCAAATTTTGCCCTGCCCTTGGGCTGGTAAAGGGCCTAACTCAGTGTCACAAACTTGCTGCTGCATCTATGGAAAAGAAAAGAGAAGAAACTGAGTTACCCAGAAAAGGTGGAGGCTACAGAAGACTTGCTGCCAAGAACTCCCCAGAATTGGGAATCCAGAACCAAAGTGGCACTGAGAAATCCTACAAAAGCTCCATCAGGATGAATCATGCATCCCTGAAATCCCTTTGGGTTGAAGTCAGGGGCCAGAGATTTTTCACTTCTCCCCTCTTCTTTCCCTCTCCCTGAGAAGGTGAGTGTACTTTTTGAGTGATGCCTCCCTAGGGCATAAGAGACTGTATCCTTGTTTTTTAAAAGTTGGTTTACCCTTAGGTGTTTGTTGACTTTTTTCTTAGGCAAATGTGGTGAAGCAATAGATCAAGATCTGCTAAATTGTGTGTGCTATTGCTTTCACGAAATGTTGAGTGGAATGATTGGGAATTGCCTGGGAGGGAAGAGAGATAGATTGAAAGCTGCTGTAGTTTGCCAAAGTAAGATTTCTGGCTGGGGGTTCAGAGCTTGGGGGGAAAGGGGGGCAGAAAGGATATTGATTTATTTTTTTCTTTCCTTTCTTTTTCTTTCTATTTTCACAGGGCAAAGAGAGTGCATTTATTACAATCCCTCTGGACAAATGAGCTAGCAGCAGTGCCTGGCCACATATTTGGTTGAGCTGGCATGGAAGCAGGCATTAACCATTACTATGGCCTGGTTTCAGAGGAAAACCACTCCTATAGGAAGGAGGTGCTGAGGAATGACTAAAGAGAAAGGAGGGAGCCTGGGTCACATAAAAGCAGGGAAAAGTAAGCTAGAAGAGTTCCACTTTACCTGACTGCATCAACTCAGTCTAACCAACACCACTGCTACCTCATCATCAATCACTATCATTTGTATAGGACTTTAAGTTTTGCAAAGCATTTTATAAACATTGTCTCATTGGATCCTCACAACAACCTTGGGAAATAGGTACCTTATTATTCTCCCATTTTCCAGAGAAGGATACTGAGACAGGAAGAAGTTAAATGACTTGCCCAAGCATCAAGCAGCTAGTAAGTGTCTGAGAATGGTTTTGAATTCAGGTCTTCCTGATTCCAGGCTAAGTGCTTTGCCTACTGTGCCATATCCTTGCCTCTATATCTATAAAGATCAGACCCAAACCTATAGAACTACTCCTGATCTCCCCTGAATTCTAGTCTGACATCACCAACTGCTTGCTGGAGCCATCCACCTAAATGTTTCATCAGGCTCACAAACTCAGTGTGTCCAAAACAGAACTCATTATCTTCCCCACTAAACCCACTCCTTCTCTAAACTCAATTTCTGCCAAGGGTTCTACCTTTCAAGTCATCCAAGATCTCAGCTTTGAAATTATCCTTAAAATTCCACTCTCCTTCTCACCTTCCATATCCAATTAGTTATTAAATGTATTGATTCTCCATCCATGATATCTCTTCAATCCTTTTTCTTTTGGAGTAAAATACAAACTACTCAGGTTGGCATTTAAATCCCTTCACAATCTGGCTTCAGCCTACATTTCCAGGTTTGTTGCACCTCTCTTCCCTTCATATTCTGTATTCTAGTCGACCCAGCCTACTGACTCTTCCCTATACTTGACATCACATCTCCTTTCATCACTCTTTTTCACAAGCTGTCATCTGTGCCTGATACACATTCCTTCCTCACCTTCCCCTCATAGAATCTCAGCGTCCTTCAAAACTCAGCTCAGAAAACCTATAGAAACCTTTCCTGACTCAATTCTCTTGACCTCAGATTATCTTGTTATCTGATGATCTTGTGACTAGGCATTGTATCCCTTCCTCCTACCCCACTACTCCCAGGGGAGAAAAAAATTAATGCAAACTCTTTGAAGGCAGGGACAATTTTGCCTTGGTTTGGGTGTTTACAGCATTATTTTGCTGTTATTTCAGTCTTTTTTTTTAGTAATATCTGATATTTCATGACCTCATTTGGGGTTTTCTTGGCAAAGATGCTGGAATGTCGCAAACAGGGTTAAGTCAATTGCCTAGCTAGTAAGTGTCTGAGGTCAGATTTGAACTTAGGATGATGAGTTTTCCTGACTCCAGGTCCAACACTCTATGCATTGCTTAATAAATATTTTTTCAGTTAAAATGGAACAATGTGGATGAGGCATAAAGCCAGGAATGCGTTAAAATAAACTCTAATGGGCTTTCAAGAACCAATCATTAAATTTTCAATGTAAGCATTTACACCTTGCAAATCAACAAAAGCTACAAGTCAGTATTTATCTTAGTGCTGTCTGACTTAAGAAGGTGTTGGAGAAAATGTTAATCATGAACATTAAACTTTAAAGTGTATCTGTATACATTTTTTTCCGAGGTAGTTATTAAATATTTACCAGCATGGCACTGCATAAAACTAATGTAATTTCTGTATAAAGTGAATGTAATGAAGGGGACAGTAGGCCTACTAGACTCTTCCCTAGTAAAATCACTTCTGGTGGATTACATCTACTCCTGGAGGCCATATTTGAGAAAGGATATAAACGAATTGGAGAGTTCCAGAAGAGGGAAGCCAGCATGGGAAAGGAATGAAGACCATTTCATAGAAGGATAGAAGGATCAGCTGAGGAAAGGAAACGGAAAAGGAATAGGAAAGGGAAAGGAAAGGAAAGGAAAGGAAAGGAAAAGGAAAGGAAAGGAAAGGAAAGGAAAGGAAAGGAAAGGAAAGGAAAGGAAAGGAAAGGAAAGGAAAGGAAAGGAAAGGAAAGGAAAAGGAAAGGAAAGGAAAGGAAAGGAAAGGAAAGGAAAGGAAAGGAAAGGAAAGGAAAGGAAAGGAAAGGAAAAAAGGAAAGGAATTGGAAAAAATAAAATACTATTAAAAACAAAAAGAATCCCTACCTTCAAGAAGAAGGCAGAATCAGGGGCACTCTGAATTAAGGTAAGTTAGAGGGGATCAATTTCAATTTGTGATGAAGGGGTCGACCTGGGGCCCAAACAGAAAGGATCATATTTCCTTTGGAACCTAAAGAGTACAAATTAAAAGCTGGAGCTCTCAGGAATGCACAGGTTCTAAGGTAGAGCTCCCCATCACCTGAGCCTTTGCATAGGCTGTCCTCCCTCCCCCCCTACCCCCTCCCAAGCTTCCTTCAAGTTTCAAATCAGGTATCACCCCCCATGGGAAACCTTCCCATATCTTCCCTCTTGTTAGCTTTCTGTCCCTCCTCAAAGTACATTTTTGTCTGTTTGCCTGTTGGATCCATCCAGTAGAAGGCTCTTTGAAGGCAGGATCTTTTTTTTTCCCTTTTGTCCTTTCATCTACAACGTTTTGCACATAATGAAAGCTTAAAAAATGCTTGCTGGATTGGCTTAGCTTGGATTGAATAGGATTGGATGGATGGGACTGGATTAGATTGGACTGAACTGGATAAGACCAAATTGGATTGGATTGGGGAATTTGGATGAGGAGAGTAATTGCTAAAGTCTCTTCCAACTCTGAATTTATGTGTCTGAGAAACATCCTCATAGGCAGTATGGTGTAGTGGTTAGAGCACTGGCCTTGGAATCAGGAAGACCCAGGCTTAAATTCTTACTAGCTATGTGGGAAAGTTATTTAAACTGTCTGTGTCTCAGTTTCCTCATCTGTAATAGGAAGAATTGGCATCTGATGATTTCTGAAGTCCCTTCTAACTCTAAATCTTAAATTCTGTCATCTCTTCTGTGTATAACCTCTCCTAAACCCTTTCATTATTGTTGCATAGTTGGTTTAGTCCTGTCCAACTCTGGACTCTATTTGAGGTTTCCTTCTCCAGCTCATTTTACAGATGAGGAAACTGAGGCAAACAGAAGTAAGTGATTTGCACAGCTAGGAAGTCTGAGACTGTATTTAAACTCAGGTCCTCACCTGGCATTTTATTTACTGCACCACCTTGCTGCCCCAGAGCAGCTACATGACATAGCAAAAAGGCCCCTAGTCTTGGGAATTAGAAATATAGAGTTTGACTCATTCAGTGTATTTCTATCTTTGTATCCCCTTGCTCCTGGCACTGTGTCTGATACATAATAAGTGCTTAATAAATACTTGTTGACTTGACAGCCGGCATTGTCTAGCCGGGAAGGTCTTCCTAGCTCTAAGGCAGGCTGCTCAATACACTGTGCTGCCTCCCTCTTAGAAACTCTAAAGTTCTATCGAATCAGGAGTTATTGTCATTATCTCTATTATCTCACTGAAATCAGAAACCTCATCTGTTTCCTCAGTCGTGGGTTTTAGGATCATAGATTTAGAGCTGGAAAGGAGTCACAGAGTCCAACCTCTTCATTTTTGCAATTGAGGAAACTGAAGCTGAAAGAAATTAAGTAACTTTCCCAAGTTCATTCATACAGCTAGTCTATATTTATGACAAAATTTGAACTCAAAACTTCTTGATTCCAAGCCTCTGTGTGTGTCTCTGTGTATCTCTCTCTCATCTCTGCCTCTCTCTATGTCTCCATCTCCCTCTCTCTCTGTGTGTCTCTGTCTCTTTGTATGTCCATGTCTATCCCTCTCTGTCTCTGTATGTGTGTCTCTGTCTCTATTTCTCTGTGCCTCTCTCTGCATGTTTCTATCTCTCTGTCTCTGTCTCTATGAGGCTGTCTCTGTATCTCTGTCTCTCCCTCTCTGTGTCTGTGTCTCTGTCTTTCTTTCTCCCTTTCTCTCTGTCTCTGTCTCTCTCTGTCTCTCTGTCTCTGTCTCTCTCTCTCTCTCTCTCTCTCTGTCTCTGTCTTTCTCTCTCTCTCTCTCTCTCTCTCTCTCTCTCTCTCTCTCTCTCTCTCTCTCTCTCTCTCTCTCTCACTATGACGCACAGAGCTGTTTACACAGCAAGACTAGGTAAAGACTTTACCTACATCCTCACCTGACGTATTAAGGTAGGCCTGTGAATCATTACAACGGAATTCAAAGTCCTGGAGAAGAGAAACCAGGAATCTGCCATTTCCTCACCTAAGCTCCACAGTCAATGCCCCCAGGGTAAAGATGTTGAGAGAAGTCAGTTGTCTTCCATTCAGTAATCTTGCCTGGAAACTCCTCGAGTTTGAACCCTGTGCTAGACACTAAGGATGGAGATGACAGACAGGAAGGGCATTGAGTAATAGACTAGCCCCTGCCCTAGGAAAACCCTGACCGCTGTCCCTCAGAGATGCCCTAGTCTGAGGTGGGAGACACAGCCTAGTCCACAGACAGCTCCAGGTCTGAAAGACAGCCAGAGTCATTGCCTTTGGGAGCCCCCAGTCTGATAGGGAGATACAGTCCCTACACTCTGAGAACCTCCAATCTGTGAGGGAGACAAGGTTAGAGAGGTCACAGCCCTCTGGAATTCCCAGAATCCACCCCCTCCCCCCACATCTCAGTTGTCTCTTACTGCTCCTGGTTTACAAAGAAGGACGCAAAGCAGGCTCTCAGCTGTCAGCTGTCATCCCTGCATACAGATATGGCACGTCCTGTCACTGCCGCCCTCACCAGGGACAGACACAGTCCCTGGGCAGCACTGAAGAAAGGCCCTGGGCCTACTGACTAGTGAGAACTGAACTGTGCTCAGGGCTTTTAAGAGAACTATGGGGGCTCCCTGGGAAAGCAGGAGGACCTTCCAGGAGCCTCTTCAACCCCTAGGCTTTCTATTATTCCTTTCTCAAAGTCTGACCAAATGATCTCTGCTGAAAGGAAACATGAGAACTGAGCTAGAGAGAAGGGGGGGGGGGGTGCTCTTTTGTGTGTCTGTGTCTGTGTCTGTCTTTCTGTGTGAATACATGCATCTCTGTGTAAATTTGTCCATGTGCCTGTATGTATGCTTATGTCTGCATGTATACAGTGAATTGTTAATTTTCTAACTATTTTTTTCTCCATTTATAAAGAAAGTTATGCAGGCAGTCCAAAAATCTTAGTTTAGAATCTTACTTCCAAAACTCTTAAGTTTTAATGACTAAAAATGCTCTAAAAATTTTTTGAATACCCTATACTTTTGTTTCTTCCATGACATGGAACAACTGCTTTTTATGTATTAAATGACAGTCTTTCCCAGATATATTTATTCTGCATCCACCCTCTCCCATTCCTCCTCCTTCTCTCAGCATTTACTCTCCCTTGTAACAGAAGAAAAAAAAGTTAAATGAAAACTTGTGAGTGAAGCCATCTGACATCATATGCAGTAGGCAACATTCTTCCTATATAGTTCACCTCTATTATCTGTTCTCTGACACCAAGATTACTCATTACAATTACTCAGATTTCCTTTTAGAGTTCTTTTTATTTAGGTTATTGTCATAACATAAATGTGAAGCTGAAGTCAAAAAGATCTGAGTTCCAATCCAGCCTCGCTCCCTGGCTGTATGACCTTAGACAAGTCACTTAACCTCTATTTGCCTCCATTTCATCATCTGCAAGGTGGGGATTATTAATAGCACCTATCTCCCAGAGTTATTGTAAAAATTAAATAAGGTAAAGTTTATGAAATGTTTTACAAACCTTAAGGCACTATATAAATGCTCCCTATTTTTGCATATATTGTTCTGTTTCTATTTACTGTTCTCTTTTTCAATTCCTCCAGGTCTTCCCTTGTTTCTCTAAATTCCTGATATTCATCATTCCTTCCTGAACAATGACATTTTCTCACATTTATATGTTGCCATTTGTTTAGTCATCTCCCAATCAAGGGGCATTCATTTTGTTTCCAATTTTTTGCAAACATGAAAAGTTTTTGCTTCGTTTTCACAGAAAAGAGGCAAAGGATAAAAAATCAGATTGCTATGAAGGATCTTGTGCTCCTAACAAGTCTCCAGGTTGATTAGACCCTTCCTACTAGGTGGTCACAGTGCAGTTCCATGGCAGGGGAGGTATGGTCAAATTAGCAGGCTCTGACAAACTCCATCTGCCCATGGTCCTCTTCTCATGGAGGTTTGAAATCAGAGGAAAGAGAACATGAGCCTGTCAGAGTCAGAAGGAAGGGGAGAAAAAGATCAACCCTTTGCTGGCCTGCGTGGCTCCATCTGAGCAAAATGTTTGGTGCTGTTAATGGACACAGCTGGGATCACACCAAGGACAGGGGCCTTGAAAAGCCATCAGACAGCCTGGGTCATAGTTGTGACAGAGAGTCCTCCCAAGCTCTAGGTTCAAGTTGGTTAATTTTGAATATGCCCAGTTTCATTAATGTCTTCACAGTGTTTGGTACTCATAGCATTTTAGAGCTAAAAGGGATCTGTAGAGACAGGCTAGCCTAAACTGATCATTTTACACATGAGAAAATCAAGGCCCAAAAAGTGATTTACCCAAGGTCAACCATGTGAACCATGGATTGATTTCTCCTAAGCAAGGGCTATTTCCATTATTCCATGCTGCCATTTTGGATTTTTTGCTTCCAGTAATATAACCTCATTTTTCTTTTTCTTTTCTTTTCTTTTCAAGCCTGCATTACTACTTCCTCTGTGTGATGTGCCATCAGTGTTATAGCAGAAAAAAAAAATCACCAAGCTAGAATCCCAACTCTGTCACTATATGACCTTCAGCAAATTATGTCACCTCTCTGGGCCTCAGTGGGTTCAACTGCAAAATGGACTAAATGAACTCTAAAGTCTCTTCCAACTTTAGAGTCCATGGCCTCTGACCATGGCAGACCCCAGAGTATACAACTCCAGACCACTATCAGCCATCATTGGAAGCAGCACAGACTGTCTTCCATGTAAATAAATGGGCATGACTTACCCCACAGGGCCAAGACTGCCACAGATATCTGTCCTTGTGCATTTTCCAAAGTCTGTTTATTTATCCATGTGCCTGAAAAGCTGACCTCAAAATCCATCAGAGGCTGCTGGTGACTTACCACAGAGATTCCAACCCTTTCAGGGGAAGATGAATAGGCAGAGTTCTAGACCTAATTTCCTTATATAACTGGACAACATGACCAAGGAGGAAGAGAGTTGCCTTTGGAGTAAGGAAGACTTGGTCAGATACTCACCTTTGACCATGTGACCCTGGGAAAATCACTCAGTCTTTCAGGGTCTCCAATCAACTCTTCAAGATTATGAGTTGCAGAACAATTGTCAATCTGCTTTGACAGAGGGAATTTCATAGCTAGGAATGAATAAATGGATGGATGAATAAATACAATATTTTTAAGAGCCTCTATATGCAAAGCAATATGCTAAACACTAGGGATACAAGTGGAAAAAACAGCCAGTCCCTTCTTCCAAGGAGCTCACATTCTAATGGAGTTTACTACAATGAAATCCTAACTCTGGATCAAAAAACCCATAAAACTAAACCGACATTTCAGGAGAATTCTATAGATACATAGATTTCATCATTGCATTAAGCAAAGTCTCTCATGCTATTCTTGTGGACAAAATAGAGAGATAAGGATTTGGAACTAGTGAGATAACCAGACCCAAACAATTGTCAATAACTACTCAATGTCAACTTGAAAGGATGTCGTCAGTAGAGTGCCTCAGAGATCAATCCTTAGCCCCGTATGATGTTCAACAATTTTATCAAGATTTAGATTAAAGGATAAAGAGTATGCTTGTCATGTCCAAAGTTGACACAATGCTGAGAACACATTGGGTAATGAAGTCAGGATCCCAAAAGATCTCTACAAGCTAAAATATTAAACCAATTGAGTCTGAGAAAATATGATATAAAATTCTATACTTGAGTTCAAAAATGCATTTTCAACAATACAAGATATAGCCAGGCAGTATAAAGATGTTCTGGGGGGGCCAAGGATTCTGCGGAATGTGAACTGCATGAAGAGTTATTCTGTTCTGGCTAGAATCCGTGAGGGTCTTCCCCTCACAGATTTTTTTAAAGAGGTCATTCTTTGCTTCATTTTTATTAAGCTATAATCACTGAATGGACACTGCCTCAATCAAACTGAGACATGTTGATGACCTTAGCTTGAAAAGGCCAAGGTCTTCCACTGTATCCTGGGACATCTGCAGTCATCCTGATGAATATTTGGCCACTGGACCCAGATGGCACTGGAAGATAAAGTAAGGCTGATGATTTTGCACAGACTTCCCTCACTGTTATCCAATTCACTTTCATGTCATGGCATCACCTTCCTGATGTCATGGTCCTCTTCAAGAACGAAAGACAAGCAGCATGAAGTGTATGTGTAATACAGATAGAAGGCACAAAAATTCTAGTCAATCTTAGGTTTGTTTTTTTTTTTTAATGGCATTGTGTATGGAACAAAAGAAGTGAGCATTCTCCTCTCCTTTGTCCTGATCAGGCTACATTGGGAATCTTGGGGTCAGGTCTGGGAAGCATATTTTAAAAAGGATAAAGACAAGATGAAATGTGCTCAGAAGAGGGTAACAAAGATAGTGCAAGGATTAGATAATATACAATTTGAGAAGCATTGGAAGGAACTAAGAATGTTTGGCTTGGAAAGGAGTAGATTAGGGCAGCCAGGTGGCTCAGTGGATAGAGTACTGGTCCTGGAGTTAGGAGAGCCTGAATTCAAATACAGCCTCAGACACCTTCCAGCTGTGTAATCCTAGGCAAGTCACTTAAACTCAGATTGCTGAGATGGAGGGGTGTTTAGGAGGAACACAATAGCTGTCTTCAAGTATTTAAACAGTTGCCATATGGAAGAATGAAAAGTGATATGCTAAGCCCCAGAGAACAGAATGAGGAACAGTGGGTGGAAGTTACAAAGACACAGATTGAGGCTGAATGTAAGGGGAATACTACTATTTCCAATGTCCTTGATGGTCTAGTGGCAGTTGGTCAGTGGATACTGCTGGTGATGATAAAGGCGACTTCTCCACAATGGTTGCTTTCCTAGACATAGTAAGTAGCAGAATCAGGATTGGAATTCAAGTCCTCTGTCTTTAAAGCCAAAGTTTTTCCAAAGTGTCACTCTGCCTCCTTTGCATCAGCTCTCTCCATCCATCAAGGTAACATGAAATCCAATAATTACAACCACATTTCTCAGAGACAATTCCACAACTGATATCACCATACAAATGAATTCCAACACAATGGAATAGATCCAATTACAGTGAATATAAAAACTAATGTATATCCCATTTTACTGTCATAAAACCTAAATCCAATCCATCACATGTTAAATAGAATTATACCTGTAAAGAATGCAAATTGATCCAGCCTTAAATGCAAAGTTCAATTATAGGAAATAGAGCAGGTGATTAATCATTAGTGCATTTGGCTATCTACCCCTCCTAAGCACTTTGCAAGTATCATATGTGTCTATTTCTTACAAAGAAATCCATTATCCAAACAAAATTACAATACAATCATAGAGTTTTCAAACTGGAAGGAATCTTTTTGACCCCAGCCCAATCTTTTAATTGTACAAATGGAAACTAAGGCACAAAAGGGAAAGTGACACACCCAAGGTCACACAGCTAATAAATCCTAGAACCGGGATTAATTCCCAGGCCTTTTGAACCTCACACTCCAAATTAAATCAAGAATAGAAGCCCCAAACATTCCATGTGATGCAGAAGAGGATGGTAGAAAAAAAGAAAACACTGTCAGAACATCATTTGTCATCAAGGTAGAATGGCAAGAGACTCTTATACTTTCAAGAGACAAATAGCCCCTCCTGTCCAACCGTTTTTACTAAGGGCCTCTGAGGCAGGGTCATGGCTCAGGCAAGAGCCAGCTATAAAACACAGATGGAAACCCTGATCTGGTTCTCCAAACTAATCAACTCAAAATGCTGTGGGTTATTTATGGAATCGGAAAAGTTCAAACTGAAAAATACCTCAGAGGCCATCTAGTTTAATCTCATTTTATAGATGAGGAAACTGAGGACCAGACTTCTCTGGTGACTTTTCCAAGACCCCACAAGAGTAAATATTCGAACATGGTTTTCTCAATATAAACCAAGAGTATTTTCTTCTATATCTCACTGCTCCCATCATACTAATCCAGTCTCAATAATTATTTTTCATAAAATAAGATATTAACATCTACCTTTCTTGACTCATCTCTGACCCATTCCTACATGCTTTTCTTATTAATCTTGCAATTCCCTGGACAATCCCAGAGTCCAAAACAATCTGTTTCCATTGTGTATATTTCTTGCCATACATTGGCTTCTGTCCATGTTGAGAAGAGGCACATGTTCTTCACATGTTGTGAAAAGTCAGGAAAAAAAGGGAGCTTTGGTATCTCCCAGCTTTACACAGGTGTGAATTTCTTGAGCCAATATGTTCAGTGTGGATTCATTTGTACCTTTTGTGGGATCTGGACTAAATCAGTTCTTCAAAAAGAAAAATAGAGAGATGGAGTGGCATCCCTAAAAACTGAGATACCATTTCATAGACAAGAATTGACTAGGACACAGGGTACATAAATATAATAAAACAAGGAAATCAAAACTGGCCCTGGTGGGGGGTTAAACTCTATGGTCCTTTCAGCCCAGAAATCCCTGTAATGGGGTCCTGATGACTGGGAGAAAATACTTCTTAATCAATAGATAAACATTTATTATGTGGAATCACAGAATTTGAGCCTTGGAAGAGACCTCAGGAACTATCTAGTCCGGGGAACTATCTAGTCCTGTAGTCTCAAGGCTACATGTTTTGGAGTCTTCCAGTGGCCCACACAGGCTGATTTTTCAGCACATCCATAGAGCCTAGCTGGGGTGGGGAACCTGCAACCTTGAGATCACATGTGACCCTCTAGGTCCTCAAGTACAGCCCTTTGACTGAATCCAAACTTCACAGAACAAATTCCCTTGAGACCACCCCTGATCCAGCCCAACCATACACAAAAGTAATCCCCACTATAATGTACACAAGGAAAATATTAAATAGCAAAGAACTGAAGTGTTTTCCACTAGAAACCTGACCCAAGAGAGGTAAGGGTCAACCTCTATGACTTTAGTAGAATATGGGTTTCTCTAGGGCTCCAGTTCATCTATGTCTGTCTCTAGGAGTTAAAAGCAGGAGATGGTCAGGTTACTAAGTACAGTGACTCTTGGTGAGAAGCATATTCAGACTAATCTGCCTAGATTTATATGTGATAATGTCACTCCGATACTCAATGTCATTGATAGTGAATGATAGACCAAGAAACAGACAATCCCCACTAAGAAATAAGGGGACTCTGAAAGGTATAAGGGCAGACAAAATTCATTGTCTTTATGATTTTACAGAAGTCTAATCACAGCTCCCTTCTCTAAGGAAAGAATCCACAAGGAATATAGACATTAGCAAAAGTAAAAGGGAAGTTTGTTCTAGTGGATTGACTTACTGGTGCTCTTTTAGTAAATATGGTACTGACCATGGTGCTGAACCAAACACTAGTCACTTGTATGACTGCAGTCACTAGCAGCTGTTGTTACACAGACCTGGTAACAGCTCCTTCTATCTTGCTAGTAACTCAAACCCATGTGTCCCAAAGAGGCAGAAATAACCTGGCTAACATCAATGTCAGCAGCTTCCTCTGTGAGCTGAATGGTTTCTTCTTCAGGTAAACTCTTAAGACTTTAATTTCAAGAATGTATGTCCAGGAGCTGCCCTGCTAAAAGAAACTGCCCCTGCCCTTTTCCATGTCTAGAAGAGATCATGGCCTCCCTAGTGCCATGAACTTCACATGCCTTTCTACCATTGTTCTGAGTGCTATCTCTATCCATGATAGAAATGTTCTGTTCTCTTTATTCCCTCCTGGATCCCTGCTAATCTATGCAAGTATCTTTGAGGGTCTGGAAGAAAGCAAGGCCTTTTCCTGATTGACTGTGATGGTGGCTGAGGTAATTGACAGCTCTGAAACCCATCTTTCCCAAGTGTCAATGTTCTGAGGTCCTATTCTGATTCTTTAGAGGGAATAAAAAAGGGAAGAGGCATAAGCCTACATATAGAGTCTCTTTGTCCTTTGGCAAGGAAAGACCTTTCTAACCTGCCAGTTGCCCTCCAAAGGTCAGGCTTCAGTGATGTGAACACTGGTCAAAAAGGACTCCTTTCAGTGGAAATGAGAGTAATTAAGACTTCCTTCCTTGGGCTAAAGGCTTCCCTCCAAGGGTACTTCCTCTCACCTTCCTGAACCCTCACTCACAATAATCAGGCAGGGTTGACCTGAAATGTAGGCAGAGTATGGGATACTGTTTGCATAGTACACTTAGAAGACTCCAAACACCCCAAAATATATCTTCCTGTCAAAGCGTTCAAAATTCCACTGTTAGACATCCACAGATTCATCAAATGTTTGGGGGCATTAATTTACTAAGACATGAAAAATCTATGCAAAAACAACTTTAACAGGATTTTTGACAGAAATCAAGGAGGAACTGAGTAAGTGGGAAAATATCTCCTGCTTGTGGTTAGCATGAGCAAATATAATAAAAAATGCCAATACTTCCCAGATTTAATGCAATTTCAATAAAAATGCCCATAGGTTATTTTGTAGATTAAGGTTATAACAAAATTTATATAGAAAAATAGACAAGAATATTAAGAAGAACTATGAAAAAGAAAATTGGCAAAGGGGGACTGACACAATCAGGTTGCATAATGTACCTAAAAGTAATAATTATTTTTAACTGCCTGGCATCAGGAAAAGAATAGAGAACTAGATCAACAGAATAAAATAAAAAACCCAGATATAAATATTAATATATCTACATACATATACATATATGTATATATAGATAAATATACATAAAGAGAGAAGAGAGAGAGAGAGAGAAATAATACACAGTCCACAGTGGAACATGGAGCATTGGTCAAAGGATTTTAACAATTTTCAAAGGAGGAAACACAAACTGTCAATAACCACATAAAAGGATTCTCAAATTCCCTACGAATAAAATACAAATAAAGACAACCATAGGATATCACATTACATTCATTGAAATTGCAGAAATAAGAAAATTCAATGTTGGTGGAACTGTGAAGAAACAGGACACTGCTCTCAGTTGAGCTAAAAAGGGTTATTGCAGAACAGTAAACTATGCATGAATTAACATTTAATAATAGGTAGTATTTATATTGCATTTTAAGGTTTACAAAACATTTTATAAATATTATCTCATTTTATCCTCACAACAATCCTGTGAAGTTAAGTGATGCTGTCAGTCTCTCTTAACAAATAAGGAAACTGAAACCTGGAAGAAGTGGCTCAAGGTCACACAACTAGGAAATGTCTAAGACCAGGTTTGAACTCAGATCTTCCTCACTCCCAAGTCCAGTCCTCTAGTCATTGAATCACCCAGTTACTAGAACAACTTAAACATTCATACAGCACCATCAGAATAAGATATTTCCACTTTTGTATTGCCCAGGAACCAACTGGCCTATTGTGTGACTACATGCATCTCCTACTAAGTCAGTCTATTCAGAATTGGCACAAAGGAAACCTTAAGTTTCCAGGAGAACAGAGACTTTAGGTAGGAAGTGCTGCTAGTCTGTACCTGTGAAGGAAGTACCCTAGGCTAGATCAATCAGAAGAGGTGACAATTGCCAATGAAAATGCCCCAGCCTCTTATAAATAGGCTTTTGACTAAGAGTGAGGCTCTGATGTTCTCACACATTTCCTTTGCCTCCATTCTCAAAGAACAACACCCAGGGAAGAAGACATGCTTGTGTTTCTGCCAAGTGGTTGGAGAAAGAGAAATGGGAAGGATCACATAAGCCAATTAAACCAATTCACATTGAGATGTGATAGTACCTCTGGATGAAGGGGAAGGAGGGAAACTGAATTACTTTAAAAGAAGAAGTTTGTTAATTCAAAATTATTCTCCAGTTGATAGAATTTCTGGTGGGCCATGTGGCTAAGGAAAAAGGAAGCGTTCCAGGCCAACTCGGGGAGAGATTCTTGTCCTAGAATCAACATCATATAGGCAGCTGCCTACTGTCTAGGCATAAGCTCCACATTAGAATCCCTTCCAGCTGCTGGCTCAGGGTAGCAATTTTTTGTTTGTTAAATTTCTGACACTGCAGAAGCACCATCACTTCCCTCTGTTTCTCACAAGCAGGAAGTAAACTTCTCTAAACAAGAATTAAAGAAATATGTGAGGAAAAAGAGAATGAAAGGGAACAAACATTTATTAAGTGCCTATTATATGCCATGCACTTTATAAATATCTCGTCGGATCCTCACAATAACCCTGAGAGGTAGGTGCTGTTTTTATTCCCATTTTACAGTTAAAGAAATTGAGGCTGAGTGGGTAAATAACTTTTCCAGGATCACAGAACTAATAATGTTTGAGGTCAAATTTGAACTCCTGTCTTCCTGACTCCAGGCTCCACCCCCTACCCACTGTGCCACCTAGCTGTCTCAAGGGAGAATGAACTCTCAATCTCATCTGGGACTGCTTTCTTTCTCCATACTTGATTCTGGTTTGCCACTGGCATAGAACATGGGAATGATGTGATGAGAGCTGCACTTTTCATTCATTTGAGATTTATTAAGTAGCTCCTATGTGCAGGACCCTATGCTAGCCTACACAGAGATACAGAAATGGCATAAGTTAATCCTTGCCTTCATGAAGCTCTTACAGTCTAGGTAGGGGAGATAGAGTATACTAAGTACATAAAAAATTATATTAATAATAGCCTCCAATTCTATAGCACTTCAAGGCATGCAAAATTTTTTCTCATTACCTTGTGAGGTAGGTAGTACAAACAATATGATCCCCATTTCCAGATAAAGAAACTGACACCCACTAAGGTGAAGTGACTTTCATAATAGAGATTCAAACCTAGGTCCCCAGACTTCAGATCAGGCCCTCCTTCATACTATTTCTCATGTATATGTTCTATGGGTCCTTCCAGGGTTTGCACATTTTACTTCCCTCTATGCACCCTGTGATTCAATGACACTGGCTTTCTCACTGCTCTTGAACAAAACCCTCCATTTCCTGATTCTGGATATTTGCACTGGCTGTGCCCTATGCCTAAAATGCTCTCCCTCCATAACTCTGCCTCCTGGCTTCCCTGACTTTCTTCGTGTCTTGACCCATCTTCCTCAGGAGAACTTTCCTAGTCCCCCATAATGCTAACGCCTCCCCTTTTACTTTACCTCCCTTCTACTCCATCTGTATTTTGTATGGACATAGAGGTTTACATGTTACCTCTCCCATTAGACTGAGGCCAAATGCTGTTTTTGCCTTTCTTTTGCCCCCAACACTTAGCATAATGCTAGGCATATAGTAAAAACCTGTTGTCTTGTATGTGTGTTTATCAGTACCTAAACATACATTTATGATAGACCAACTGGGGGAGGGGGATGAAAGGCTTTCCCATGATAATGTGTGATGTAAGGAATATTTTTAATAAACTAGTCTGAGGAGGAGCAGATGGGGTCCAAGCGGGGAGAAGAGGGAACGACTCAGACATGGCAGATAGGATTCTTAGTAGGAGCTGGGGAGCCCCCCCCCAAGATTCATCCTGTGTCTGGACAGCTGTCATAAGAAGATGTGACATTATCAAGAGATTCCAGGAACCTCCAAACCTTCCCCCAACAAGCTTTCAGACCCAGACAGCTTCCTACACTACCAGACTCCCTGGAGAGTGGCCCCAATCCCCACTCACTTGACCTAAGCAGAAATTTACAATTGGTGAAAACTTTCTCCCTCCATGTCCCCCCCATCCGCAGAATCCTCCATCCTGAGAATGCCCCCAGCTGTTCTGACTTTCTATTCCAGCTGTTCCAACTGGGATGTCACAGACAGTCAGTGGTGCAGGCTACACTTATCAGCAAGGAGTCAGATGAATATGGTTACCCAGGGGCTGCTTTTGACAATCTGTCTCTCGGGCCCTTTAAAAATGGCCACGGAGTGGCAGTTGATATATTAAGATATTTTTTTCTCTCTGCCTCTAATTTCAGCCTATCCGTCTCCCAGGTGGAGGCTTCATGACAGGCGGTGCCAGGGAAGCAAATGTAAATAGGCTGTTGGCCCAGACTGATGATTTCTGTATTGCTTGCCTCAGACCCCTGGAAGGGTGGCACAGAGGAGATTAGAGGCAGACACCCAGACACCTTAGGACCAGTGGTCTCTAGGAGTCACCCTCTCTCTCTCCATTTCCTTGGTGCTAGGAAAGTTCATCTCTCTTAAGGTTTTAGGAAAATTTCAACTTTGTTATTTAAAATAGACGGCAGACTATTGCCAAGAGCCAAGGCCTGGGAGGTCATAGGCTGAGGGCAACCACTAGAATCTTCTAACCTGGGGAAAGGTACTCTCAGTCCCTTGGTCAGACCTCAGCTGGAATATTGTGTTTAGTTCTGGGTACCACATTTTGACAAAGAATCTGAGAAGCCTGAGCGTGTCCTGGAATGGTAAGGAGAATGGGGAAAGACTTTGAGATCAGGTTACTGCGTCTGACACCTTCATTGCTCAGATGAAAAACTGAGGCCTAGAAAGATTTCTATCAAAGGTCATTGAGTCCAACCGCCTAATTTTATAGATGAGGAAACTGAGGCTCAGAAAAGTTAAATGAGTTGCCAGGGGTCATACAGATAGTATCAGAGGTATGATTTGAATCCATATTCTCTGACATCAAACCCAGCACTCTTTCTATTACACAGGAGGGAACTGGGAATCAGATTAGATGTGAGAAAACTTTTTAAAGTTTCAATTTTATTGATCTTGGTAACTCTTTGTATATAAACTCTCTACACCAATCTCTTCAATTGATCTATTCCTTAATCTTAGAGAATCACGCTGGGCATTGAGATGTTAAGAGGTTTGCCCATGGGCACATAACTAGCATGTCTGAGTCTAGGTCTGCCTGACTCCAAGGCTCATCCCATATCCAGAGACAATATGATTTAGCAGAAACAAGACCTGAGTTTAAAATTTCTCCTCTGACACTGCCTGTGTGACCTTAGACAAAGTACTTAATCTCTCTGGGACTCAGTTTTCTCATCTGTAAAATGAGAGAAGCAGGTTAGAAAGTGTCTAAGGTTCCTTCCAGATATATATATATATATATATATATATATTATCCTATGACCCCCAACTATGAGTTAGGAGATAACTCCTGGCAAGTAATTGAAACTCAGAGACTTTAAGTGGTTGCACAGCTAGAAAGTTTCTGTTGCAAAATTTGAGTCTATCTCTCCCCGACCTCAAGCCCCAGAATTCTATTTGCTCTGGATCTCACCCCTTTATACATTCACATAGACTCTAAAATAGGATGGATCGGTAATTTCCTCAGCTGTGAGGACCTCTAGGCAGAGTACTCACCCTCTGCCTTGGTTTTCCTAGAAAGTGCCAGAGGTACCTAGAGTTTAAATGGCTCATCCAGGGACTTCCAGCTGGTGAAGTCAATCCCCTCAGTTTATAGATGGGGTAGTTGAACCCTAGACAGGTTATAGAATTTGCTCCAGGGTCATATAAGGGGCAGAGCCAAAGTGACCCCTGAACTCCCTTCCAAGTCTATAGCACTACTCTCCTACGCTCCTGTAAGTAGCCTGAGCTAGATGTGGAATGGAAACCAGTTAGCAGTCTACCTGGGCCACCAAAGCTATATGTAACCAGCAGCTGAAAGAGGGCAGGAAGGCCAGACAAGGTGATAGCTAGAAAGATTGCCTGTGGAGAATGGAAAGCATTCTCCCTTAGAGAGATAGACCCTCAGAATACGGGGCAAGCCTCGAAGCCCAGACTCCAGGTTCAGTTTTCAACAACACTCTAAAGTAGGTGCTATTATTATTACAACCATTTTACAGATAAGGAAATGAAGGCTTAGAGAAATTAAATAACTTGCCTCCAGTCTGACAGACTGTACATGTATAAGGCAGAGTTTGAACTCAGATTTTCCTAAATCTAAATCCAATGTTCTATCCACTGTACTACCTATTTTTGTCCTAACCTCAGACCATGCATAACACTATGAACCAACTGATAAGGTCTGTCTTTCAAGGAGCTTAAAACACATGTGACCTTGGGTAAATCATTTAACTTCTGTGAGCCTTAGAGTCCTCTTCTGTAAAATGAGAGTATAATGTAGCAAAACTTTGACACTCTACCTTCATACAGTTGTGGTGAGGCTCAAAGAAGATATTGAGTATAAAGGGCTTTGTAAGCCTTTAGGCACCATATAAATGTCAGCTAGTATAATTTGAATGTTCCTAAGTCCCTTAGCAGCCCCTAACCTACTATGTGCCATGATAAAAATTTACGAGAAACTCAGAAGCTTGACATTGAAATAAGCAAAGGAAGGAGACACAAATATCCCCGTTTTTCAGATGAAGTAAGTGAGGCATCAGAGAGGCTGAGAGATCTATAGGAAGTCAAGATATGTGATGACTTTAAAAAAATACTCACCAAGAACTGCTGGTACATTTCAGGGGTCATACATGCAGTTACTGACTTTGCCAAGCCAACAGAGCTACAAGGTGATTCCTTACATCTTCAAGGAATTCAGAACCTTCTAAACAAAGTAGGAGAGATGGGTAGAGTGTCCAGTTCTTTCCAAAAGAGCAAAGTATATTTTCTGGTGGTTTCCATTGACATAGACAGAGCTGAGAAGCCGCCCATCAACTAGTATTTTACCAGCTGATCAATTTTGTGTAATTCTCATTGAATTAAATCAAATTGAAATTTAATTCCCTTCCAGGAATAAATCCCATGAAAGGATTCAGAGAAGTGTTTGACTTCCTGCTGGCACCTGAAGGATGAAGTCTGCTGAAAGGCAAGTACCAATGTGTCTGTCACCCATAATGTCCACCTCTAGGAAGGCACACAATGGGTATCGGCTTCTGATGTAACCTTCTTGTAATTCGTCCTCTCCTAATAGCTCAAGTCCTTCAATCCACTGAGAATTCAGCCACCATCTTCACTGAAATCTGAACACTATGTCTCTTTCAGCAACATAACATGTATTTGTCTCCTCTGGAAATTTGGCCTAATATCCAGAGGAAGTATGGTTAAGTGCAATCATCTCTTCTCAGTCTGCTGAGATGGTCCTTCTCAATATTTTTTAGCCCCCAGGACATTGTGCTCTTTACCTTCTGGTTTTGAGAAGGACCTAGAAGGAGGTCAGGTATTAAACATGACAAGTCAGTAAATAAATATTAAGTGTCTACTGTGTACCAGGCGTTGTGCTAGGGTTATAAAGAAAGACAAGAATAGTCTCTGCTCTCGAGGAACTCACAGTCTAGTGGGGGGAGACAACATGTAAACAGTTATGTACAAACAAGCTATACACAGGATAAATTAGAGATAAGCAACTGGAAATAAAGGGGATCAGGAAGGCTTCCTGTAGAAAGTGGGATTGTAGCTGGATCACAGCATGAAATTGGCCACCTAGATCAGAAAGAGAAACTGACAGTCCCTTGGTAGACCCACGGAAGGGACACTGATGGATGAATCAGCTCACTAAAAGATTGACTAGAGAAGTGTTCAAGCTTCTTGATTCCATCTCCCATCACAAAAAATGTCTCCGTTGGGAGCTAATAAACAGTCCTCAACATTCCAGTTTCTCTTCCTTCTCCTCCATGTCCTCCTCTCCTTTTCTTCCTCTTCCTTTTCCTCATCCTTCTTCTCCTTCTCCTCCCTCTTCTCCTTCTCCTTCTCCTAGAGTTTGTCAGAATCAGTCCCCAGTGGAACTGAGGTTGTGTAATAAGGTCATAAAAGTAGTAAACGTCAAAGAGAAGGCATGAATCCAGGTCCTCTGACTTTTGGAACTCTTACCAGAGGACCACACTGCCAATGTGAAGAGAGTACAAGGAAAACCCCCAGACTTGGATTAAATTAATGGGAGGATCATAGATTTAGAGAGGGATCAGCCTTTAGAAGCTATGAAGTCCACCCCCCTCATTCTACAGATGAAGAAACTGGAGCATTGCAGGGGGTGGGGGGTGGGGGTCATGCATCTAATAAGTGCCTGAGGCAGTATTTGAACTCATATCTTTCTGACTACCAGTCTAGTACTCTACCAGCTATGCCATCTAACAGTAGATAATAGTTTCACATCATGCCATGATGGGAGTTACCCAGGGTAGGCAAGAATAGATGGGTTGCAACTTACTTCAGTACAGGGAAGTATTTTCCACACTCACTCAGACCCCTGGAGTTTACAAGTCACTAGAGACAAGTTGCAGCTCAAGATAACTTTGAATCATAGATTCAGAACTGGAAGGGACCTTAGAGATCATTTAATTTCATTCCCTCATTTTACAGATGAGAAAGGTGAGACCCAGAGGGAAGAAGGAATTTTTCCAAGGACACACAAATGGTTAGCATCAGAACTCCCCATACCTAAGCTGTCACCAAGGCCTGTTGATTTCTCCTTTGCAATAACTCTCAAATACACCCCGCCTTCTCTCCTCTGACACTGTACTCACTCTAGTGCAGGCCCTCTTCACCTCATGCCTCCATTACTACAAGACCTTGCAGCTGGGTCTGCCTGTCTCAAGTCTCTACTCCAATCCAACCTACATTTAGCCAATAAAGTGATTTTCCTGAAACACAGATCTGATCATGTCACGCCCCCCGCCCCGCTTCCCAATAATCTCCAGTGCCTCTCTATGACCTCCAGGAACAAATACAAAATGTTCTGTATGGAATTCAAAGACCTTGATAACCAAGCTTCCTCCTACCTTTCCAGTCTTCTTACGCTTTACTCCTCAACACATTCATCCAGTGACACTGATCTCCTACCAGACTTTCCATCTCTTGGCTCCAAGAATTTTCTCTGACTGTCCCCTATACCAGGAATGCTTTCCTTCCCGCCGCTCCCCCCCCACCCCGCCCGACTACTGACCTCCCTGGGCTTCCTTTAAGTCCCAACCAAAATCGCACCTTCCATAGAAAGTCATCCCTAACCCCTCTTAATTTCAGTGTTTTTCCTCTTTTATTTCCTATTTATCCTGTATATCCTGTATGTGTAATTTTATATATATATTTGTATCCTATATATCCCATGTTGCATATATATGTATGTGTATGTATATATGTGTGTGAGTATATGTGTGTGTGTGTGTGTATGTGTGTGTGTACCTCCTGCTTTCTCTGTGTGTATTTATTCTGTGCTATCTCTCCCATTAGGTTGTAATGCCCTCCTTGAGGGCAGGACTACCTTTTGCCTCTGTTTGTATCCCCAGCACTTAGCACAGTGCTGTGGCACTTAAAGTGTTCATTAATTGACTGACTGATTGATTGATTGATTTGGACATGGATCACCAAAGAGCCAGACACAAATAAATCCAAGGAAAACCTTGAGCACACATCTTAAGTTACAAAGTATGTTTTGGAAGCTTACAATCACAAGGAATTTTTTCCCCTGGTTAGGCCTGAACTCACTCTCTCTCTCTCTCTCTCTCTCTCTCTCTCTCTCTCTCTCTCTCTCTCTCATCTTTGTCTTCTCATGTCTCTCTCCCTCATGCTTTGAGCAGATCATTTTTCTCTCCCTATTCCCTATTTCCTCCAGCTGCAAGACCTTTGCCCACTGAGCGGCCTGCAATCCAGAAACACTGGTCTTCTTGCTGTTAGTTGAAAATTGAACACAATTCTCCACCTCCCTGCCTTTACCCTGGTTGTGCCCCCTACCTGGAATGCACTCCCTCCTTACCTCTACCTCTTAGCTTCCCTGACTTCCTTAAGACTCAATGTAAACCTCACATTCTGCAGGAGGTCCCTGCTTTCCCATTCCTATTCCCCACTATCCCCAAGCTAGTGCCTTTCCTTGAAGATTATTTCCAATTTTCCCAGTATGTAGCTTGCATGTACATAGCTGTTTGCACAAGATCTCCTCCCCACTCTGTTACAATGTGATCGTCTGAGGCAGGGACCTGTTTTTGCCTTTCTTTGTATCCCCAGCATTTAGCACAGAGTCTGACATGACTACTTAGTCATTTTCAGTCATGTTCAACTCTTCATGACCGCACTCGGGGTTTTCTTGACAAAGATACAGGAGTGATTTGCCATTTCCTTCTCCAGCTCTTTTTACCAATGAGGAAACTGAGGCAGGGTTAAGTCATTTGCCCAGGACCACACAGCTAGTAAGAGTCTGAAACTAGACTTGAACTTGGAAAAATGAGTCTTCTTAACTCTATCCACTGAACCACCTAGCTGCCCAGCATATACTAAGTCCTTAATAAATACTGCTTGTCTGAGGGACTTCAGTCCCAGTAACCAGGGCAGGGACAGCCAGACTCCAGACCATGTGGGACAGAATCTTTGCGTTTGAGCACAGCTTAATTCGTTTGCCTATTTTGGGGGCAGGTAGGTGGCACAGTGGATAGAACATCAGGCTTGTAGTCAGTAGGACCTGAATCCAAATTCAGCCTCAGACACTTACCAGCTGTGTGATTCTGGCCAAGTCACTTAACCCTGTTTGCCTTAGTTTCCTCATCTGTCAAATGAGCTGGAGAAGGAAATAGCAAACCCCTCCAATATCTTTGCCTAGAAAATCCCAAATGGGGTCATGAAGAGTCAGACATAACTTATCAACTAAACAATTATTCATTCCACAAATAATAATTGAGTGCTTACAGTATATAAAGCTCTTGAGATGTTGCTGCACCTACAGCATTCGTCCACCTGACATGGGACTTTACACACAACAGGCACTTAATAATGGCTTCTGATGTAAAGGAGGGAGATGGCCTATACATGGGAGGAGAAGAGAGCATGTGAGAGAAATGTTCCTGTGTGAAAAAAGCTTCTCCCTCTCTCCTTCCCCACCATCCCCCATCCCCAAAGCACCGTAGAAAGCCAACAGGAAGAGACATATTTATTTCTTAAGACCACGAGTGAAGCAGGAGAGACGCCAAGTCTTTCTCTCTCCATAGCAACAAGCCTTCACTCCAACTCTGGGACCTTTCTCCTCCATCTTTCCCTGGGGGGTCTGTGACCCACTCCTTCAGAAGCTCTCCACTCTGAGGTCTCAGTTTCAAACACATCTCTCCTCCACTCCTTCCCCAGCATTCACAATTAGTATCGATAAAGCACTTTAAGGTCTACAAAGTGCTAATTCAAGTTTTCTGAACTCCAAATCTAGAACTCTATGCATTACAAGAATTAGCTGCCTCTGACATTGGCAGGAGAAAAGAATATCCTGGGTTGTTTTAGGGAGGGAAGTAGCAGGAGGGGTATCCAACAAACACATAGATTGGCTCCCCCACCACCACCACCATCAAAATAATAAAAATGAATTCACTTAGCTTCTGGAGTTGAGTACCTCACTAGGATGAAATGAGTCACAGACCTTGCCCCTGCCTTTCTGTGATAGCTCAACCAGCCATCATATAGCAAGGTCTACTGAGTTTCCAGTTTGGGGTGAGATAAAGGAGGAATAGACCCAAGGCCTGTCCTAAACAAGCTCACACTTTGGGCGAACACAGTTGGAGCTGAGTCCTATACAGAATCATAGGAGTGTAGATGTGGGATGGGGTTGGGTAGAGGTGATTGTACCATTTAGGACAGAGAAGGAACAAATCCAAGCCCTATCTTTAGAGGGCTCACACTCTGAATGGCAGAATGCACCAGGCCAGATTTGTTTGGGAGAGATGGAGGGGAGAAAGAAGATGACAGAAATAGAGTAGATCAGACCTTGCCCTCAGGGAGCTCAGCCCAGGAAGTAGAGGGGCTCACCCTCAGTTAAGGACTCCATTTAGTATATATTTATTAAGCAATGTTCTTGGCCAGGCACTGAAATGGAACAATTAAAAGTGACACTTTTTAAAAGGGAGCACATTTTCAACATTTTTGAGTATGGGGACTCATTTTTCACAGACTTCCTAGATGACAGCGAGGAATATTCGGAAAGGAATAGGGGACAGGGATGAGGGATGGGGAAGGAGATAGAAATGGGGATAGAAATGGGGATGAGTATCTAGGTGTGCATGGGGGAGGGGTAGAGATGAAGATGGGAATGGGGTGAAGACGTAGATGGGGATGAGAATTGGGGTGGGTATGTAGATAGAGATGAGATTGGGAGTGGGGATAGAGATGAAGATAGAGATTGGAATGGGAATGGGGATGGAAATAGGGGTGGTGGCAGAGGTGGTGATGAGGATGAGACTGAGGATGCAATAGGGGATGGTGATTTAAATGGGATGGGGATGGAGGTGAGGATGGAAATGGGGAGTAAGTGTAGGAAAAGGAGGGGAAGGAGTAAAAGATAGCAAATGGGAAGGGGATGCTGGCAGGACAAAATAAGCCAATTTCCACAAGTTTGGCTCAACTAGATTAGCCAGAAGAGTTGGACAAGATAGAGGAGGACAGTAGGACCTGTGTAACATTACTGTTCTCCCCTTTTCCCCTTAGTGGACCATAAATTCCCCAAGGAGCCCAGGCCTGATCCTCCTCTTTCTCCCTGAGACTGTGAGCTCCCTGAGAGGGACCTGGGTCTGCTCTTGTATTTCCCCCCCCTAAACTGTGAATTCCCTAAAAGCAGAGTCTGGACCTATTCTTCCTTCCCACCTCTCCCCATTCAAACTGTAAGGTCCCTGAAGGCAAAGATCAAGGATTTCTCTTCCTCTGGTCTCTCTGACCATAATATGGTACAGAGTTGGAGGGGAATGATGCACTGTCCATGGCAAACAGACGTGGCCACTCTCTTCCCAGCTGGCTCCCTGGACTCCAAGGACCCTTAAAGGTATTACCCTCCAGTTCCCTTCTCTTACAGCAAGCTCGTCAGCCTAGAGGGGAATCTCTAGTGAAGAGTTCCAGCATTTTGTCCTTGGCCTTGTCCTGTTAAACCATCTTATCAAAAGGCTTGGATGAAATGGATGACAGACTAATCAAGTGGCTGGATAACACAAGGCTTAGGAGAATAGCTAACATGTTGGATAACAGAGATCAATATTCAAAACTATCACAATGTGTAGGTTCTAACAAGAAGAAATCCAATAGGTATGAGTGTGAGGTTCTGCATTTAGGTTCAGAAAAATCAATGACTAGATAGGAAAGGTATAGAGAGGAAAAAAAACTGGAGGACTGGGTGGACTGCAAACTCAATACGTGCCAACAGTGTGACTAGCTGCCAAAAAGGCTCGCGTAATTTTAGACTGAATTAATCAAGAAATAGTTCCCAGAATTAGAAAAGTGAGTCCTTTTGTCCTCCTCTGCCCTGATCAGGCCATATCTTATGCTCAATTCTGGGAGCCTCATTTCAAGGAGTAAATCAGCTTATCTAGAGCTTGTCCAGAGGAAAGGACGAATGTGATGGGGAGGCATTTGACCCTGAGTATCAGTGGAAGGAATTGGCAGGAAGAACATTGGCTCAAGAGTCAGAGAACTGGGTTTGAATTTTACCTCTACTATTTACTACCTGTGCAATCTTAGGCAAATCACTTAGCCTCCTCATTCCTCAGTTTTCTCTTCTGTGAAATGGAAGGGGCTGAACTAAAGGTCATCTGAACCACCTCTAGATCTAAGATCCTATGATTCTGGAGAAAAGAAAACATGGTAGCTATGATGGCTATCTTTGCACATCTAGCTGTACATACCTTAACTGAGGATATGCTCCACAGCTCTGTCCCTGGCCTTCTCTCTTTCTGTTGTTATCTCTCTGTCTCTGTCTCTCCTTATCTCCATCTGCCTCTTCCTCTGTCTCTCTTTCTGTCTGTCTGTTTCTCTATCTCTTTCTGTCTCTGTCTCTCTGTCTCTTTGTCTCTGTCTCTCTCTCTCTTTTTCTCTCTCTTCCTCCCTTTCTCCCTCCTTCCCTCCCTCCCTGTCCTCCTCAGTTGGATTCAATTACCATCCTATCCCCATCATTTCACTGAAAATGACTCCCAGATTATAACCTGACCTTTCCTTCCTACCCTACTTCAGGGCCCCATCAGTCCTCACCTGGACTATTTCAATGGCCTCTTGTTTAGACTTCCTGCCTTTTTAGGTCTCTCCTCACTTCAGTATATCCATCATACAATTACTAAAGCTATCGTCCTAAATGTCCAGGTCTGACCACGTTATTCTCTCGTTCAGTAAACTCCAGTGGTTCCCAATGACCTATAGAGTTAAGTACAAACTCCTCTGTTTGTCATCTAAAGATTTTCTCAATCTGGCTATCATCCTTTCCAGATTTATTCTATTGTATTCTCCTTTACACACTCTAATATGCGAGCCAAACTGAACTTTGCTGTCTCTCATGCACAATGACCCACACTGATCCCATCCCTGGAATACATTCTCTCTTTACCGCTTCACCTTGGCTCTTAGAATCCTCAGATTTCCTCAGAGATCAACTCAAATGTTTCCTCTACATGAGGCTTTCTCTGACCGCTCACTTACAAATGTTTCCCTTCTCCCAAATTACTTTGCATTTATTTTTGTACATATTCCCTATGTATATAATCACTCTAAGCCCATCATTAATTGTAGCTTGGGCAGGGACCTATTGTTGTCCAACTTAGGGCCTTCAGAGTGCACTGGGTTAAAGGTTTTGAGAATGACAAGGAAGGAAGGAAAAAAGGAAGGAAAGAGGAAAGGCCATCTAACCAATAAAACCCAAAGTAAGGGGAGAGGGAGAGAGAAGGGAGAGGATGAGCTGGGTTACCATTAGAAAAGGTCAAGGTCTCCCATTGCATCCTGGGCCATCTCCAATCATTCTGATGAATATCTGGTCACCGGACCCAGATGGCTCAGGAGGAGAAAGTGAGTCTAGTGACCTGCACAGCCCTCCCTCACTCAAAACAAACTCAAGTGTAAGTCAGGTCATTATTTCTCTGATGTCAGGGTCTTCTTCAAAAACGAAGGACGAACACAGCAACAGCAACAGCAGCAGCAACAGCATTGTCTCCCATGGACTATAAGCTCTTTAAGGGCAGGAATTAATTCATTTTGATCTGTGTATGGTCATCTCCTTATACAATGCCTGACATATGATAGGAATCAAATAATCAATTCAACAAGCATTTATTAAGCACTTACTGTGTTCCTGACCCTATTCCAGGACCACAATGAGAATATAAATAAAAGTCAAGACACGGTTCCTGCCCTCAGAAAGCATTTATTAAGCACCTATTTTTTACTTGGTACTGTGCTGACCTCTAGAAACTCTCCCCCACAAATGGGTTCTTTACCCCTACATTCCTATAACTTAACATAAATGTTAGTTGACTGGTTATATTCTAGATAAGGAAGATGTCTAATAATTAGAATTATATGAAGATAGAACAGGCTGCCTGATAAGGTAATAACTTCACTATGACTAGAATAGTTCAAGAGTTGAAGGAGGGAACTTCTCCATGCTCAGTTGAGATCATGCACTACCTTTTACTGATCAATTTAAAGATAATGGTCCCCTTAGTAACCATCAGTCTCAGAATAAAATACCTCTGCCCTATGATATAGACTGGATTATCAGCCAGCCTGAAGTTATACAATTCCAACCTAAAATATTCAGAAATTTATCTACATTCCTATGGATAGTCCAGAGGAGGTGTAGACCCTTGTTTTTCCATATCAGGGTTGAATGAATTAATGAGTGAGTGAAAAAGCATTTTATTAAGCCTGACTATGGGCCAGGCACTATGCTAAGCATTGAGGATTCAAGAATGTTAAAAAGAGACAGTTCCTACCCTCAGGGATATTCCATTTTAATAGTGGAACACAATACAGGAGTGTTATAACTGGGAAGAGTAGTTTTGGGGGGAAATAAAAAATTGGAGGCCACCAGCCATGGTAGGCCAGTAGTGACACGGCCAGGGTGGATGACTGGACAAAATGTGAAATTGAAGCATAGTTTAGTATCTAGGCCCAGCCAGTAATTATAGTGGGCTAAGACGGTTAGTGGGCACATACTTAATTACTAATCAGCTGGGTTGGGCCCTAGGAATGCAACTTTTACAATGAGTGGATTAACATCTCCAAAGTAGAGAAGCCTAGGGTTGGGCATATCAGAGCTGAGAAGCTGAAAGACTGGTTGACTTACATTATGTATTGTATTTTATTATATAAGGTCACAGGATTTTGAGTTGTAATAACCTTCAAGGTCACATAAAAATAAAGATAATAACAGTACTTATTCCCTTCCTGGTGAAATTGTCCTGAGTAAAGTGTTACAGAAGCAGTTGAAGTGCTTTAGAAATGGGGGTAAATGTCAGTCCCAAGTCTTCTTTTTACAGTTTGTAGAATCATAGAATTAGAACTGGAAGAGACTTCTGAGGACCTCTAAACCAACCCTATCATTTTATAGATGAGGAAACTGAGGCCTAGAGAAGCAAGTCCTGCGCCCAAGATCACATGGGTGAAGCATCAGAGGCAGGGATCATCTCCAGATCCCCACTGACTCTAAGCCCCAAGCTCTTCCCATTTTTCCCCCCAGTACTTCTCCTACAAGCACATAATCATGGCATTCTAAAATGGAAGAAAACGAAAGCTTATCCAGGCTAACTCCTTCGTTTCACACATGGGTGAATGTAGACTGGGAGAGGTAAGGTCCCCTGCCCAAGATCAAACAGTATATCAGGATCAACATGTTTGATCTTGCTTGCAACAGAAGGGTTGGTTTGATCTTCAGGCAGTCTGGCATAATGGACAGAATTTTGAATTTGGAGTCAGGAAAACCTGGGTTTGAAACCCACTCCAATACTATTTGGGAGATTTTGTCAAAAGTTAAGCAAGTCATTTAACTTCTCTGAGTCTCACTATCCTCATAGATAAAATAGGAATAATAATATCTATGGTCTACCTCACAAAGTATCTGGGATGCTCAAATGTGAAGCACTTGGAAAACTTTGAAGTGCTTTATGAATTAAATGTCAATTATCAATATTATCAGTTGAGAGTTTCCTGGAAAAGTTGTCTAAGTTTAAGAAAAGGAAAAGTAATTAAGTAGATTAACCTCTCCACAAATCTTGTAGGATGCCCATACTGAGTACCCTTGCTGACCAGGTGCCCTCCATATTTATGCTCCATTGTGCCCAATAATCCAAGGACCTCCAGGATATCCTGTCATGGCCATCATCCCCATGGTCAACCAATAGGACTTGCCCCCTCTTACTAATGAAACTCTCCCATCAACTCCATCTTTTTCAATTCTAGTGTCATTACTGTCCATATCTTCATTACCTACATTATTCCATTTCTTTACTCAAAATCCTTCTATGGGTGGTGGGGTAGGAAGGGAATAAGTATTTATTAAGCACCGACTATGTCCAGAAACTATGCCAAGTGCTTTTTACAAATATCTCATTTTATCTTCACAACAACTCTAGGAGCTAGATGCTATTATCTATCCACACTTTACAGCTGACAAAACTGAGGTAGACAAAGATTAAGTGATTTGCCCAGGGCTGAACTTCCTGACTCCAGGCCCATACCATATCCACTGTAATACCTAATTCCACATGGTGCTGAGAAATATGTATATTCTTTTGCATTCCCATTTAGAAGATACCATAAGTCGTTTAGTTCTAATTTCTCCAGCAATTCATTCAGTTCTCTATTTTCTCTTTTATTTGTCTTTGTGCTAGAATTATACTAAACTGAAAGGACATTAGAATCTCCTGTTCCTATTGTGTTACTGTCTATGTATTCTTGTAGCTCAGTTCATATTTCCTTTGTGAATTTAGATGTTCATGCATTTGGAGCGTGTAAGTTTAATATTGAAATGATTCCTTTCAGCATAATGTGGTTTCTTTTTTATCCCCTTTTGTGTTTTGAATTTTTTTTTTTTGCTTTGTCTGACAGCATAATTACAATTCTTGCCTCCTTCACCTAAAGAACAAAATATAAAGTCTATGACAACCTGGCACTCAAGGTCCCTGACAGTTTAGCCCCAACTACCTCTCCAGCTTCATCATCTCTCACTATTCCCCTATATGTGCCCTATACTCTAGCTAAACTAGACATTTTGCCAAGTGATGAGACAACTTGCTGTGCTTGGACTCAATACACGGTTGTGGATGAGAGTCAATCTGGGGCCATATTTGGTAGGTCAAGCCTGAAGGACTGACTTAAAGGATTGGAACTGTGTCTCAATTGCTTCAAACTTAAAAATTTCTTAATTCACAGACATTCACAGACCATAAAACCTGGAAGGGACCTTAGAGATCATTTAATAATAGAATCATATATTTAGAACTGAAAAGAACTTTATCAGTGAGCTAGTCCAAGCTTCTCATTTGACAAACAAGGAAACTGAAAGCCAAGATCACATGTGGCACAAGATCCCAGAGACAAAGATGAAATTGAACCCAGTTCCTTTGACTCCAATTCAACCACAGTCATTCCACCACATCTAGTCAAACAGAAGACAGGGAAACTGAGGCCCAGAGAGGAGGTCATGACTTACCCAAGATCATTAAGACCTGTGCCCAACTCAGTGCCATATGGAGCTAGATACTCAATCTTATTTTGCTGTTTTGTTTGTTTGTTCTGGCCTTGTGATTCTATCATGTAGGAAATTCCTGGTGTAGAAACTCCCTTCAGTGATGCAGGATAGAAACTCCTCTGTCATAAAGAGCGTCTAGGGACACTGAGAGGTTAAGTGATTTGCCCTTGATCATACTAACAGTATGTGTCCAAAGTAAGGCTTAAAACCAGGTGGTTCAGTGGGTAGAGCACCAGGAGTAAGGAAGACCGGAGTTCAATCCAGCCTCAGATGCATACCAGCTCTATGACCCTGGGCAAGTCACTTGACCTGTTTGCCTTATCTTCTTCATTTGTAAGATGGAGATAATAAAAGCAATTACCTCTCAGGGTTGTTGTGAGGACCAAATGAGAGAATAACTATAAATTGCTTAGCACAGGGTCTGGCAAAGAGTAAGTGTTATAAAAATGTGAGCTATTATTATGACACGACGCTCACTCTGACGTTCAATTATGTCATTCTATTACTAGCTATGACAGTGATATTTGTGCTTAAGTTTGTTCTAGTAACAGAAAGCTGGGAAGACTCCACCTAGGACATCCTTATTTCTCTTCTTGCCTTGATGACTCTTAGGATCACTCTTAAGACCACAATTTATAGAGAGAGAGGGTCTTATCAGTCATCTGATACAATCCCCTCATTTTACAAAGGAAAACACTAAGGCCCAGGGTGGTTAAGTGACTTGGCTAAAGTCACACAGATCCTAAGTTGAACCCAAACTTATATTCAGCATCCAATCCACTACACCAAACTAATAATCTTGAATATGTGTGCTCATTATTTTTTTGCAAGGACAAAGCATGAGAAGTCACACACACACGCACACACGCACGCACTCACACACACACACATATGCAAGCACGCACTCACATACACATAACTTTGTGTGTACCCAGGAAATCATTCTCCCCCTCTCAATGCAGTCATTTTTCTCAGGCCCTGACAAGTGATCCTCCAGCCCTCAGACAGGGAGCACGCTCTGTTAGGTTTCTAATTGATAATATCCCACCACTGATGTGCGCCTGTCAGCACCTCGTGCAACTCTATGAGAACAGGTTTCACACTCCTTGTCTGAAACAATTTTTTACAGATAAGCCCAGATTAAGCAGGAATAGCAACAGAATTCAGAATGTACAGGGCCCAGGCAGATCAAAGCCATTGTAAGCTAGGTAGGGTAAAACCTGGCCCAGGACAGGAGTCATAACGAGGAATTTTTATGTCCAAGGCAAATGCAGCTGGACAAAGGCAGACCTAGGGAGAGTCCTAGTGACACTGAACCATAATAAGGAAATTAAGGATCCAGAATATTTCCCCACTCACCCACATACACACCCCTGGTATAGAAAAACTAACCTACAGTACAGGAAGACCATATGATCCTACTTTTATCAATTTTCCCTGAGACTTCCTGAGGCTACTTATCCCAAGTATCCCCCACGAAAGGTGTGGCTGGGTTACCTAAGCCAAGTGGCGTGATTTGGGGGCACATAAATGTCATCTAGGTAACATAGAGGTACACGACCCAGAGACATCTGCATGGGTTCCACTTGAGCCTGCAAAGTGACTTCCAAGAACTATTTCCAAGTCAATTCCTGTGGGGTACAGTATTTCCAGGAGAAAAGGCAGCCTAAGACCTAGTAGCATGACCTTGAATCCCCAAACTCTAGAGAAAGATGTTAGGTGCGTGGGATGTATAAGGGTAGAGGAAGGTGAGCCTCAGAAGAGGGATACCATGGGAATGGGACCTTGGGGTAAGGAAGGAGAGAAACAAGGAAGAACTAGCATAGGACCAGTGAGGTTCATGGCCATCAAACCAAAGGACCATCCCAGGGAGGAAATGTGTCCATCAGAAATCTATGCCCTCTGGCAAAGCAATGATTGCCTCACCCTTATTACATCTGTGCCTAGGACCAGAAGAAGACTTGGGTTCTTTAGCAGTGAGTGAAACCTAGCTGTGACCATTTGGGTTGAAGATCCACAGACTCTCAATCAGTGAGCATAGCTTCATGTAGAAGGTGAACTGGGCACTGAAGCACACCATGACTATCCTCAACACATATCGATGTTAGTGAATGAGGACCACGTCCCTAGTCCAGGGTTTGCTCTGAGAGAGACAACAGAAAAAATGAGAGACAACAGAGTACTGGTAACAAGAGTCAACATTTATTCTGTATAGTACTTTGAGGTTTACAAGGCAATTTACATACATTATCTCATTTGGTCCTCAAAACTCTGTGATATAATTTTGAGTCTCGACCTATAACTTCATTGGAACAGCAGGCTCCCAGTAAGGAAACTCCTACCATGCAGACAAGCACCTATTCTGTATTTTATGGTCTTTAAGCATCGTCTGGGACATTGAGAAGCTAAGTAACATGTCCAGGATCACATGGTCAGGATGTGTCAGAAGAAGGATTTGAACCAAGGTCTCCCTGACTCCCCGCCAGGTTCTCTATCCTTTACCTTTCATTGTTCTCTTCTGCTTCTTGAGGGCAGTAACACAAGCATCATCATCTACATTTTAATACTAAAACTGGGTCACTGTGAGAGATGGTCACATGGCTAGATGTCATCAGAGCAGGGACTTGGAATGGTCCTGCTTTCCGCTTTGTGCACTCTCCATTACACCAGGATGCTGAGATGACTGCCCCTAAAAGGGTTCAGTTTCCGCTGGGGCAACAGGATTCATCTCCAGGAGTAGGGCACAGTTTGGGGACAGCTAAGGAATGTGGTGCTGAATGTAACGGAATTTATTCCAACAAATACTATTAAATGCGTAGTAGTGCCTCCTTGGCTCTATGTTGAGGCCAAAGAAAGGAAGAGAAGAAACATTTCTATAGTATCCATTAAGTGCCAGCGTCAAGTGCTTAGGGATTCAAAGGTAGAGGTATAGAAGACATTGAGTACCTCCTAATGGCCTGAAATAAATAAATGGATAAGCAATTCTATGTGCAAAGCACTATGCTAAAAGTGAAGGATCCAAGTAGAAAAGTTGTCTTTAAGTCATTTCCAACCCTGCATGACCCCATTTGGGCAAAGATATTGGAGTGGTTTGCAATTTCCTTCCCCTGTTCATTTTACAGATGAGAAAATTGAGGCAAAGCAAGTATGAGTGACTTACCCAGGGTCACACAGCTAGCATCTGAGGCCAGATTTGAACTTGGTGAGACAAGTCTTCCTGATTCCAGGCCTGGCACTCTAATTCATTGAGCTAACTAGTTGTTAGAAAAATAATACAGGCCTTTCTCTCTAGGAGCTCACATTCTGATAAGAGGGAGACAATACATACAGGGACATTTTAAGGGCAAGGCAGATGAAAAAGTCCAATGGTCCTTAAGGTGCAGAAGCAAAGACATTTGGTAATGGATCTTTGGTCATGTAATTTCCATTGATAAAACCATACCTATTTCTGTTGTGGAACCATTTGACAGAGTCAAGTGCTTGGGTAGTAAGTTTTCTTTTCCAGATCTTCAGTAGCTGTAGCTCCTAAAAAGGCAGGAGCACCAGGATGCTTCTTTTGATGATGGCTGAGGTCACCAGACTGGGAGCAGAGCCAGTGGTCTGGAGGGTGCTGCTGTTCCCAGGTTCTTGGGCTAACCTGTGCCTCAGTGGCAGTAGATGTTGAGATGGACACAGGGGGTAAATCATCACCTCAGTGATTAGCTATGGGAACCAGGTGGAGAAGCATGGCACCATTATTCTAAAGGCTCTTGAGTTCAAAGTCTTGAGCTATCATCACCAGAGTTTGAAGGGAAGTGATAGCAAAGATTTGATCCAGCTGGGGCCCTTATTGAGGTGCTTACATTGATATATTTTAAATTAAATGTCTACCCAGTCAACAAGCATTTATTTTCTCTCCCTCCCATCTTATAAGACCCTTATAAGAGATATTCATCAATCTCAAATCCTTCTCTCTGAGTGTCTTAGGGAATCATTTTCCCCTCAGACCCTCTATAGCAGACCTGCAACAAAACCCCTGGTGAGCAGCTTAGAAAAGTTAAACTGCTATCACATGTTGCAAGACAGAGTTGAGGGAGAGGAAGGAGGAACCTGGTGATCGCTTGAGCAAAGACCACAATTTGGTTGTGAAAAAAACAAGGATACTTGAGATCCTAGGAATGTAGATTTAGAGATTCAAAGACAGACATGGAAAAGGATCTTGGAAGTCGAGTCCAAACTCCTCATTTTAAAAAAGAAGATGACACCAAGATAGAGAAAGACACAGGCCCACAGTCAAGTGGGTAATTTAACGGTATGTCCAAGACTAGGCAACCAATTGACATTTAGAGTTTGCAAAACAATTTCTGACTATTATCTCATTTGACCCTTGCAGTAGCCCTATAAGGTAGGGCCTAACAGTACCCTCATGCGTCTTCTACAGATGAGGAAACTGAGGCTCAGATAGGTCAAGTGACTTACCCATGGTCAGTATCAGCAGGGAGATATGAACCCAGGTCTTCAGGACTCAAAGGCGAAGACTCCATACCCCTTATCACCTCCGAGATTACTTAAGCTGGAATGACTCAAAGATTCCTGAGGTCACAGGCCACCTGAGCCAACCCCCACCTCTTACAGGTAAGCAAACTTAGAGCTGAAAGAGTCTTAGAGATCACTGAGCCTTATCTCCACATTACTGATAAAACAACAAAAGCCCCAGAAGGTAGTCAGAGGGCAAATGGCCCATCTTAGAACTATACTATCCCTGACAAGTGGCCCCCCCAGTTCAACTTGTATGTTATTTTTTGGCCCTGCTTTCTTCATGTACATTTTCCCAAATGTCTTTGAACTCTGTATATTGTTTATTCCTTTATGCACAAAGATATTCTATTGCATTCATATATCACAATTTGTTCAGCTATCCCCCAGTTGTTGAGCGAATAGCTTGCTTCCAATTTTTTCACTATTACAAACAGTGCTGCTATGCATATTTTCCTACAAATAGGTTTTTTCTTCCTGTCAATCACCTCCTCTGAGCATGAAACTCAAATCGGCCTCAATGCATAATTTTTATTTTATAATTACAGATTGTTTTCAAAGATGGACCCATCCACAGCTCTCCCAGCAGTGAGTTGGCACTCCTGTTTTCACATAGCCCATGATGGGCATTTTCAGACACAAGCCTGGCCATGCCTAGCACTATCTACCCTCACCAGACTCCACCTGCTACACCTAATTCTGCTAGCCAACCTTGCCTGATTCACCTTGATTACAGAAGGTCTGGGAAAAACTGTGACCAGCTATGCACTGGCCTCTCTCTGGGGCTTGCTGACTCGCAGGGCTTCAGTGGAGTCTCCTGGAATCTTCTGAGATTCCCTAGTAGTATTTCATCATATCCTAATAAATACTTGGGCTTTTTCTTCTGTCCAGATATCAAGAAGAAGGGATTTGGGAAAGCACCAAGATGTACCACTCCCTCTTCAATGAAAACCAAGGTCTCTCTGTTCAAGTTTTTTTCCCCACTTTACAATCCCTGGGAAGCAATTTGATCTCCCCACCCTCTTGCAGTCCCAGTCTCTGTACCCCTACCTCTTCATTCATTAAGGGTCCTTTTTACCCAGGACTCTCTCCCAGTGGTTGGCTCTGAGACTGACGACTCTAAGAAAATGCTAAGTTGGGGCACAGTGGAGCCTTTCTATCATCAAGACATCCTCATGCAGATTGGATTCCTCCCCCATCTGTTTCATTGAATCAAAGATCTCAAGCTAGAAGGAACTTCAAAGATCAACTAGGCCAGACCCCTAATTTTACAGATAAGGACACTGAGGCCTAGGAAGCTCAGATGACTGACTCTAGGTCACATGGGTAGCACCAGAGGTAGATCTGACTCTGACTTCAGAGGCAGTGCTTTTTCCACTGGCCTTCCTTCTACTCACCAGTACGTCCTGTTCTTCAGGGAAGCTGTCAAGGAGCAACGAGAACAACACCGGATTTGGAGTCAGAGGACCTAGGTTTGAGTGTAGCCCTACTCCATGCTATCCAAGTGACCCTCTCTCTCTGGGCCTCAGTTTCCTCATCTTTAAAAAGAAGTTATAAGAAATGATGAAGGGGAATAGTTTCAGAGAAACATGTGAAGACTTGTATGAACTGATGCAGAATAAAGTAAGCAGAACTAGGAGAACAATTCATACAATTACAATGATATTGTAAAGATACAACTTTGAAAGTCTTAGAAACTCTGATTAACACCAAGACCACCCATGATTCCAGAAGTCTCATGATTAAATAGGGTGCCCACCTCCTGACAGAGAGCTAATAGACTTAGTGCATGCAGATTGAAGCATATTTTTTGGACAGAAATTGATTTTGTTTGATTATAGGAGTTTGGAATAGGAGTTTTCTTGTTCATACTTTCTCAATGAAAGGGGGGACGTTGGAAGAAAAAGATCTCCATGAAAATAACTTTTCATTAAAAAATAAAACAAAAGTTGGACTAGAATTCAGGAATTATTTATGATAGCTATATTTCAATAGAAATAGTTCCCTTCTTATTTTTTGTATTTTGTACATCTAAAAACATAATTCCAAGAAGGAATCCGTAGGCTTCACCAGGCTACCAAAGGTGTGCACAACCCAAAAGAGGTGAAGAGCCCCTAGACTGGACAACCGCTAAGATCCCTTCCAGCTGTAAATCCTATGATCTTGGAATATCTCTGCCCAGAGCAGTGTTTGGAGTCTGACCTCTGTTCATTTGGCAGTTTGGACTTTCAACTGCTTTTCACTTCTATTGGGTTCAAGCAGATGTTAAAGTGATTATTATTTCCAGAGGCTATACTGGCTGCTCAGAAGGCAGCTGGGAATCATCATGTGATTGACTACTGGCCAAGGATTAATCCACAAAATGGACCCTCTCCTTACCCAGATAATCAAGAGTTTTCTCTGTATATAAGCCTAAAAGAAACAGATGTTAACACGCACAATTCCAAAAGTTCCAAAAACACCCTTCCCCTCAAGCTAACTGTGGGATCAGGAATTCTTGGCTGGATGAGGAAGGAAGGGGATCATAGGTTTTATACCTAAAGACCCTAGGATCAACTAGTCCAACCCTTTCTTTGTATGAATGATTAATCTGAGACCCAGAGGGGGAAAGTAATTTGTCCAAAGTAATTTGTCACACAAGTAGTAGGTGGCAGAACCAGGATCTGAACCAGGTTCAAATCTGACCCCAAATTCAGCATTCTTGAATCTATACTACATTGTTTCCTCTCCTTTTTTCCTCCCCATATCAGGCTCCCCATGCCTCCTGTGAAGTAGGTTAGTAGTATGAACCCAACCCCATGACCTTACTCTGGGAACACAGTCATATGGGTCAGGAGCTTGGAATCTCCAGGAAGGAGAGATGGGATATAAACAAAGGAGATACTGGCCATCTATGATCCATCCCCATCCCAGTCTCTAGTTCCTTCTTCAGCCTCCTCCTAAGTCTCAGTCTCTGGAAGGCAGGGGGTCTCCAGTGTGGGAGATTCTTTAATCCAAAGGTTTCCTCCGTCTCCCCGCTGGGCATCCATATGTTTTTTTCTGTCTTATGTATTTCCTGAATATGCAGAAATGGAGAAGAGTAGAATAAGAACTGAAAACTGGGACTTCATGCCTTAGTTCCCTCCATCCTACCACCTCAGTACCAAGTCCTGCCCCTTTGGAGCCTATAAAAGCTGGCACTGCCAGCCCAGGGCCTCTCCCAGAGAATTTAGAAGAGAAATGGGGAAGAGGAACATCAGTCTGTGATCGATCTAAAGAAAGGGGCAAGAGATTTAACTCCAGGCCTCCTGACCTGACAGGGCCAGAAGGAAAATAAGTTTTCCCTTTTACTTAAAGTCTCTGAAAGCCCTAACACAATCCATCAATCGCAAGTCCCACACCCTTCCTCGACCTTTTGTTCAAAGAGAATGAAGTTTCTCGCTCCAGTTTTCTTGGATTTGACCGTGGCTAGAATGCAGAAACAGAGAGAACCAGAGCCCACCCCTGCAGGGTCCTCAGGCAGAATCCACACCTGGTGGAGCGAAGGAGTTAATGCAGCCTCTTCTGGAGCTTACACAGGTGAGAGATCAGAGAAAACTAAGGAGAGGGAGGAGGCAGTGAATGGTATTTGGTCCAAAGAGCACTGGATTGTGGAGTCCAGATGGATAAAGGGAGATAAAAATCTCACTATACTCTGTCCTGATCAAAACACATCTGGGTTCTTGCATGCAGTTGTGAACACCACATTATAGAAAGGACGTTGACACCGACTCTGACAGTTGTTAATAATGGCTCTGAGTCAAAGATTCTGGGTTCAAATCGCAGCCCGGTCACTGACTACTTGTATGACCTTGGACAAGTCAATTAACCTTAAGGGCAGGGACTGTCTTATGCCTGTTTTTGTATCCCCAACACTTAACCCAGAACCTGGCATGTAGTAGGCACTTAATAAATATTGATCAATTGATTAATGGACTTAACCGCCCTGGGCATGTTTCCTGCTCTGCAAAATGAGGTTGGTTGAGCCAGGTGACCACTGAGATCCCTTCCAACTCTGGATCCATGACCCTATGACCAGCGGAAGCCCATCCCAAAGTGGGTGACGTAGGACAATAAGAAGGCAAGAGAGCAATGTCATGTAAGGCTTGGTTGAGCAATCGTAATAGCAAACATTTACAGAGCATTTGAAAATTTGCAAAGTGCTCTGAATATCCCATTCGATCCTCATGACAACCCAGGGAGGCAGTTGCTATTATTATCCCCATTTTACAGGTGGGGAATCTGAGGCAGCCAGAGGTAAAATGATTTGCCCAATGTCACACAGCTAGTAAGCATCTGAAGCTGGATTTGAACTCATCTTTCTGACTCTGGTCTCAGCACTCTATCATACGCTTGCACTCACCTATGCATGTTAACAAGGAAGGAACAAGACATCACTCTGTGGCATAGTAGAAAGAGTGCTGGATTGGAAGGACCTGACTTCAAATCCTGCTTCTGCCATTTACTACATGCATGATTTGGGTAATTTATTTTCCGTCTCTCCTGCCTCCATCAAGAGAAGGCATTTGCCTAAGGTCCCTTGTGGTTCTACATCCATGATCTATCCATAGATCTATGATCTATTTTCAAGCAGAGGCAGCATCAAGAAACCTCATTGTTACCCGCCCTCTGAGAGACTGGTCCTTACCATAATTCAGCAGAGCTTTTGATCAGGAAACTTCCTTTGCAACAGCAGATGAGGGAGACTTCTCAGGACTCCAGGGTTCCAGAGCAATGCTTTTTGTGTTCTCCAGGGGACTGATAGAGCACCTTTGAAGGATCTCAGCAGCTATTAACCTATTTACCATCCACGCCAAGGGAGTTACATCATGTCCAAAGGCATCTACCCAGTAGGATACAGGGAGAAAGAGCTTAAGCGAAGACAGTTTTATGATACTTTGTAGTCAATTCTGAAAAATCCTTTGGTTTTAATTTGTGAAGGATTGTCACAAAGAAGAAAGATTAAACTTATTCTGCTTGGCCCCAGAGGGCAGAACTGGAATCAGGAGGTTGATGGGTTGATGTTCAGGGAACCAGATTATGGCTTTATTAAAATAAATATTTCCCAACAGTCAAGAGACATCAATAGAATAAGCTGCCTCCAAATATAAGGACTCTCTGCCATTTGCAGTGTGCCAGACCAGCTTACCTGTTGGCCCACCCTGTAAACATCTTATCCTCCTCCTCCATGCCTTTGTCCAGACCCCAGAGTGGGACAGAGAGTGCTACCCAAAGCCCTCCCCAGATGCTGCACCCACTAGCCAGGCTCTCCCCACCCCCCAAAAAAAATTGCTTTTTATTTATCCCAAATTCATTTTGTATCAAGTTAGCTGTGTCTCTATTGGTTCAATAGAATATAAGTTCTCTGAGGACAGGGACTGGATTTTTTTTGTCTTTATAAGTCTCAGTACATGACAAAGAAAACACTTCACAACTGCCACTTGAATAAATGAAGCTGAAAGAATGAGCACTTGCCTCGGATATTTTAGGGAAGATCCATGTTTCGAGGAGGGCTTGGTTTCCATGTCCCCTGAAGCCCTTTGCCACCTGACCCCTCCTGCCTTTCTGATGTTCTTACCTTTGATTTCCCTCCACATACTGAATGACCCAGCAACAACACTAGTCTCCTTGCTATTTCTCTATCCTCAGACTCTGAGACTTTTTTTATTAAATCACTTTTAGATAATGTTTTCTGTCTTTTATAAAAATCATTGTTTTCCCTGATATCCCTCCCCCTCTCCCAGAAAGCCATTCCATCTAACAAATGAAGACACCCTTTATTTTAACAAATAAAGACATTCTATATAACAAATGAAGACATCCTATATAATAAAAATGTTCTATTTAATAAAGACAAATGAGAAAAAGAAGAATTTAAAAATCAGCAGAATTGATCCACACGTTGAAAAAGTCGAAAAATATGTGCAATGAGCAAAACCTATGGACCTCCCACTCCACAAAAGAACCTTGGAGTCCTGCGAAGTCTCCCTCATTTGCTGTTGCATCGGAAGTGTCCTGGTCAAGAGCTCTGTTGAATTTAATGACTAGTGTCTCAGGGGGCTGATAACAATGAGGCTTCTTGATACTACCTCCGCATTCAAGTCAAGCTTGATCTTCATAATTTTGCAGCTTGCCCTTTTGGTTTGTTTTTGCACATGTGATTGTTCTCTCCACTTACATTGTTGAAGTCATTTGTATATATTCTTTTCTAGGCTCTGCTTACTTCACTCTGTATCAGTTCATGTAGATCTTTCCATGTTTCCCTGCATTCATCACACATTTCATTTCTGACAGCACAGTAATATTCCATTACATTCACATGGCACAATGAAGGCTCATCTTCCTGAGTTCAAATCCAACCTCAGACAGTTACTAGCTGTGTGATTCTGGGCAAGTCATTTAATCCTGTTTGCCTCAGTTTCCTCATCTGTCAAATGAGCTGAAGAATGAAATAGCAAACCACTCTAGTATCTTTGCCAAGAAAATTCCAAATGGAGTCACAAAGAGTTAAACATGACCAAAAATGACTAAACAACGGCAAAATCAATGTGTGTTTACTTTGTTTCCAGTTCTTTGCCATCACAAAAAGTGCCATTATAAACATTTTGGTGTATATGTGGGCTTATCAATGGCTTTCTCAGGGTATAAACATAGTAATGACACTATGACTTTCCACTGGTTGCCTACCCTGCCTCCCGTGCCTGGAATGCTCTCCCTCTTTGTCTCTGCTTCCTGCCATCCTTATCATGTTTCAAATCTCAATTCAAATCCCAGCTTCTGCAAGAGGTCTTTCCCAGGCCACCTCAATCCTAGTGCCCTCCATCTGAGATCATCTCCACTTCCTCCTGTATGTATCTTTTCTATACACAGGAGCTTACTTGCTCTCTCTCTCCCATTAAAATGTGAGCTGCTTAGAGTTGATTTTTGCTGTTGATTTTTTTCCTTTTTTTGTATCCCCAGTATATAGCATATAGTAGGTGACTGACCCTGAGGTCCCTTCCAGCTCTAGGGATGATCAAATACTTGTCTACATGAAATGACACAATTATTTTGATTCCATTTTTTATGAAATCCACTGAATTGGTCAAATGTTTGGGTGTCATCCAGACAATAAGCATTGAGAGGTCAATGGAAATATGGGTCCTGAAAGAGAGAGCAAAAGAAATAAAGACAGAGAGAGAAAGACAGAGACACTGGGGCAGAAGCAAAGAAGAGACATTGAGCCAGTGGGAGACAGAGAAGATCCATGGAGGCTGACATGAATCAAGACATTGAGATAAAAAAGAGGAAGATAGAGATAGAGGGAGAAACTAAGAAAGACTGCTATGGAAAGAGACACCCACACACAGAAATTCTGGGGAAGGTCAAGTTGGGGGATAAGGCCTGGAGAACAGAACTGGGAAGGAGGGTAAGTGAATGGAGGGAGGTAGAGGGAGGGACAAACTGGGCTGAAAGCAGGGTCTGATTAGCCAGGGTCCTGCTCCCAGCCAGTACCCTACACAACATGCAAAATCCCTGTTTCCTTGGAAACCAGTTCTGGGGCCTGCCCGGCAGGCCAAGGAGAGCTAGTGTAATCAGACCCCCAAGGCGAGGGGAATAAGCTGTCCTGGGGTTCCCAGCCAAATTGCCTGCCTGCCTGCCTTCTTGTTTAAATTGGTAATTTCCCACCTCCTCCTTCCCTTCCTGAAATTTGCTGCCCAAAAGTATCCTTGCTCACAACTGCTCTCCTATTTGGAAGCATCAGACACCAAGTCCAAGTCTGATCTGTCCTCCCTACTCCCACCCCAGGGCTGAGAGTGTCCAGTGGCTTGGGATACTGTGGGAAAAGAAGGTCTTTTTGCTCTTTTTTCCTTCCGTCCCCCCTTTTCTCCCTGCAGTTGGGGGAACATTGCGGGTGGCTTCTGACTAACTAAGGACAGAGACCAGGATCATACAAAAAGTATCAGCCTATCCAGAGGATTTGGGTGAGTGAAGGCTTCAGGCTCACACCAGCTTCATGCATTTTTACCAGCAGTCCCCATGCCTAGACTGTTCTCTCTCTTCACCTCCACCTTCTGGCTCCCTTCTATTGAAGCTAAAACCCCACCTGGTGCAAGAAGCCTTGCCTAATCCCCCTTCATGCTGGTGTCCTCTGAGATTCTCTCCTTGTGTATGTTTGTTTGTTCATAGTTGTTTCCCCTTTGGATTGTGAGTTCCTTGAGTTCAAAGGCTTACCTTCTTAGCGTCCTTACTGCTTAGTCTAGTGCCTGACATATAGTAAGTGCTTAATAAATGTTGGTGACTTGGAAGAGAATAAGCATTTATTAAGGGTCTACTAGTCCCAGGCACTGTGTGAAGCACCTCACAATAGAGAATTGCCAAGGTCTGAAGGAAGAAGCCTCAGTCATAGGCTCTTATACCTGGAAGGGGTCTTAGAGGTCACTTTACCCAGCTCGCTCTTTTTACAGATGAGGAAACTGAGACCCAGAGAGGTGAAGGCACTTACCCTCTGTCCTAGTCTGTGTCAAAGACAGAATTTGAACCTCTAACCCCAGGGCCTTGGTTCTTCCCACTCTGCTACCCAGTGGTGGATAATCTATTGAGTGGATGGATAAATTTGCTGACTTTGCTGGCTAAGAAGTCTCTCTGAGCAGTTTGGGCCAGGAGGGAGGCCACTGTTACAGAAGGCAACGATGCCCTCCTCCAGCTAACTCTGACATTTCCTCAGTCTCCTGATTCCACCACCCCCTCATTTCACAATCACTCCTTGCCTCTGATCTTCTGAGAAAAATAACCCTTGCCCCAGTGTGACTGCTTCATGCCCAGTCAGCACCAACCTCTTTCTTAGGGAAACATACATACATCCACAAGTATACACACAGCAGGACCCTCATACCAACAGACTTAAATGTATGCCTATACAGCCAGTGACAGACATTTAGTAGGGAGAGTGATTTCCCTTGGCATCAAATTCCAGATTTTGTGACTTTTTACAAGTCCTTTCTCTACTCTTGGCCTCAATTTCCCCATCTGTTTAATAAGGATGTTAGTCTCCAACGTCCTAAAGTGTAACAGAAAGATTTGGAGTCAGTGGCTCCAGCTCTGAACCCCAGCTCTGCTTATTTACCAGCTAGTAACCCTGAGCAAGCTTCTTTTGCTCTCTCAGGACTTCAATTTCCCCACAGACAAAAATAACAGAAATGGATTAAGCTTCTTTCTAACTGTAATCACCATGAGCTTCTTGAGGGCAGGGACCACATCTGACCATTGCTACAATCTCTCCTGTGTTGCCATCAGCCTATGTTTACCCTAAATACTCTCTCTGTTTTTGCTCAGCTCACTCAAAACAGGTAGTGGGGGGGAATGGTATTGTTTGCAACCAAGGAAAAAGGAAACAAGCATTTATTAAGCACCTACTATGTGCCCGGCAGCATGCTAAGTGCGTTTTACAAATATAGCATTTGATCCTCACAATAATGCTGAGAACAAGCTATAATCACCCCTGTTTTATAGCTAAGGAAACTAAGGTAGGTAGAGGTTAAGTAACTTGCCCAAAGTCCCACAGCTAGTAAGGGTCTGAGGCCAGATTTTAATTCAGGTCTGATGTCCTTCCCAGTGCTCTATCCACTGAGTCACCCAACCACTAAGGATAAGAAGACAAAATAAATAGAACACAAATGTAATGCAACATAGGGTAGTAAAGGGAATATTGGATTTACAGTTATAAGACTTAAAACTCAGTTTCCTCTTCTGTAAAATGACTTGGTTTGAAACTCATCTCTGCTACTTCATAGCTGTGTGATGTTGGAAAAGTCCCTTGACCTCTCTGTGAAATGTGGGAGGTGGATTAAATGATCTAGCTAATCCCTTTAAGTTCTAAGTCTATGATACCAAGATACCTTGAATTAATAAGATTCCAGGGCCTACAGTGCTTGGGAAAAAATACTTCAGAGTCCATGGGGAACTGAGGCAAAAACCTGACCTTGGGGCAAATCGCTCTGAGTCTCATTTTCCTCATCTGTAAAATTAGGTATTTAACTAAATGATCTCTAAAGTCCCTTCCAACTCTAAATCCTGTGTTGCTAATCCAGATATAAACAAGAAAGGAATGGATCAAAACCAGCAACAGCTTTGGGCTCATTAATGAGGCACCATGAAGCAGAGAAAAAGATGAAGGGTCAACTAAGCCCAGCAAAGGTTTGAAGGCAGACGACTCCCCACTGGACTCAGGGCCAGGAACAATGAACTTGCCTTATGTTTTGGCAGGAGTTCCTCATGAGATCTCCAGTCCCCCACCTTTCCAAGACTTTGTCTTTGCAGGTTCATAGAGCACCCAGAAAATGCCAGTTTCTCACTGTTATGTCAGCTAGGCCAACACACTCCAAGGACAATTCCCTTTTTTGGGGTCACTAAAACCAGTGGAACCCAGCTGGTGGCCAGAAGGGACAGAGCATGACTTTTCACAGCTTCTCCTGGAGATATTTCCACAGGCTTTAGGCTCTTCCCTCAAAATATAAAACCTCCCAAGAAAGCTGAATAGTTCAAATAACAACTCTGTGGGACAACCATACACGAGGAGCATCAAGAGAGGAAGGCATTCTGTCCCCTTACTCGATTCCCCCTACCTATTTTGAGAGTCTGAGCAGGTAGGTGCTAACATCAACTCTCCCTCCTGAAAGAGACATAGCCATTCGTTCCTATTTGCTGGTTGAATGGAAGCTGAATCATCTTCTGCCATATCAGGACCCTGGACAGCAGGTCAACCTCATTCACCATGTGTTACTCCATTTTAAAAGATCTCACTATAATGGAAACAAAGTCCAGGACTTGTAGATCCCTAGTTCTGTCTCTTTGGAGTTTGTGGGTTGAGGAAAAGATGAACTATGAACTCTTGTCACATGATCTGTCCTGAAATAAAAAATTCTTATGGAGGTAGTGGCAGAGCTAGGGTTAGAATCCATATATCTTGTCAATCACTTCTCCGTGTTGTTGAATCTTCCCCTTGCAGAATACAAGTCTAAGTCTGTTCTAATTCTCCCCCACCTCATCCTAACCCCAGTTCCAATCCTAGGCAAGCAGCAAGGAAGATAGGTCCTAGAAATATTAAAAGCACTAAAAGTTTAGGGGTGGGAATAAGGGGAGGGTCATATTCTAGAGGGGCTTGGAAGGGACTCTCCTGGTCTAGGAGAGTCATTCATTCAATCTACTACTAAATAAGCACCTACTCTGGTATAAGTCCCAGGTACTAGAGGAGATGGAGGGATCAATATGACAGGATTCTTTTGTTCCTCTTGGGTGTCACAGTCTAGCAGGAGGCATGATATAGATACAAATATGCCATACCAATAACCACAATGCATAAAATAAGAGCATGAGACAAGAAAAGAGCTCTGTGAACATAACACCTGGCTGTGGCAGTCCTTAGCTGTTACCTATTGTTTTTCCCTTTCATTTTCTTTCTGTTAGGTGCCAAGGAAGAACACAATTGAGAAAAAGGAAAGTGATCCGATAATGCAAAAATAAAACACAAATTGGAAGGTCACAGAAAGTCACAAACTCCAGGAATTTAAAAGGGAAGGGCCAGTTTTGTGTGTATATGTGTCTCTTGCTCTACCAGTGGGCACTTTGACTCTCAGATGTCCATGATTGGGAGCTGGCAGAGTATAAGCTGCTGCTGTGGTCCTGGCAGCCCAGTAGAAAGGGATGCCAGAGAAATATGTAGAGATGAGTAGGAGATGCCAACACAGCACCTGACCAAGAGCCCCTCTGACAACCAGGCTATGGTATATCCAACAGGGCTTTGTTCAGCTGCCAAATAGTACAGTATTGGTGAACCCACAAAGAAGGTCAAGTGTTAGTCACTACAGAACCAATTCCATGTTAAGGGATGATGGTGACTCAACTCCTACCATTACAGTTAAGACCAAAATGCTTGAGGGGTGATCTACTGATATGGTCTTGAGGACATCTTCCCAAATGCAGACAGGGTGGGATGGGGACAGGGAAATAGGATTTTAGACTCCTCAGGGGAGGTTTAGGATTGACCGTATTTGCTTTGTTTTCCTTGCATTAAAGAGTCCAGAAAAGAGGAAAGAGGAGGAAAAGGAGGAGGAGGAGGAATGCATCTGGAGAAGACTGTGCATTCTATTTTGGACATGTTTGGACATTTCAGATGCTGATAGGACACATGTGAAAATATTCTGTGGCAGTTGATGATACAAATCCTGGTGTTCAGGAGAAAGACTAGAACTGGATCTGGTATTCATCTGCATAGAAACAATCATTGAAATCATGGGAAAAGAGATTCCCCAGGAGGGAAAGTATAAAGAGAAAAAAGGGCCCAGAACAGATCTTTGGAGGATGCCCACAATTAGATAACAATTGCTGTCATTCAGTCACTTCAGATGTGTCCAATTCTTCATGACCCCTTTTGGGCTTTCCTTGGCAGAGACACTGGAATGGTTTGCCCATTTCCTTCTCCAGCTCACTGTACAGGTGAAGAAACTGAGGCAAACATGATTAAGTGACTTGTCCAGGGTCATACCCTAGTCAGTATCTAAGGTTGGATTGACATTCAGAAAGATGAGTCTTCCTGACTCAAGGCCCAGAATTCTATCCACTGTACCACATAGCTAGCATTTAAATAGCACTTTAACATTTGAAAAGCATTTATAAATATTATCTCATTTTAGCCTCACTACAACTCCTGGATATTGGTGCTATTATTATCCCCATTTCATAAACAAGGAAACTGAGGCAAATCTTGGTTCAGTGACTTGCCTGTGGTCACACAGCTATTAAGTGTCTGAGATTGAACTCACGTTCAGAGCTCTCTGATTCCAAGTCCAGCACTATACACTGTACCACTTGCTGCTTCTAGATGTCAAGAAAGGGACAATGATTCAGCAAAGGAGCTATCAAGCATGTAGGAGGAAAGGCAGAAAAGGAAAAGAGAGAGGAGAGGAGAGGAGAAGAGAGAGAGAGAGAGAGAGAGAGGGAGAGAGAGAGAGAGAGAGAGAGAGAGAGAGAGAGGGAAGACAGAGTTTCCAATAAGAGGGGGTGGTTGACAGTGTCAGAAGGTGTAGAGAGGCCAAAGTAATATGAGAACTAAGGAAAGGCCTTCAAATTTAGGATTTAAAAGACACTTGGTAGTCTCAGAGAGAACACCTTCAGGTAAGTGATGGAGACAGAAGCCAGGTTTCAAGAAGTGAGAAAGCAAAAAGCCTTTTGTAGGAATTTGGCCATGAAAGAAAAGGAGGGGGAATAGACTATAAAAGCCTGAGGGGACAATAGGCAAAGAGAAGACAGTGGTTAGGTTTTTTTAAGAATGGGGGGAGTCTTGGGCATGTTTGAAGGCAACAAGGAAGAAGTCAGTGGATTAGAAGAGGTTTAAAATTTGGAAGCACAAGTAGAATGATTGGCATTGGCAAGGAGAGGGCCAACTCTGTAATGGAGCAAAAGAAGAAAAGATGGGGGATGAGGCTGAGGTAACTTTAAATGTAGAATTGAGGAAGAGAGGGAGTTGGCAACCAAGGGCCTCAATGTTTTCAAGAAGAGGTGATGACCTCTTCCGACAGGGAACAGAAAGGAGGTGGTATAGTAAGCTAGAGGAGGGAAGGGGAGCGGGGGAGGGGAGGGGGAAGGGGGGAGGGGAAGGGGAAAGGGGGGAGGGGAGGGGAGGGGACAGGGGGAGGGGAGAGGGAGGGGAGGGGAGTTTTCTCATTTGTAAAATGGGGATAATAATAGCACCTGCCTCCCAACACTGTGATGAAGATAAAATGAGATATGTGTAAAGTGCTTTGCAAACCTTAAAAACACTATATAAATGTTAGCTGTTGTCATTTAAAGTGTTAAATTTTGAAAGTAGAAAAATCAGCCAGAATTGGAGTGGCGACCTGGAAGAACAGAGAGAAGTGAAGTGACTAGAGGTTGTGGGATGGGGCACAGGGTGAAATGGAAGAACTGGTAGTTATGATTAAATAGAGAAATTTCAGTTATGAATTGCGAAGTTGGAACATGTTTGTAATAAAAATGTAGCATCCCCTTGGGGGGCACTGCCCCAACTTGTACACACAACCAAGGGTTGAATCCCCAGAGAAGTTGCTACCTAGGTTCTAAGGTAACCCTTTGGGTCTAAACAATGTAGCTCATAAGCCCCCACCAGTGCACTTCCCACAAACAATTAGCCAGTATATTCCATCCACTCATAACAGAAACAAGAAGGGCAAGCATAGTGGGTACAAAACATCCCTCCCCATAAACTTAAGGCACACTTTCCCTATAAACACATACAGAGGGAGAGTAGGCTCAAACTCGAGTACAATAGTAGTGAAACCCATGTGTATCCCACACATATGACAAACACAACCTACAATTCCTTGTGCCACGGATCCCAGAAGCACTACAAATCGTAGACTCCTCATACAGTTCCCCTTGGATAAGCATCTTTGCTGGTTGGATTGTTCAGGTAGGTTTCAGGGTCCTCTTCTCCCCATAGCATACTCTTCTCTGCTTCCAGCAGTCATTCTGTTTGAGCTGTTTCTTCCCTCAGGTGATTGTATCTCTGTATTGGCCTCTGTTTGGAGTGTGTATCTCTTCTCTCCATTGGATTCAACGATCAAGTGGACAGGTAGGCAGTGCAGCAGATAGAGTGCCAAGCTAGAGTCAGGAAGACTCATCTTTCTGAATTTAAATCTGGCCTCAGATACTTCCTAGCTGTGTGACCCTGAGCAAGTCACTTAACTTTGTTTGCCTGAGTTTCCTCAAATGAGATGGAGAAGGAAATGGCAAACCACTCCAATATCTCTGCTAAGAAAACCCCAAATGGGATCACAAAAAGTTGGAAACAACTGAACAACAACTGCAACAGCAGCACTGACGAAGTAGGACTGGTGAAGAGAACTCGTCAAGTCCCTTTTAATGATGAATGGCCAAGGAAAGAAAAAAGAAAAATCCCTCCCTCCTCTCCCCCGTCAGGTATCTTATTGCACTTGGGGATAGGAAGGTTTGGGTTCAGACACTTACTAGCTATGTGACCCTGATTAATCCCCATCTGCCTCAGTTTCCTCATCTGTAAAATGAAGATAATAACGACTCCTACTTCCGAGGGTTGTTGTAAGAAGAAAGTGAGATGGTATTTGTAAAGCACCTTGCAAACCTTACAGTATTATATCAATGCTAGCTATTGTGATTATTACTATAACTACTGTTGCTGTTACTGCTACTACTACTACTACTACTGCTACTACCACCATCACTCCCACTCCCACTCCACCATTTTTGCTGCTGCTATTGGAGCCAGGGATGCAGTACCTTCTGAGGAAAGCCAGATTTCTATGATTTCAAGGAGATGGAAGGAGTCTGTTGAACACACACACACACACACACACACACACACACACACGTATACATGGGCACACAATGAAAGGAGAACTTAAGAGAGAGAGTCCTGGGAGGGATAGGGCTGACATGAATGGGTATGAGGGAGCAGGGAATGGTCAACAGGACAGAAGGCAGCTTTGACCCAAGCAGCCTATGACTCAGAGTCCAAGAATTCCATGTGGAGCCACAGGGCAGTAAGATGTCACACTCATCCTAGTAGAATTCTTAATATTGATTTGATCATCATTCCCTGAACAAGAGAGGGTTACACAAAAAATGTAAACATGTAGAAAGGAAAAAATGCAAAAAGCCAGGACATACAGAAAGACACATAAAAAAACAGTAAAGTGAACATATGTACCCATGAACTCTGGAGCATGGCTCTCTGTGGCTCTGTGTCTTCAGTTGTATATGTCTTAATGAATATATGGTTTTTTCCAAGTCTGTGACATGTTTCTGTACATCTATGTCTATACATCTATGTGTTTTTCTGTATCATAGATATTCACCAAATGAAAACATAAAATCATATAAAAATATATCTACAAATGCACAAATGTCACAAATACAGAGACATGCATATACAAGAACACACAGTCTTGTTCCAGAGTCAAAGGCTTATTCCCATTTTGATACTAAATGGTTCAATATCTTCATGGTTACTGGCTGTCAAAAATCTCCAGTCTGTTATTCAAGGCTCTGAATCATTTCTTCCTAGTTTTATTTCCCATTTTTCCTGTTGTGTTCTAGGCAAACTAGTTTTTGCATGGCTCCCTGAATGTGTTCACATGTTCCTACCTCCATATCTTTGCTTATCCTGTATTACTACCCTCCCCTTCTCTGCGTCTCACTTCCTCTAGGAAGTTCCCCTATCATCTCACTACATAACAACCCTTCCAAATAGCATCTATATTCTGCACCCCCCCAAGTTGGGCCTTAGTCATATTTTCACATATTCCTATCTCATCTGCCCAAATAGACCATGAGCCCCCACATGGGCAGAGTTGGGTCTTATCATTATCTTCCAGACAGAGTCAAGCACAATTGTGTTCATCCTTCATTGCTGAAGAAGACCATGCCATCAGAGAAATGATGATATGACTTCACGTGACTTTGTTTTGAGTGAGGGAGGGCTGTGCAGGTCAGCAGCCTCCCTTCTCCTCCAGAGTCATCTGAATCCAGTGACTAGATATTCATCAGAATGATTGGAGGTGACCCAGGATGCACTGGGAGACCTTGGGCCCTTTAGGCCAAGGTCTTCCGAGGTACTCACCTAGGGTAAGGTAACGCCTATTCATTGAATAGGCCTGCTTAAGCAGTAGCCAGGGCATGGCCCCTTTAATGAGGTGAAGTAAAGAAAGACATCAGGCTGGGTGGGAAACAGCAACAGTTACTATTGATAATCAGCCTAAAGCTAGGAATGTCCCTTAGGCAGGGGCGTGCTTGCACACACACACCCACATGCACACACACACACATGCACACCATTCAGGACAAATTGACCTAGGCCTCAAAAAAAAAAGATATTAAAACTCGGATGACAAAAAGTAGATTTGGATAATCAAAAAGGCTTTGTTATCCTAGTCTAGTCCTTTCCCCTCTTTGGGGCATCAGTTTCACCATCTTTAAAATGAAGCAATGGAGTTAGATCCCCTATCTAACTATCTAATCCTTCTAGCTCTAAATCTATTATCCTATTGCCATGTGACTTTAGGAAGGTCCCATCTTTGGGTCTCTAAAATTAGAGGATGGAACTCAATGACATCTAACTACACACTTACCACTCAACTTTAGATTCACAAGGAGGACAAGATTCAATGTGGGATATTTGGATGACAAGCACAACTCATATGGAACAAATCCCCACCCCAGCTCAGCTGAGGTCATCTAAATGCACATTGCACTCTGCTAGCATACCAGCTCAGGAGAATTTATTTTTAAAATAAATATTTAATTTGTATTAAAACAATTAGTAAAGGAACAGTAAAAACAGTCTAAGCACAGACACTGAGTAGGTGGATGTAGGAAAAACTCTCTCCTCCATGGCTCATGCTCTAGTGTGGGAAGGGTATGGCAAAAGTCTCTTGCATGACTAAGCCAATGGTTCAGAAGATCAATTCATGAGTGTCTGGATCTCTGCTCACGTCTGGCACTTTCCACCATCTTAGTTATCACAAGAGGTCCCTTCTCTTAGTCTCAGCATCATGCAGCTGGTGTCAGAGGCTGCTTCCCAAGATGCTCTGCTCTTGTCATTTTCTCCGTACCAGGCATTACTATGACCACCAGGTACATGCCCTTTCTTCTTCATCATAGTTCTTCATTGTCCTCCTAATATGATCATCCTTTAATGAGCTCCTGGCACTTCAGTTAGGCCCATCCTTGGGGCCTGGAGTTTAATAGGAAATACAATTCTTTAAGGCATGCACCTCTTACATTTTAATATGTAAGTTTTTTGTTTGGTGCAAAGTTGATTATGTGTGTATGTATTAGGGGTTTAATTTCACTTGTTCCATTTGTCAAGAGTGAGGAGGGAGATAAAGACACACTGGACAGGGCACATACCTGCTCCCCATCAGGCCTAGGGCAAGAGTAAAGTATTAATTACACCCAAGTTCAAGGGCTACCATGATTTTGTCACTGAGAGAAGAAATACCAGCTTTTGACTGAACCCCAATCTCACTCACCTATCTGGCTAGCTTCTGCCCCTGCCAACAGAGTAAGGATAGTTCTGTGAGGTCTTTCCCCAATGTGAAAGCCTTGGTTCTATGTAAGGGAGACATTAAATATCTATGAATTCCTTGTTGAGTGAGGGCCCTATCTAGAGGCAGGGGGATGGACTATATGACTTCTACAGCACCCCACAATGATAAAAACGCATGATTCTATAAGACTTCACTTCTTCTCTTCTCTCCTTCAGTCAAGCAAAGCCATTACTCTTCTGGGCGTGCCCTGACCTCCCAGTAAGTCTTCAATCTCATTAAAGTTCACATTTTTCCCCTTTGTCTAATTATTGCTAATTGGAGGAAAAATTGTTCAGCAAAGCAGATGTCAGCTCCTTAGTTCTGGTGTCCTAGCAACACAGCCATGGGACCAAGGGGAGCCACCCCTGCAGTCTCAGCATAGCAGTGAATTCCAGTGCAAGGGTGGGGAAGAGTAGAATCATCTACCAAGGAGCCCTTATACCCTGGCATTCCCCCCTTCCCTTTCACCCTGCCCAACTGTACGATCTCCCCTCTCCCAGTCAGTCCAGTCAAAATGGTCCCCACCACCACAGGCCTTGCCTGAAAAATAAGCCCAGCCTTTCTGGGAATCGCAAGGTGTCTCAGAAATAGATTTCCAATTTTCCAGCCACCTGCTTGGCTGAAAGATATTCCTCAGTTTGTAATTACTTTTCAGGCACTTAACTAGAGTCGAGTTTCTAGGGCAACTTGATGCATCTTGTAATGGGCTTATTGGTAAATCTCTCTTTCCTGCTCAGGTCTCCAGTCTGGAGCAGGCCAAATGAGTGGGTCTTCAGGGGCAGCCTGGCCCAAGATTACCTAGGCCAAAACATCTCCCTAGTGGGGTTAGCCATGGGAAGGATGTCAGTAGAATGAGGTTGGAGTCCCTCAGATCAGTCTTACTGTCAATTATGCAACCCGAGGCTTGAATCACTCAATTCTTTGCTTCTCTGTTTCCCTATTGTTCAAAAAAATGAGAATCATAGAAGTTAAAAATTATAAGCATCAGCCATTCTGGAGAGTATTTTAGAACTATGCCCAAAGGGCAATCAAACTGTGTATACGCTTTGATCCAGCAATACCACTGCTACGTCTATATCCCAAAGAGATCATACAAAAGAGTGGGGGAAGGACCTACACATACAAAAATATTTTTAGCAGCTCTTTTTTTGTGGTGGTAAAGAATTGGAAATTGAGGGTATGCAACGGCTGAACAAGTTAGGACTTAGGACTGGAATACTATTGTGCTATAAGAAATGATGAGTAGGTGGATTTCAGAAAAACCTGGAAATACTTACATGAATTGATATTGAGTGAAGTGAGCAGAACCAGGAGAACTTTGTACACAGTAACAGCCACATTGTGTGATGATCAACTATGACAGACTTAGCTCTTTTTAGCGATACGATCCTCCAAGACAATTCCAAAAGATTCAGGATGGAAAATGTTATCCATATCCAGAGAAAGAACTATGGAGTCTGAATGCAGATTAAAGCAGACAATTTTCACTTTTTTGTTTCTTTTTGTGGTTTTTTCCCTTTTATTCTGATTTTTCTTTCACAACATGACTAATGTTTAACAGGATTGCACATGTATAACCTTTATCAGACTGGCAGCTGTCTTGGAGAGGAGGAAGGGGAGGTAAAGAGGAAGAAAATTCTGGAACTCAAAATCTTATGAAAAATGAATGTTGATGACTAATATGAAATGTTTAATATATTATAAATGTATAGCCAATATCAGATTGCATGGCATCTTGGGGAGGAAGGAGGAGAAAATTTAGAACTCAGAATTTTATGGAATGAATGCTGAAAATGAAAAACAAATAAAAAACAAAAAAAGCAGTAAGCACCAGAAAATGAATATTGAAAACTATCTTTATATATAATTGAAAAAAAATGTTACCAAAAAAGGAATTATGAGAATCTTCAAAGATTATTTCATCTAACTCCCTACTAATGACACCAAGTGGTAGCCATGTAGTCATGCTTCTAGAAACCGGGAACACACTATCTTTTAAGGTGTGTGTGCTCATCCTTCAATGCTGAAGACCATGCCATCAGAGAAATGATGACATGACTTGCACTTGACTTTATTTAGAGTGAGGGAGGGCTGTGCAGATCATCAGCCTCACTTCTTCTCCAGAGCCATCTGAATCCAGTGGCCAAAATATTCATCAGGATGACTGGAGATGACCCAGGATGAGGCACTTGGGGTTAAGTGACTTGCCGCCCAAGGTCACACAGCTAGTGAGTGTCAAGTGTCTGAGGTGAGATTTGAACTCAGGTCCTCCTGACTCCTGCACTGGTGCTCTATCCGCTGCACCACCTAGCTTCCCCATCTTTTAAGGTAACCCTGCAATCTAAGATATAATTAGCTTTTGTGACTGCCATATCATATGGTCAGCTCACACTGAGTGTGCACCACTCAGACCTCTGGGATTTTAATCACATGAACTGTTGTCTAGCCAGTTCTGCTCTACTTATAATTCAGCTCCAGAAATATTTATTGACAACATTTTACATGACCAGCCCCAAGAGAAAATACAAACAAGTACAAACTACAGTTCCTTTCTTCAAAGATGTGATCTCCATGAAACTTGACACATTCTTTGGATTGTCGAATGTCAGAAATGGAAGTCAGCGTAGAAACCATTCAGTCCAAATCCTCATTGGAAGGATTGGAAAACTAGAGTCCAGACAGGAGATGAAACTCGTCCAAGATCACATAGGAGACAATTAGAGAATGATCAAAAACAAGGCAAGATCAAGTAGAAATAGCAATAAATGCTATAGGAGGTCAGAGGAGAGAGAGAGAGACAGAGAGACAGAGACAGAGATACAGAGACACAGAGAGAGATGGAGATACAGAGACACAGAGAGAGACAGAGAGAGAGAGATGGGGCAGGGGGGAAAGAATTTCTGATCATCCTCTTCAGAAATGGCCTCTTTCTCTCCCACTCCCAAAAAAATGAGGAGAAGGAATTGATATAGTCCTCACTCCTTACTTCTACTTCTAGATGTTTCCCCTTCCACCATCATTCAGCTACTTTTCCCCTCTGAAGTTCACACAATTCAAATATATCACCATACCCAATACACATAACTACAATAGCCAACCTCCCTCTTTCCTTAATGAGTTCAGCTCTTGACACAACCTTCCAATACAACTCAATAACACATCCTTGGTAACTTCAGTGTTCATGTTGATGACCCTCTTGATGTCTTCCCAGTTCATCAACCTCAATTCCCTTGATATTTTTATCTCTACTATGCCTCAGCCACCCACAGGAATGGTCACATCCTTGGATATTATTATCACCCAAAATTGTTCCATTTCCATGATCCAAAACCCTAACATGACCCCTGTCTCTAGTAATGTTATCACAACAAATAATGTCTCCTCATAATCTCCTGTCCTTGTATTGCCTCTCCTACTGCCTCATTCCTCCTAAATTTTCTCTTTATTTTTCACTGTGGCCTCCAAGCCCTCCATTCCTCTATTGTCTCAATTCATCATCTCTTTCTAGCCTCATTTTCTTCCCAGACTTCATGAAAAGATGTGCTTTCTTTGCAGAGGTGGGGAACTATGGGTGTAGAATATTTCATATACCATCAAACTCAGTTTACATGTTAGTTTGGCTGAGCTGCTTTTTATGCTGAGTTGGTTCATTGAATACCAGAGTGGGATATATATATGCATATATATATATATAAAGCTGATGTAAAAACAAAAGATGTTAATAAAAATCTTAAAAACAAATAATCTCTGAAAATAGTTCAAATGCCACTTCCTCTTTGAAGCTTTCCCTGATTTCTCCAACTAGGAGTGTTCTTTCCCTCTTCAGAACTCCCTAAATCATTTTGCCTTACTCTTTCCTTTGCTCCTATCACTCCATACTTTGTATTATATTATTCTTTTAAGAACTCCTTAAGGATAGAGAGCATTTCATTTTTTATTAATCTTTCCCCAAAGCCTTGTATGTAGGAGGTACCCAATACATGGTCATTGAATTGAATTCATTGAGTTGAAATGAATCTTCAAGAAAGTATGGATGACCATTTGTCAGCTATGTTTTAGTTAGAATTCTTTTTCAGACACAGATTGGACTAAATGACCATTGAGATCCCTTTTAACTCCAAAATTATCCAGTTCTGTGAATCTATATGAGCTGAGATGGTCAGAGAAGGCTTTAGGTAAGTGGGGCTAGAGCAATAAAGGAATGATAGAAGGGAGTCCTGTGGTTGACTAGGCAGGCAGTTCTTCAGGTCCCAGTTGGGAGGGGAGAGGTGATCACTCTAGTGAACATCCCCCAAAAGTTCATTCTTTTGGCTGTCTGTTCTCTTTCTTCCCAAAGGGCTAGAGAAGGGCCCTGGGCAGATAGTGCTACCCAATGCTGAACAACCAATTCTCATCTTATTGAGGAGGATCCTGTTTGGCACAGGTGGGCTGTGGAGAATGGGGGCTGCATCCATGAGCAGTGCCTGATCAGCAGAGAACACACAGATGGGAGCCCCCAGGGCAAGAGAACTTTGATCGTGGCCCTGCTCAACCTCTGCAGAGGGGGTAGAGACCATCTCTGGTCTGGCCTCTTCATTTACCACCTGGAGTTCCTCCTTCTCTCTATCAGCTGTGCAAGGAACATTCTGGCTACCACCAGACAGCCCCTGCCTCTTCCTTATAGAAACTGGAATTTATTAACTTTAGCAAGACTGCTGTGATTCAGGAATCAATCTGTCATATCCATGAAGGACACACCACTAACCTTTCCTCAGACTCAACCATCACTTTGGCTTGAATTTCTCCCTTTGTCTCCCTAACTGTCCTTTTCTATCTCTGTCTCCAACTGAATCTTCTTCCTTTTCCTTGAATCTGTCTCCTTTCCTCTTTGGGTGTCTCCTTTACTACTCATCTCTACCATCCTATTTCTTGGAACTCTTTTTTTTTTCTTTCTGTCCCATCATTCTGAAAGACAGAAACTGAGACCAACCTAACTATGGAAAGAAGGAAAGGAAGGAATGGAGGGATGGAGGACAGAAGAAAGGAATGAGAGAGAGGAAGTGATGGAGGAATGACAGAAGAGAGGGAAGAAGGATGGAAGAGAGGAAGGAAAGAAGGAAGAGGAGGGAGGAAGGAAGGGAAGAAGGAAGGAAGGAAGGAAGGAAGGAAGGAAGGAAGGAAGGAAGGAAGGAAGGAAGGAAGGAAGGAAGGAATGAGATGGAGGAATGAGGGAAGAAAGAAAAGGGAAGGATAAAGAAAAGAAGGGAGGGAGGAAGGAAGAGAGGAAGGGAGGAAAGAAGGAAAGAAGAGAGGAAAGAAGGGAGGGAGGGAAGAAAGAAGTATTTATTAAATTTCTCCTATGAACCAGGCACTTTGCTAAGAACTTTACAAACATCTCATTTAACGTTCACAACCACAAGAAATAGGTAATAGTATTATCCCCATTTTATAGTTGAGGAAAGTCAGGCACAGATATTAAATGACTTGCCCAGAATCCCACAGCTAGTAAGTCTCTGAGAATAGATTTGAAGCCAGGTTTTCCAGAGGGAAGGACCCCAACACACCAAGGGACTCTCACCGTCTTTCATTTCTTCTCCTCCAAAGCTGCTTGAACAACCAAACTCAAAAGTGCCAGCTCAGTGGATCTAGGTCAGAATCAATCTGGAGGCAGGTCTCTAGTGACAAGGCTCAGTCCTTACCTATGTCCTGCTCAGCATTCCTATCAATGACTTGACTAGATATCTCCAACTAGATAGATATCCAACAGGCACCTCAAATCCAATATGTCCGAACTAGGGTACATTATCATCCCCCCAAATCCTCCTGTCCTCTACACTATTCAATTTCTGTTAAGGGCACCACAGTCCTTCCTGTCTCCAAGTTTACAACCTCAGAATCATCCTCGATTCTCCCCTGTCCCCTACCCTCCATTGCCAATCAGTTACCAAGTTACCACGTCTATCTCTGGAACACCTCTCCCAACCAGCCCCTTCTCCCCTGTCATGTGCCCTCTACCCTGATTTAGGCTCTTGTCCCCCTCTTTTCTGGACTATTGCAGCAGCCACCTAATGGGGGCCTTACTTTTCGTGCTGTCTGTTCTCCAGTCCATCCCCAGCACAGCTGTCAAAATAATCTTCCTAAAGCAAAAGGCTGACACATCACTCTCCTGGTCTAGAAATTCCAGTGGTTCTCAATTGCTTCTAGGCTGAAATGCGTCTCCTCATCCTGACATTTCAAGCCCTTCATTACCTGTACCAGCCTACTTTCCCAGGCTTATCATACATGACTCCCCTTCACGTACTCTGCCTTTCAGCCAAATTGACTTACTGGTTGCTCCTCACGCTGGGTATCCCATTTGCCACCTAAGTGTCTTTGCAAAGGTTGTCCCCCCATTTCTGGAGAGCTCTGCTTCCTTACTTCATCCTCTTAAAATAGCTTCATTTAAGACCTAGTGTATTTTCCCCATCCCATAGGAAACCCTTCTTGGTTAACCCCTAGTAGTCAGTATTCCTTCTCTACTCAAACTATATCTCTGCCTGGCACACAGTAAGTACTTAATAAATGCTTGCTCAGTGACTGACTTGCCCACTGACAATCAATTGTTAAGTGTCTGATTCTTCATATGTTGTATATTCCCAGTAGAAAATAAATTTTTGAAGGCAGTGATTCTTTTCGTTTTGTCTCTGTATCTCCAGCCCCTAGGACAGCACCCTTCCTGTACAGGGCCTGTGCATGATGCTTTAAAAGTGGATTGGATTGGATTGGATGAAGGCAGACTTATCAGGATTGATGAGCCCAGTACAAGACTGCAGTGTGATAAGGAAGCCAAAAAAAAGTCTCACTCAATATTAAACTGTTCAAAGAGGAACAGTGCCCAGAACCAGGAAAGTGCTCATCTCATTGTCCTCTGTTCTAGACGCACTACGCCTAGAGCATTACGGTTAGTTTTGGGCACTAGACTTTAGGAAGGACAGTGATGAGACAGAGAGTACTTAGAGAAGGGCCACCAAGATGCTGAGAAACCATGAGATAGGGGAAAATCTAGCCTGGAATTCCAGCACTTCCCATTCATTAGCTCTGTGGCCATGGAAAAGTCACTGAAACACTTGATGCCTCAGTTTACTGATCTGAAAAATGGAGGTAATAATTCTTGTACTACCTCACAAGGTTGTTTCTAGGGTAGCACTTAGTAAACCTTAAAGCACTATATAAGTGAGTTGTTGGTATTATTACTGGAGAATTGATTGAAGAAACAGGGGTGGAAATGGGATTTTTCACCAGCAGTCTTAGAAGACACCCAGAAGACTGCCAAGTGGAAGAGGCATTAGGCTCTAGAGGCTAGAATCAGGACCACTGCAAGGGTTGTTAGAGGGAGGCAGATTTCAGCACAAGATAAGGAAAAGCTTCCTGGCCATCAGGGCTGTCCAAAAGCAACATGGGCTCATGGTCTTCAAAAAGTGGTTGAATGAATGACCATCTGTCAGGAAACCCAGAGTGGGGCTTCCTTATTATCATTATTATCATCACGAGATTTGAAAATGAAAGGGATCCGAGAGATTCCTTTGCTGGGAGGAAAGTTGTGCTTCCTGGTGACTAACACCTCTTCCAGCCCTGAGGGGCTGTGCTCAGTGAATTCTCCAGTGCGTACAAAAGTCTTTAGACTTTGCTCACTCCAGTCTACTTCAGCAACATCCACACTTACTGACATTCGCATCCTGAAGTGGAGGCAGCCACTTGTAAGGAGATGAAAAGGAAAGGGCTTGAAGAGCTGCCCTTGCTCACAATCTCCATGTGGACAGACCATGTCTATAGGACTTGAGACTGCGGCGGAGTATTGGAAAGAGCCTGGGTTCAAACCCCAACTTCCATGCTAACTTTTTGAATGACCTTGGGGAAGTCACAACTTCTCTGGGCCTTAATGAAAATCAGCAAGATGATTTCTAAGGTCCCTTCCCAGCTCCGATCTGCAGGAATTCCACAGGGAGAGTAGAGCCATAGAGGGAGCGGAGAGGATGTTCATCTTTTCCTTAAAAAAAAAAAATAATAATAATGATCTGAAAAGACTAACCATCAAACTCCCCTGTAGTAAATAGAGTGGGGTGGGGTAATGTCAGCCTCCTAGTAGTGTGCCACAGGGCTCTGTCCTTAACTATGTCCTGCTCAGCATTCCTTACAATGACTTATTCGGTCATTTTTCAGTCATATCCAACTTTTCATGACCCCATTTGGGATTTTTTTGGCAAAGATACTGGAGTGGTTTGCTATTTCATTCCCCAGCTTCTTTTACAGATGAGGAAACTGAGGCAAACAGGGTTAAGTGACTTGCCCTGAGTCATACAGCTAGTAAATGTCTGAGGCCAAATATGAACTGAGGTCTTCCTGACTCTAGGGCCTGGCTCTATCCATTGTGCCACCTTAGTTTCCCATCTTGCTTCCTGTCCATAACAGCATTCCTACCAGTGACTAGATGAGCACTGTCTTGGGCCTTAGCACTCAAAAGAGAGAACTTACACATATGTACACACACAGAGACTCACACAGTGAGACACAGACATGGGTACATGGTGAACTTCACATTCACATGCAGCCTCACACACACACACACACACACACACAGGGTGAACCACATACAGACAATGAGCCTCACATACACAGTGAAATGAACACTGATATATAGTCACATATAGTGAGCCCCAGACACACACTGGCAGATGGTGAGAAATACACAGATACATACATATATGCATGCACACACACATACACACACACATAGTTAGATGTATGCACACAGAGACACATGGACAGTAAGACCCAGATACCCAGAAGGCACAGAGAAGGAGCCCATGCAGGCCCACAGTGAGCCATGCACACAGGTATACAGTCATAGTTTCCAGGATTACCTGACCAGAACAAGGACGGACCAGGGGATGGGACGTTCTGAAACCTGTGGCATCCCTGCACCAACCATCTTCTCTGCTGGCCCTCAATTAGTCCAAAGTGCTCCAGTGGGGGGCAAAAGTCCATAAAGGCAAAATAAATCAACCACTATACTTGGAATCAGAAGATCTGGGTTCCAACCCTGGCTCACACACTTTGACTCTACCCAGGAGCATGACCGAGTCTTGTCTAAAGGAGATAAGGCGGTGGGAATTAAAGAACATCTGGAATTCCTCTTTAAACAGAGGCATTGGAAAGAGTTCTTTGCCTCACCCCACAAGTCCTCCTATCAGAGGGGCCATTAGACGGTCCAGAGGCTACTGATGAAGTGTGAGTGCTCAGGAGTGACCAACAGGATGTCATTTAACCTGTCTAAACCTCAGGTTCCTTCATCCATCAAAAAAGGATAAAAATAGCAGCATCCTTAGGGGGTTGACATTAGGATTTAGACAGTGCTTTGCAAAGCTTTAAGCCCTATATTAGAGATATCCATTATTATTGCTGCTGCTGCTGCTGTTGCTACTACTACTACTACTACTACTACTACTACTACTACTACTACTACTACTACTACTACTACTACTACTACTACTATTACTTCTATTCTTTCAAGAGGGACCATGGCATATTATACAGAGAACTGGCCGCAAAGTCATGAAGACTTCAGTTCAAGTCGCTATATCTTGACTGCGTACACTTGTTAAAACTTAACCTCCAAGTACTCTGGACAGCTCCCTATCTACGAGCTGCAGAGAAGGTGCTGGCCTGAATTGGTAAAGGAAGATTCTTCACCTGGGAGTTCCCTATGCCAATGAAATCAGAGGACCTTTCCCTCTTGCTATCCTGCTGCCGTACTTTTCCCCCGCCCTCACCCTGCCCTATCTATCCCTAAACCATCCCTTTGCCCCAATCCTTCCTAGCAGAATCTGTTCCAGCAGAATTGCTTCATTTCCCACCTTCTGCTCTTCGGACTGGGATCTTTCACGTCCTAAGGAACCTCCTCACCAAACTCATCAGTCTCAGCACCCACACTTCATCAGTAGCCTCTGGACCCTCTGGTGGCCCCTCTGATAGGAGGACTGGGCAGGGAAGACAAAGAACTTTTCTCAAAGCCTTCATTTAGAGGGCTCCCAGGCACTCTCCATTTCCCACCACCTTATCTCTGTTAGATGGGACTCCATCACTCTCCTAGTAAGGGCTCCTTTCTCCCACCCCACCTCCACCACTCCATCTTTTCAGCTCCCTTTTGTATATTTTCTAGCCTCATTAGATTGTAAACTCCTCCTCGAGGGGAAGGGCTAGCCTTTTTCCCATTTGTATCCCCAGCACTAGAAAGGGAGGATAGAGTGCTGAGTTTGGAATCAGGACAATTCATCTTCCTGAGTTCAAATCTGGCCTCAGACACTTATTAGCTGGGTGACCCTGGGTAAGTCACTTCATCCTGTTTGCCTCAGACAAACCACTCCACTCCAGCCAAGGGAGGAAGCAGTTTAGGTCTTGGAGTTGGAAATCAGTCCAGCTCCCTGTATAGCTATCCCTTCAGCCTCTGTGGTGATGTAAGTTTTGGAATTTCATCTACTTAGAAACAAAGGACAAAACTGAGATGTGAACCCAAGTATTTCAGACTTTCAGACCACCTCCCCTACCCCCTCCTCCTCCACACTTGGATTTAATGGTTGATTTTTAGGAAAAGATCAACATTTTCCAATTATCTTCCTCTAGGGATTGGGAGAGAAAAGGGCCAGGCGTTATTCACTTCCCCAGCAACCTGGGATTTGCACCCAAGAGTCCTGAGGCATGTGGGCAGGTCCCCTACAGTCATGCATCAGAACAAGTGGTCACTGTCCTTGGGGAAAATTCCAAGCAATTTCCTTGTTCCACCAGCCTCTCCTCATCATTCAGTCCCCAACCTCCAACACCCTGCTGAGTTCTTTGCAAGGACCCACTGAATCATCTCCATTCTGACTTTTCAGAATCAATTAGAAGTCCAGTGGATGGGGAGTATAGGAGAGGAGAGGTGTTCCAGTCAGGCATTCATTTGTGAACAAATGGACATAGACACAGATCTCATCACAGGGACTTTGTCAGCACTGGGATAGCCCTTTAGCTGCATTCTATGAGTTTTCCGCCTTCTCCCCCCCCCCCCCCGCCCTGCACCCTCCCCCGCCCCACACACACACCCACATGCAGCCTCCTCATTTCTCCTTCCCCTCCCACCCCAGGCCTTGGACTGGGTTTCCCGTTAGTCCTGCAGCGGAAATTGCTTCAATCCTCTCATCTCAGTCCAGCTCTCTCTCAGGCTTCCCTAATGGAGCCCATTTGTAGAAATGCCTTTAGCTCTCCACAGGACCAAGCTGAGAAAGAGCTCACTATAGGTGATTGATTCTCTCTTCCCTTTCCTTATCACCACCCCCTCCCAGGCCAAAATGAAGAACCACCATCACCCTACACACACTTTGCCACAATAATTAACAGCTCAATTTTCTATAGCAGTTTAAGATTTACAAAGCACTTGTCTCAAAAAACAGCATGGGGGTGAAGTCAGTCAAATGTTATTACTCCCATTTTACAGATGAGGAAACTGAGGCTTAGAAAAGGGAAGCAACTTTCCTAAAGTCACACAGCTAGTAAGTGTCCAGGTAAGTCAACATGGTAGTCATCAAGTCCAAGTCTACAGACTCTTAAATCCAAGAGTCTTTTTTTTTTCTGAGAGAGACCTAACATAGGTGGAGGTGGGCTGGGACATGGGTGCTCAAGCCCAAGTTTACTAACTCTTAAATCCAACAGTCTTTTTTTAGAGAGACCTAACATAAGTGGAGGTGAACTGGGACATGAGGTCCCTGAAATTTCCAAATCAGAGGTCAAAACTAGAAGAGCATCCAGAACCAGGGAGTAGAAGGTCCCACAGAAAGGAAAAGATCAGAAATAGGAAAAAAATGCATGTTTCTTACTTCCCAGCCTCTCTTACTCTTAGAGGAACAACCATAAGAGTTTACATATGAGAAACATCTGGGAACTTGCTGAGATTCAGAATCATAAGGAGGGAGAGTGACCAGAGCTTTGTCCCAAAGAATCAACCTCCAAAGGACAAAGGAGGGAAGCCCTCCTCCCTTACCCGCCAGTGCTTTTCCTCAACAGGTCTTGCTCCATTCACACACTATAAAGTTCCTGCCTTCCTCAGACTCCACCCTCTCTGTGCCCTGGGAAGTGGAGGAGTTGCCCGGTGGGACTGCACTGCCACAGGGTAAACTCTTCTACAACCTACCATTCTCCCATCCTTTTCCCCTTGGTGATTGCCTAGTGCAACTACAGAAGCAATTCATCAGTCAGCTAGCAGGTAGGAAGCTCCAAGTCTGCGCCAGACACTGTCCTAGGTACTGAGGAGATACAAAGACATTTTGGAAGCCCTTAGAGGAACCTATTACTTATTACTATTAAGGAAACCATATGAACATTGTGTGTGTGTGTATGTGTGTGTGTGTGTGTGTGTGTGTGTGTGAAAAATGCTCAGAGAATTGATGAAGGTTTGAGGGATGGGATATGGAAAAGTCTTCTCTTGAGCCCCAGTTCCTAATCACCACCCTTGCCTTTTGGGCATCTCAAACCAGAAGTCCTGTAGGCATCTCAAACCCAATATGACCAAAACAACTCATTACCTTTCTCTAACAAACCCTCTGCTCTTCCTAACTTCCCTATTACAATCCAGAGCACCATCATTCCTCCAGTCACCTCCAAACCTCCTTGATCTCACTCATCCCATATCACCAACCTGTAGCCAAGTAGTGCTGTTTCTCCCTTCATAGCCTATCTTCTGTTGGGCAAATCAATTAATCTTAAAGTGCTCTGGGCAAATCAGTAATTTACATAAAAGGTGTCAACCTGAATAGGCAGTGAATGAAATGAAATGAAATCATAGATTCAGTCCCTATCCCTATTCTCTACTCCATCACTGCCCTAGTTCATACCCTCATTACCCTTTACCTGGACCATTGGAATAGCCGCCTAGCTCGTCTCACTGCCTCAAATTTCTCCCCATTCCAATCCATCTTCACACAACTGCCAAAGCGATTTTTCCTAAAACATAGTTCTGATCGTGGTATTCTCCTACTCAAAATCCTCCAGTGGCTCCCTCTTACCTCCAAGATCAAATTGAAAGCATTAGGCATTTAAAGTTCTTTACCACTTAACCCCTTCTCACCTATCCAGTCCTCTTACAATTTACTCCCCTCATAAGAAATGATGAGCATGCAGATTTCAGAAAAACCTGGAAGACTTACATGAACTGATGCTGAGTGAAGTGAGCAGAACCAGGAGAACACTGTTCACAGTAACAGTAACATTGTGCAATGACCAACTCTGACAGACTTAGCTCCTCTCAGCAATATAATGATCTAAAACAATTTCAAAAGACTTGTGATAGAAAATATTATTCACATCCAGAGAAAGAACTATGGAGTCTGAATGCAGAACAAAACATACGATTTTCACTTATTTTGTCTTTTCTTTTTGTTCTGATTCCTCTTTCACAACATGACTATTGTGGAAATATGTTTAACATGATTATATTTGTATAGCCTATATCAGATTACCTGATATCTTGGGGAGGGTGAGGGAAGGATGGGAGCAAGAAAATTTTGGAACCCAAAATCTTACACAAAAGAATGTTGAAAACTATCTTTACATGTAATTGTGGGGGAAAATACTATTAAGTTAAAAAAATTTACTCCCCTTCCCATACTGAGCTGAGAACTCTCGTCCTTCACACAGGACAGAATCTTCTTCTCCACCAATAAGGAAAGAGTCCCCCACCAAGTAATAACATCAGTGCTTAGCTTAGCAGCTAACATATAGTGAATATTTAATACCTGCTTGTTCCCTGACTGACCAGCAGCAGACAGGGTCAGGACTAGGACCAGGAAAGTCTTCATATGAAAGGAAGAGCTTGAAAGTTACAAGGCAGAGATCAGGAAGACATATATTCCAGACAAGATGGAATGTGTTGTTCAAGGAACAGCAAACTGGCCACTTTGGCTGAGCTGTGGGGTGGAGGAGGGATAGTAATGCATAAGAATTTGAGAGGTGAGGGTGGTGGGATTTAAGTCATGTCCAACTTCTTGAGCTCATTTGGGGTTTTCTTGACAAAAATACTGTAGTAGATTGCCATTTCCTTCTCCAGATCCTTTTACAGATGAGAAAAATGAGGCAAACAGAGTTAAGTGACTTGCCCAGAATCACACAGCCAGTAAACATCTGAGGCTAGATTTGAACACGTGAAGATGAGTCTCCTGATTGCAATGCCAGTGCTCTATTCACTTCACCAAGAAGATTAGATAGGGGGAACTTGGCTTTGTGCCCCTCTTTTTCTTTTGACTCCTTCCAGGGGCTGCCCATCACAGCAGGACTGCTCCCAACTGGGTGAGCCATCTTCTGAGGACCCAAGGGCTCTCATCTCCTGCTGAGCTCCTACCCCCACCACATTGCCACCCTGTTGCCCAAAGTACCAAAAATCAAACTACAATTCTGTAACTACTTAAAGCAGCACCAGCTAGAGGCGTCAATCCCTGTTGTTCCCAGGCCCCCCTGCCCCCATCTCCAAGGGCATCTTCATTCCCCTCAAAGGCTCATCTTTCAAACCCCCATGCAGAATTTATTGCCTCTTCTGCAGAATTCTCTGGCCCAAGGGACAAAAGAGGAGCAAGGGAAGAAAGGGGAGCCCTGAGCTGTTGGCTGGATATCTATGGAAGGTGAGGCTGCAGCAGAACCTCTGCCCTGAGAGATGACGCTTCTCTGCTCTAGACTGCTATGACTCTCCAGTCCTCCCCAAATGTACCTCCTTGCAGAGCCCCACCTTCATGAGTGGGGCTGGATTCCAGCCTTCCTCTCCTCCAGTTGTATGAGCCGCTGCATCTCCTGAACTATTTGGGCCAAAATTGCAGATCTGTCTAGACCCTTGGTGAACTCTGTTTAAGGCACAGTGTTCACAATTTACATTTTGCTCCTTTTACTTTCTCTAGGGAGCCCTTGGGCTCTGCTCTGGCCTTTATTTTTCCAGCCTGCTCAGTAGGGTTTACATTAATCTGCTCTGGATAACTTGTAATTGCTCTTCAGCCTTTCCCTTTGGCAAGAATGCTTCCAATAAACCAGGGCCTCCCTGAGGGCAGGGCTATGTCTCTGTCACCCCAGAGAAGGAGCTTCCCACGTCTTCGTGTACCTCGGGGATGGAGGGAGGTGGAGTAGAAATTGACTCTGACCAGATCCTAGATCTTGACTCCTGAGGACCATGACAAGGAAGGAGAGAAGGCAAGAAGCAGAGAGGGATACACCACTGGGCTGAGGGGGAAGGAGCTGGATTAGCTCTGGAACAAATTCATTTGCCATTTTAGAAAAAGTCATAAAATCAATACTGTCTGGCAGGTACTTTTCCTTTGGAAATTTCATCAGCAGAGACCCCATCTTAGGCTTCCTTCCTGCCATCTCCCTCCCTCCCACTCTCCCTCCGGCTTCTCCCCCAATCCTATAGCTTCCATCCTCCAACTCCCTACCACCATATCTGCAGAGGAGATCCTGAGCCTTTCATTACCAATGAGAGAGGAGTTTAGAGGATTGGGGAAGGGGGAAAAGGAGCTTGATTGAGTAGAGGGGCGGAAAGCTTCAGGGTAGAGTTTGGAGATTGGAGCTATGGGGTGTTGAAGGGAAGGGGGATTAGAAAAGTGCTAAATATGGGGGATTAGGAGGTAGGGAGTAGGTGAAATACTCAGATGCCTAGCCCTGGGAAGCATCTGGTCTAAAAGGCTGTAGAAGGAAGAAGTGGCTGCCTGCTCTAGACTAGGATGAGAGTCACCTGGCACTAAGTGATGGTGGGGGGGGAGGTTGTTTGGTTTTTTCCCAACACTCCCCCATGCATGCATACACATGTAAACCAGCAATAAACAGGCATTTATCGAGCACCACTATGTGCTAGGCACTGGGGATATAAACACAAAGAATGAAACAACATTATCACATGTATGCAACGTCATGATGGTGTGTGTAGACACACATGTAGTCACGCCCCAGTGGAGACACACATTCAACTCAGTCCCATGGTCTCTGTCCACTGCCTGACCAAAGTCTGATGTTCTCAGCCTGATATTCAAGGCCCTCTATCACCTGGTTCCACCCAGCCCTCTCCCACATTTTCTCCCATTCTGCTCCTTGCTTCTATGCTCTCAACAAATCCCTCTTCCCTCCCCCACCCCAGTTTTCTCCTCCACACCCCCACCTCAGTCCTCAGACTCTCCTCCTCTCTGACCCTGTGAGCAGGAAGGGGATTGGCTAGCCTGAAGGGCTCAGGACCGGGAGCAGAAACCACAGCTATTGATCTATACAATTGATTAGGCCATGATATGGGCAGCAAGCAGGAGTGATGATAAGGCCACTGAAGGCCTCCCTTCCAGGGCAGCCTCTGGGGAATCGATGCTGTTCTTGGCACCTCCCTCTGCTGCAAACACCCTGCCCTTTCCAGTACCATGGAGATCCTAAAGCATCCTGCAATCACTTCCCAAGGTCTGGCCTGAGGTCTGGAGCCCTGAGTCATAATGAGACCTACAGTCTCTGGTCCAAGACTGAACTGACCAAGCCAGACCCTCTCATTTCCAAGGTTCATCTATCCTGGGCCCCCAGCTTCACTGAATGAATTCCTCCTACTAATGTTCTATTGCCTTCCTCCCACACTTTAAGATTTATAAAGCACTTTCTTAAGCCTAGATTCTGGCCTTATTCATTTATTCATTCAATAAACATTTATTAAGTGACCTCTGCCCACAGAATATCATGCTAGGTACTGAAAAAGATAGGAAATTTAGCTAACACACAGTCCCTGACCTCATGAATAAATGAGAAAGCATTTATTAAAGGCTTACTATGTGCCAAGCACTGTGCTAAGCCCTGGGGGATACAAATAGAAAAGGTTAAATAGTCTGTGCTCTAAGAAGCTCATCCTCTGAATGGAAGAGATAACACTTATAAGAAATCTCAGCTTCAGGGAGGCTGGAAAAGTGGGGAAGGTCTAAAGACATAGCAGAGGGGTGGACGGGAAAACTCAGAGACCAATGGGCCTAATGACAATGCCAAGTCTACAAGGAACAAGGGCAGATGCTAGGAGCAATTCCAGGGGAGATGGTAACTGGAAAGAACAGAAACTCCCATTTGATGACTCCCATCTGATCCAAACCTTAATTCAATACAACTCAATAAACATTTGTTAAGTGTCTACTGTGTGCGGGGCACTAAGTTAAGCCTTCAAGACAAAAAAAAAAAAAAAAAAGCAAAAGACAGTCATTGCCTTCATGGAGTTTATAATCTAACGGGGGAGCAATATACAAATATATACAAAGAAAGTTACATACAGGATAAATTTTGTTATCCAGTTGTGTCCAACTCTTCATGACCCAAGGATCATAGCCAACCAGGCCCTTCTATCCTTCACTATCTCCAAAAGTCTCTCCAATTTCATGTTTGTTGTTTCCTTGACACTATCTATCCATCCGATTCTCTGACATACCCTTTTCTTTTTGCCTTCAAAAATTCCCAATATCAGGCCCTTTTCCAATGAGTCCTGTCTTCTCATTATGTGACCAAAGCATTTAAGTGTCAGCTTCAGTATTAGACCTCCCGGTGAAAAGCCTGAATTAATTTCTTTAACTAGTGACTGATTTGACCTCCTTGCTATCCAAAAAGGAAATAATTAACAGAGGTAAGGCATCGGAATTAAGAGGGATTGGGGAAAGCTTCCTACAGAAAGATAGGATTTTAGTTGGGACTTAAAGGAAGCCAAAGAAGTCAGTAGTGGGAGTAGAGGAGAGAGAGAGAGCATTCTAGGCATGAAGGAGAGGTAGAGAGAATGTCTGGAGCCAAGAGATGGAGTATCTTGTTCAAGGAATATCCGGGAGAACAGTGTCACTGGATCAGAGTCCTATGTGTCATGGAATGAGGTGGAAGATGACTAGAAAGGTAGGAGGGGGCTAGGTTATGCAGAACTTTGAATGTCAAAGGGAGCATTTTATATTGGGTTTGGAGGCAAGAGGAAGCCACTGGAGTTTATTAAGTGATGATGCAGGGAGAGGGTGGAAGTGATGCGGTCAGACCTGTGCTTTAGGAGAATCACTTTAGTGACTAACGGAAGACAGATTGGAGCAGGGAGAGACTTGAGGCAGGCAGACTCACCAGCAGGTTATTGCCATAGTCCAGGTGTGAGGGGATGAGGTCCTACACTAGAACAATAGCAGTATCAGAGGAGAGAAGGGGACATATTTGAGAGATGTTGCAAAGGTAAAATTGACACACCTTGTTAACAACTTGGATATGAGAGAGAGGGGTGCGGGAGAATGAGGAATCCAGGGTGACACCTGAGTTGTCAGCCTGAGGGATTGGGAGGCTAATGTACTCTTCAGTAATGGGGAAGGTAGGAGGAAGTCAGGGATTGGGGAAAAGATACTGAGTTATGTTTTGGATTTGTTGAGTTTTAAGATGTCACTTGGATATCCAGTTCAAGATGTCTGAAATGCCAGTTGGAGATGTAAGATTGGAGGTCAGCAGAGCCTATGGGGCAGGAAAGGTAGAGTTGAGAATCATCAGCATAGTGGTGATGATAATTCAGTCCATGGGAGCTGATGAGATCACCAAGTGAAGTAATTTAGTGGGAGAAGAAAAGAGGACCCAGAACAGAACCCTGGGACACCCACGGTTAGAGGGTATAATCCAGAGGAAGATCCAGCAAAGGAGACAGAGAAGGAGCAGTCAGATATGTCAGAGGAGAACCGGGAGACAGGGTGTCATGAAAACCTAGAGAGAAGAGAAAATCAAGGAGGAGAGATCAACAGTTTCAAAGGCTGCAGGAGGGTCAAGGAGAATGAAGATTGAGATCATTTCTTCTCTATCTCTTTTGCTGGATCCTCCCCTGGATCATATCTTCTAACTCTGGATTTCCTTCAGGGTTCTCTTATTGGGAGATAAAGTGTTGGCCCAGGACAACTTGAGTTCAAATCCAACTTCAGATGCTTACTAAGATAAGAAGACCTCAGACCAGCGTGCCAGCACCTCATGCATTCCATCTCCTGCTGAGCACCCTCAGAAAAGGCAGCTAAGGCATAAGGCCATAAGTCTTCCATCTGCCCCAAAGCACCTGCACTTCTTGCTGCCTCCCCAATCTCCCAACTGGGATGTGGAAAGCCTCGGGTGAAAATAAGAGCCACCCTCCCCCTTTGACTTCAGATCTCCCATCTCCTGCTACACCTGTCCTTTGAGGACTGAGGAATGGCACCCTTCCACTCATCAATGAACATTCTCACACCTTATCACCCTTCACATCCCAGTGACTCTGAACTCCTGTAGATCATATCCAAACCCCAATCCACATCCCCTACCACCTGATTCTTCATTCCCATCCTCCTCAACCCTCCTACCCCAAAGCTTCAGCTTAATCCCACCCAGCACTAGCGCTGTGACCTCTAGAATACCTGTTCTACAGGCAATAAACTTCCCTTCATCTTAAATCTTTTCCTCTCCCCCTCCTTCCATCTACTAACTCTTACTGAAACTTGGCTTCCCTCTGGAAGCCCCCCTGACTACCCTTTGCAATACTGGCAACACCTTTACTGATTCTCCTTAGGTCACTGGTAGAAAGGGGGGCATTGGAATACACCTTGCTTCCTATTGCCACTTCCAAGTCCTCCCCTTCTTCTATCACTCAAGAACCTCTAGTTCTTTGACATGTTATTCATACCTACCATACAATCAAAATCCTGGTAGCTGTTGCCTACAGGCCCCCAAGTCACTCCCCTTTCTTCCTCAATGAGTTCAGGACTTGGCTCACAATTTTTCTCACTTCTCCAACTCCTGCCCTCATACTAGAGGACTTCAACATATATATTGATTCTCCCTCAAATACCTTAAACACTCAGCTTCTCAATCTATTCACCTTCCCTGAGCCACTCCTCCACCCCATCTCAGGCACACACAAGAGAGTCTACCCTTACTGTTGCCATCACCCACAAATGTACCACCTATATGTTCAATAATTCTGAAATCTCCTAATCCAATCGTCATCTATTGGCTTTTTTCCTTGTCCTCTGCCTTCACTTACAAAATCCTACTCTTTGTTGCCCTATTAACTCCAATCTCTTGAACCCTCAAACCTCTCTCAAGCCATCTCCCCTGTACTAACTTCTCTTCCTTCTTCTCCTTCTCTTGACTTCTTGGTGAGCCAATTCAACTATGCACTATCCTTCTCTCTTGAATCCCTATCTCCCTTATCATTGATTATGCTCAACTAAGTCTCAGCCTTGTGTCACTTCCATCATTCATTGGCACTCTACAGTCCTATATATATATTCTGATGAATGAAGGTAGAGAAAATCACACAGCCATTCTGACTGGGTCTGCTACAAATTTATGTCCACAACTTCATCTGGGCCCTCACTGCAATCCTACTATACCTCCCTTATCAGCTCAATTCACAGAGGTTCTTCCAAACCTTTTCATCCCTCCTCAAACCTCTCATGGCTTCCTCTCGCTCCACTCTATCAGCTGAGAGCCATGCCTCATATTTTAGAGGGGGAATAAATTGAGGTCATTCACTGTGAGCTCCCTCTTTTCCCCTCTTCCTCTTCTCCTATCACTCAGATAACTTCTTCCACTTCTACCATTCTCTCTTCCTTCACCCCTGTCTTACACGATTAAGTGACCCTACTCCTTACTAAGACTAACCCAGCTTTATTTGTTCAAGCAATCCCATCCCAACCTATCTTCACCAACAGATTGCTCAGGCTGTCATTCCCACTCTTTCACTAATTTTCAATCTCTTCCTGTTTACTGGCTCATTTCCTATTGCCTATAAGAATGCCCATATCTCCCGTGCTGAGGGAAAATCCCTCCCTTAAGCCCTCCATCCCCACTATCATCCTATATCTCTCCTGTCATCTACAATAGGTGCCTCCACTTTCTCTCTCACTCTCTTCTTAACCCCTTATGATCGGGCTTCTGACCCCATCATTCCAACAAAACTGCTCTCTCCAAAGTTACTAATGATCTCTTAGTGGCCAAATCCAATAGCCTTTTCTCAATCCACTTTCTCCTTGACCTCTCTGCAGCCTTTGAAACTGTTCATCACTCCTTCTTGATACTCTCTTTTCTCTAGGTCTCCAGGATACCACTCTCTCCTACATATCTGATCATTTCTTCTCTGTCTCCTTTGCTGGATCTTCCCCTGGATCACACCCTCTAACCATGGGTTTCCTTCAGGGTTCTTTCTGTTCTGAGCTCTCTTTTCTTCTCCCTCTATATTACATTAGTTGATCATCTCATAAGCTCCTATGGATTTACTTATCATCATAATGATGATTCTCAACTCTGCTGCCCTCCAATCTTGCTTCTCCAACTGCCTTTCAGACACCTTGAATCAGATGTCCAGTAGACATATTATGATCAATATGTGAAGCCAGGGAGCTCAAAATTCATTATCTTTTCCCTTAAACTCTCCCCTTCTCCTAACCTCCTTATTACTATATGGGCAACACCATCTGTCCCTCAGACTTCCAAACTATAAGTCATCCTGGATTCCTCACTATCTGTCAACCCCTACCCCATATCCAACCTGTTGCCAAAGCCTGTCAACTTCACCTCTACAACATCTCTCAAATGCACCCCCTTCTTTCCTCACTCTAGTACAGATCCTGATCACCTCACAGCTCTCCTTATAGACTGCTGGTGGGTCTGCCCATCTCAAGTCTCTCTCTACTCCAAGCCTCTATTCAGCCACTAATGTGACTCTTCCTAAAGTTCGGGTCTGATAATGTCACCCCCCTCCACTCAATTAACTCCAATGACTTCCTTTTACCCCAGAACTAATTAGAAAATTGTCTGTCATTCAAAGCCCTTCCTAATCTAGCCCCTTTCTACCTTTCCAGGCATCTTACTTGCACTCCCCAACCCATACTCTTCTGTCCCACGACACCAGTTTCCTGGCTCTTCCATGAACAAGACTCTCCATCTCTTAGCTCCAGTTTCACACATACACACACCCCTGCCTGAAATGCTCTCCCTCTTCTGTTCCCACTACTAACTTTAATAAAATCTTACCTTCTACAGAAAGCCTTCTACAACTCCTCTTAATTTCATGCCTTTCTTTTGTTAATTATCTCCAGTTCATCCTGTGTATAATTTACTTTGTATATATTTGTTTGCGTATGGTCTCTGTATTAGATTATAAGCTCCTTGAGGGCAAGGACTGTCTTTCATCTCTTTTTGTATTCTCCGAGATTAGCATAGTAGCCTTGCATACAGTAGGTGCTTAATAAATTTTTATTTATTGATTGATTGTTTACTGGCTGTGCAACACTGAGCAAGTACTTACCCTCTGTCTACTTCAATTTATCCAACTATAAAATGAGGATCATAGCACCTCACACCCAGGGTTATTGTAAAGATCAAATGCAATAATATTTATAAAGTGATCAATACAATGTCTGACACATAGTATACACTTAATAAATGCTCATTTCTTTCTTTCTCCTATTCTACTGTGAGCAATCAAATGGCTAAGACGGGTTCTGTTTTGGACCATGATCAGGAGGGAAAGATAAAGAGGAAAGAGTGTCTGTCCCAGGTAGAGGGAAAATGGAGGAGGGGAAAAAGATGAAAGAAAGAAGAGTCTTCTGTCTAATAAATGCAGATAATTATAATATATCTTACAGTATGGGTCCATTAGTGAGGGCTCTAACTACACGCTGTTGCTTAAGGCTTCAAGTCATAGAATATGACAGTCTCAAAGTATTGAAAAATAAAAATAGAGAGACACAGAGTTATTTAGGAGGGTTGGCTGGAGTCAGTGATGGCATCAAAGAAATGTACGAGTGAGGAAGACACATGATCACATGGCAAAAGCAAAGGGTAACCATTGGACAGCCCACATATTCCAATGGATGTCAAGAGAGAGCAGGAAGGAGTCTAGCACATTGAGTGGAATACCTAAGGGAGTCAAAAATAAGAATCACACAGATGGGTGGACATGAATGGGTTGCTATCCCAATTGCAGGGGAAATACAGGGAAAATCTTTGAGATCAAAGGCCCGTTTGAATAGCCAACTAAAGAAAAACAAAACAAAGATAAACATATGAGGTCCAAGGAGAAAATCAGTATCAACTAGAGGGTCAGGGAAGGTTTCCCTGAAGAGAGTAGCATTTGAGCAAGATTTTAAAGGATGGGCAATAATTCAATAGTAAAAGAAGGGGAGAGGAGGCATCTTAGGGAACATTGTGAGCAAAAGCATAGAGACAGTAGACTTCATGGTACATTAGGCAACAGAGAAGGAGTATGTGATAGAACCCTTGAACAATAGGATGGTGGTAAACAATCTGGGCCTTGAAATCAGGCAAAGCAGCCAAGGATAAGTCAAAGGAGAGCAAAACCTCCTATACTTTTTGGTCTGTATTTTCCAGGACTTTGCTGATTCTGTGTCTTTGAAGTACTTGGAACCATGAGTTTGTCTGATGGCAGAACTGTGAGGAATCAATGGCTAGGATGGGCTCTATTATGGACCATGATCAGGAGGGAAAGATAAAGAGGAAAGAGTTGTCTGCCCCAGGTACAGGGGAAATGGAGGAGGGAAAAAGGATGGAAGAAAGAAGAGTCTTCTGTCTAGTAAATACAGATAATTATAATATATCTTACAGTATGGGTCCTGAAATGAAAAACAGGGCACCAAGGAGCAACCAGGAAAATTTCAAGACCAAGACCATCCAGCAGGGCCTCCCCCAGAACTAGAACAAGAGGGTTCCTGACAAAGTTATATCTACTTCAGCTTATGCCCCAGGCCAGTTGAGGAAAGGAGACATAAGGACCCATGAAGACCAGGAAATAATAACAAAGTCTTAACTGAGCATAGGCAAATATTAAACTGCATTTTCAGACACAGGAGCCATGGAAGGAGTTAGTTAGAAGGAAACAAAGAAAAATAATAGGACTGATAATAATGACTCAAACTAGTATAGCAAAAAGTATTTGACTCAGCAAAGCCAAGTACAAGCACAGCTTTGAAGACTATCCTCCAATGAGGTATCTCTCATTTGCACATTAAGATCACATAAGAACTTTTTACAGTGGTAGCTATTTTGTTCAATGATCTTCTACCTTACATTAGAATGTAAGTTCATTGTAAGGGGGGTTCATTTCATTCTTTATATTTATATCCCTAGCATATAGCATTGTACCTGGCACATGGTAGGTGCTTAGTAAATATGAGATTGTTTGATTGAATTAATGAATGACTATCAAGTAAAGCATAAAACAAAGATGTGTGTTTACTATGGATATTTGTCACAAAGTCTATCCCCCACAAAATGCAAATGAAAGAAAAATTCCAAGTAGATCATGAGGCTCTCCAGAGGGCTCTCTTTGTGGATTACATGCTTATAGCACTGCACTCTGAAACAAAAGGAATCAGCCTAACAATCCACACAAGAGAAACAAAGTGGATGAAAAATGTTTATTGTCCAGGCTGTAGAATTAGGCAGCTCATTGAATTGGACCATCAGTACCTATATCTTGGACAGACACTTCAGATGACCTACATGCAGGTTCAGCTCAGAACAAGATGAGAAGAATAGGAGAGATTTCATTTGAGCAATTGGATAGTTCCACCAAAGTCCAGGGTGTTTTTTTTTTTAACAACACTCTTCTTCCAATAATGTTCTTTGTCTGTGAAGGATGGAATTCCAAGAGCTCTGGAGAATAAGTATCAGAGGTGACTCAAAGGACAGCAGCAACAACAAAGAATGTGATGAATGCAAAAGTGCCACCATTCTATAATTCTAATGATTTGCATGATGAGTGGCATAAAAGACATCCCCAGTGATCTATGTGACTGGAAAACAGTGTTAGGTCATAGATTTGAGATAGAAGGGACCTCAGGGTTCATCCAGTCCAACCTCCAACCCATCAAGATTCCTCAAGGAAAATGAGATACAGACAAGTTAGGTGACATTCAAGGTCACACAAATAGGAGATGGGCTGATTCTGGTTTGAATTCCAGGAATAACACTACTAGAAATACTACTACCCTGGTATCCACTAAATATTTTAAAGTCTAGCAAAAGGTCATCAGAATTTTCAGTGATCTTTCGTGGAGAATTTATGGAAAGTAATAGATGAGAATCACACAGAAGAGAAAGGTGATGATCTACCGGTGTAGGGAATGCCTGTAGAGAAAGGCCCAGGGTGGTCTTCCTTCTGCGCCTGGCCTTGTTCCTGGTTCCTGGATTTCCAAATCATGCTGTCTCATCCTAAAACTTCCCTCAGTGTCTGGAGTCTTCAAGCCCTAGAACATCCAACTACTCCTAGGACCTTCTCAATCTGGAACCTCCCTCTATGAGGCCTCCATTGTGCAGAAGACTCCAGACCCATCTTCATTCCCTTCCCAGCTGGACTTGTAAACCGTGCTTCCCACCAGGTACCTTCTCTCCATCCCCCAACACACACACACACACACACACACACACACACACACACCGTTTTCAATTCCCTTTTGTGTGTTGTCTTCCCCATTAATATGTAAGCTCCTTGTGGGTAAGAATTATCTTGCTTTTTCTTTTATTTACAACCTTAGCAATTAGCACAGGGCCTAGGACACAGTAAATACTATTAATAAATGCTCTTTTCCTTTCTTCCTTGCACATAGGAGGGCACCAATATGTGAAACTATAGAAGTTTACAGCTTTCAGAGGCCCTCCCATCTATTTCCTCCAAACAATCCATCCAATAACTTTACAAGGGAAGAGTTATTATCACCATCGGCCCCACTTCACAGATTCAAAAACTGAAGTACAGGAGAGGGAAGTTACTTAATCAAAGCCACCCCATTAGTAAGGAGCAAAGCCAGATTTGGAGTGAGAGTCTTCCAGTTCCCCAAATCTTCAGTCCTAGAAACACTCCCCAGCAGCCAGCATGTGGCCAAGCCCAGCCACTCCCCCTAATCCCCTCCTACTTCTTCCTACCAATTTGGGGGACTCTCGGATGTTCTAGGCCAGAGGACTTACCTGCAGAGACCTCACCTGCTCTTCTGATTCTTGCCTCACTGCCACATCTTCCACTGCCTCCTCACCCCTCACATTCAGATCCAGTTTCTCACAAAATCTAGCTAAATACAGAATAAAAAGGCAGTTTGGGGACAACTCAAGAGGGGCCCCCAGAGGACAAAGGGCCCTAGGGGAAGCTGGATGTGGACAGAGTTGGGCCCAGGCTAAGACTGGAGAGGGATGCTTGCCACAGGTTCCGTAGCCATTAGGGATGGGGGACAGTCAAAATCCACCATGGCCTGAGCCTCCAAGGTCTCCAGCTTTGGGGTATAGGGCTGGCCATTTTGGGGATGTTGGGTATCTCCTTACCGGCCAGCCTCTACATTTCCTCTCCAGAGAGAACCAAGGGGTTGCCAGCATCCCTGAACTCCCATTTCTGCCTAGTTTTAGCTATTTTCCAAGCCCTGCCCAGTGAGGTGCCCACCTCCCTGCACACCTCTGATGCCACCTAGTGTCTCCTTTACAGCCAACTTTCCTCTATGAACTTTCAATTACTATGTCTTTGAATAAGAAATCGCCTTTGCTGATGGGGCTTTTGTCATTGGGACAATAATTAAGGTAAGGGGACCTGGGTTTGAGTCCCTGTCTCTGCCAATGACAAATATGTTCTTTTTCCTCTCTGAGATTGGTTTGCCTCATCTGTAAAATGAGAGGGCTAAGCAATATAAATGGCCTCTAAGAACTCCTCCATCTAAAATCTAATCAGATGCTCCTGCTGAAGAGATGGTGCCCTGACTGTTGTTTGGGACTTGTCTTAGAAAGGATGGAAATGTCATTTAGCAGACAGAGAAGGTCCCATGGCTTGCTGATGTCAATCACTTACTGTCAGACCTAAGTATTCCTGGAGGCAAAGTCCTGGTTGTAGTGGGGGGCTATAAGGAAAAGAAAAAGCTAAACAGGGCAGATAAGACTGAGTCTTCATCTCAGGAAGCCCCCATTGTGGGGGGTAGGCCAGGCCATATTGCTTGGACAGAAACAGAAGGAGAAATAAGAACAAACAATAATATTAGTTCTAATTTGTAAAGCAATTTATGTACACTATCTCATTGGATCAGCTGAATTCTGTGCCCTAAGGAAATGAGGGTGGGGAGAGCATGAGCCAAACAAGATAGTAAAACCTTAGCCCGTCTCTCTCTGAGGCTGTCTTTGTATCTGTTGCTTCTCTAGACCTTAACGCGTCTTTCTCCGTCTCCAAGTGCATCTCTCTTGTTTCTGTCTCTCTATCATGTCTCTCAGTGTATCTGTGTTTCTGTCCTTGAATGTCTCTCTGCCATGTCTCTCAATGTATCTCTGTTTCTGTCCTTGAATATCTCTCAGTGTATCTGTTTCTCTCCTTTAATGTCTCTTTGTCACGTTTCTCCGTATGTCTCCCTGTCTTTGTCCTTCAGTGTGATTCTGTCCCCTCAGTATATGTTTCTGTCTCCACCACATAATATTTACCCCTATCTCTGCCCTTCAGTGTGGGTCTCTCTGTCTCTGACTCTCCACTCTTGCCTTAGTCTCTCTCTGATACAGTCCATTAAATTATCCGCCCTAGTGACCTATCAGAAAGGGGGCTCAGGAGTTAATGACTAAGATGAGTGGCTTTAACAAGAAATCCTCCCAGGAGCATCCTGCCAGTTTCAGCCTCTACAGGCCATTGACCTGTGGCACCTCCCCTGCCTTCACAGGGAGGAAGGAGACCAGCTTCTCCAGAAGTCACCTAATCTATCCTGTGGCTTCCAAACAAGCACTGTCCTCAGACTGTTGGGTACCTCTGGTAAACAGAATAGAGCTCTGCACTTGGAATCCCAAAGTTCTGTGTTCCGAGTCTACCTCGAACACCTGCTATTTCAGGCAAGTCGCATACCTCCCTAAACCTTAATTTCCCCATCTGTAGAATGAGAGGCTTGGACTAGATGGTCTCTGAGGGACTTTCCAGGCCTCTATGATCCTATGAAGCCACTTATATCCCTTGAGTGTGTTATCTCATCTGTAAAATGGTACCTGTAATATCCACTTCATGGGGCTATTATGAGGTTCAAAGTGCTTTGTTAATCTTAAAGTATTATATTAATATAAATCATTATTATTAACAAAGGTCACTTGGAGAAACTATTCCATAATTCCTCTGGCTACCTCTGATGACCTCGGCATCTAGGGTCTAATCTAAATCTTGCTTAAAGCTAAATAGCCCCGTGGATAGAGCACTGAGCCTGCAGTCAAGAGATCACGTTCAAGTCTGGCCTTAGATACAGATCTAGCTGTGCGACTCTGAGCAATTCACTTAAGTTCTGTTTGCCTCAGTTTCCTCAACTGTAAAATGGGGATGATAATAATAGCACCTACCTGCCAGGGTTATTGTCAGGATCAAATGAAATCATATTTGTAAAAAGCAGTTAGTACAGTGGTAGACAGGTGGTAAACACCATGGAGATGCTGCTTTTCAGTCATATCCAACTCTTCGTGACTCCATTTGGAGCTTTCTTGGCAAAGATGCTGCAGTGATTTGTCATTTCCATCTCCAGCTAATTTTACAGATGAGGAAACTGAGGCAAAAAATGTTAAAGGAGAGCTAACAAGTGTCTGAGGTCACATCTGAACACATGGAAATGGGTCTTCTTGATTCCAGGTCTGGCACTCCATCCACTCTGCCACCTAGAGGCCCTATATAAATGTTAGCTATTATTAACATGTCAGCTTCTACTCCTACCCATATATTGGCCCTTCCTAAGCTGGCATGTCATTGTGTAATGAAACAGAGACAAAGAACAATTGCCTAAATGGTCTCTTAGACCCCAGCCTCCCGTCTCCATCTTGATCCATCTAGTACAGACTACCAGAGCTATATCCTAAAAGCATAGGTCTAACTATGGTACCTCTCCTGATCAAAGACCTCCAGTGGCTCCCTATTTCCTAGATGATAAAATACAAACTCCTTATCCAGGCATTCATGGTCCTCCACAGCCTCACATTTCTAGCCTTCCTGATTTTTCCTATACTCCAGCCAGACTAGGTTTTTCTTTCTCTGATTTATTGGGAAGTAATGTGATTTAGCAGAGATTCTACTGGCCTTGGAGCCAAGAGAACTTATTTTTAGTTCTAAGTGGCAATAATTACTGGCATGAGTTTAAGCAAGTCATTTTCCTCTGCATGAGCCTCAGTTTCCCCATCTATAAAGAGGGAATAATTATACCATCTACCTCATCAGTAAGGAAACAGATTGCTGTGTAGAATAAAATGGAAATGTTAGCCTGATACTTAAGGACCTCCATAATCCGGCTTCAGCCTATCTTTTTGGTTTTATTTCACATTAGACTTTTCCACATACAACTTTCTAGATGATCTGTTCCCTGAACTCAACATTCCAGGCTCATTTTCTTCCTTCAAGGCTCAATTCAAGTGCTACTACTTGGCAAGTGCAAAGACTTCCCAGATCTTCCTCAACCTAAGTACTTAAAAAGTAGGCTTCCTTGGAAAGTGACTGAGGCTGGAGCTCCAAGCTATCATTTGGATGAGGGCAGTAAGTAGAGAAGTGGGAAATCTCCAAAGGGGACCCCAGCCTGTCTTTCAAGAGGCACTCTCTAACATAAGGACTACATCTATGTACAAGTTAAAGCCACTCCCCTGACCCCTTGGTAGAACATAATCCATTTGAAAGTAGTTGTATATCTTTTCTCTTTCATCTTTCCATCCCCAGAGCCCAGCACAGTGCCTTGTACCTCATAGTCACTTAACAAAGAGTTGTTGCATTAAATTCAGAGGGCTGTTATTGCTATCCCCATAAGGTGGTCTGGGATGTCCTTTCTTCCCCCTGAAATCCTCCCCATCAGTAAGGGGGAAAGGTAGTTTTCCTGGTACCCCGAGAAAGACTTCCCTTTCAAAAGGGGTGGGGGAAGAAAGGGACAATATCACAACCAAAGAGGGCTGAGGTATTATCTAACAGTCAACAGATAGGGCTATGCCTTCTTGAAAAGGGACATGAAGAATTATTCTTGGGGTCATAAATATTGGAATATAAGGGGAGAGAGAGAATAAATATTTCTATAGTGTCTACTATGTGCCAGGTTCTTTTTACAAATGTTATCTCATTCGATCCTTACAACAATTCAGGGATTCCCATTTTATAGCTGAGAAAACTGAGGCAAGCAAAGGTTAAATGGCTTCACCTAAGAGTCTGAGGCCAGATTGGAACCAAGATCTTCAAGACTCCATACCTAATACACGATTCACTGTGCTACCTGGCTGCCTCATACAAAGGAACAGAGCATCTAGTCAAATCCCCTTATGAGGAAGCAGATCCAAAGAAGGAAAGGGACTTAGGGTTAGATCACACAACTAGAAAGCATCAGAGCTAGATCTTCTGAGCCCAGGTCCAGGGTTCTCTCCACTATGCAAGCCTAATATTATGAACCAAGGATCTGAGGCATTCTGCCTGCTCCCTTCTCCACCAAGGGCCCCAAGGAATTAATGGTCTAATCCAAGTTCATTCTCAGGATAGTCCAGCCTCTAATAAATGGGGTACTTGGCTCTCTTTTCTCAGACTCTTTGGTTCATTAGATTCCTACATTGATATCCCACCGGGCTCAGATTATTTAAGGATTAGGTTTGGACTCGTGTCTGGGGTCTTCCCAAAGGTCTGACATTTGAGTATTTTGTATTTTATCTTGGTTCTGAACAAACCCTCCTGGTCCAAGTCTTCTGGTTAGAAAAAAAATTAGCCCTCTTTTTCGTGGCCGTCTTCTCCAAGACAACTGGAGCTGGGGCCTCCTGTGCTTTCTACTAGTCGACTCTGATTTGTTGGGACCCAAGATTCTCAGACCCACAAGGTTTCCTCCAAGCCTGAACACACCTATTTTAAAAATAATGCTACATTACCTAGCCAGGAAAGGAAATACAATATAGAAAAGGCAGTCTGGGCCCCTGAGTTGAGTTGATGTTCTACATAGGAACAGAGAGGGGTAGAAAGAAAGAACACAGTCCCTCCCTCCAGCTCCTTCACAAGGGGAGGAGGAGGGAGAAGGGAACAAGCTTTTATTAAGGGCTTACCATGTTCCAAGCACTGTGCAACACACTTTACAAATATCATTTCATTTGTTCCTCACAACAACCCCAGGAGGTAGGTGCTATTATTATACCCTCGCAATCTAAGGCAACAGCTGTTTGTTGGGTGACTATGAGGTACAAGGCACTGTGCTAGTATATAATATATATATATATATATATATATATATATATATATATATATATATATATATATATATATATATATATATATATATATATATGTGTGTGTGTTATTCTCTAGATGAAGAAACTGAGACAGAGGTTAAGTGATTTGTCACACAGCTAGCAAATGTCAGAAGCTGAATTTGAACTTGGGTCGTCCTGACTCCAATGGTCTGCACTGAGTTCCTTGGGACCCTTAGTGGAGAAGGGAGCAGGCAGAATGCCTCAGATTCTTGGGTCATAATGTTAGGCTTGCATAGTGGAAAGAACCCTGGACCTGGGCTCAGAAGATCTAGCTCTGATGCTTCCTAGTTGTGTGATCTAACCCTAAGTCCCTTTCCTTCTTTGGATCTGCTTCCTCATAAGGGGATTTGACTAGATGCTCTGTTCCTTTGTATGAGGCAGCCAGGTAGCACAGTGGATCGTGCATTAGGTGTGGAGTCTTGAAGATCTTGGTTCTAATCTGGCCTCAGACTCTTAGGTGAAGCCATTTAACCTTTGCTTGCCTCAAGAGATCTTCAAACAGAATATACTACTTGCCACAGGAGAGAGAAGAAAAATAAATATATAAATTCAGAAGTTGTCTCCCTTTCCAAAAGGCCTACTGAGTCATCAACCCATACCCTTTAGCACTGAACCACCAAAAGGCTGGAAGCAACCAGGGCGTGTGTTCTCTCCAGCTCATCCTAATGCAGTCATCCAGGCCCTGGAGTCCTGGAGAGTTTCCAAAGGAGCTCTGGCTACGCACCCTGGGATGTCCTCTATAGGCCAATTCAATCTCTTCTATATTTGCAAGGGTCAACTCATACCCACCCCATCCCCAGCCTAGCTCTCCAATTGTCAAATTTTCAATATGAGCATCAACCCCAGAAATTGGCAAATGTTACAAATCAGGGCTTGATTTATTGTTTTCTTAATTGCCTAGATTTAAGATAGTGGTGGAGAAAAAAATGTTACTTAAAAGTGTGTCCCGCTTTTCAGGGAGTTGGTTGCTGAACATTTACCAGCACACCCTTGCTCGCCTCCCGCTGTGACCAGGGAGTCTGTAGTCTCCCTCTCTTGATGTGGGTTCAGTGAGCCAAAATTCAGTTCCAAGAGTTATCAGAAGTGCAAAGGTCCCTAGACACACCTTATCAAAGTGTTCATGGAGTGACTCTAATCATTCTGCCAGCTGAGCAGAGAAAGGCAAAGGGGGAAGCCTGTCATATTGATGGACCGGGCACCAAAACCCCTGTTATAGACCTGGCTGAACTCAGGTCACCTAAACTATCTGGACCTATGGGTCCAGATGAGAAGAGTCAGGCTGCCATCTACTGTCCATGAGGATAGAGACTGTCTCCCCTGCTTCCTGCTTTGAATCCTTGATCCTAGTTCTTAACACCCTATTACCAACTCCCAGGTCACTTTCTCTGCTTCCAGCTCCATGCTCCCAATTCCCAGCCTCCTGATCCTATCATTCCCATTCTCACATTCATTCTCTCTATTCCCAGATCCAGATCCTAGCTCCCTGAGCTCCCTGCTCTCTGCACCCAACAGCCCCTAGTGTTGGGGAAGGTGTGACCATGATTTGGTATGAGTAAAGGAAGAACCAACGTATGTTGGGCATGATGCCAATCTTTTCCTTGCCCAATTCTTGGGCATGAAGCCAATACTGTCTTCTAGAATTTGCCAGAGATCAAAGTCAGGCACATTAGCTTGAGGTTTGGAGACTCTACGTTCTTCATTTAAAAAAAGGAAAAAAAAAATTCTAACAATGGGCCTCACCCAGTCCAGTTACACCTTTCTCATTCTCTGCAATCCTTCAAGGATGAATGACAATCCACTTCAGCCAAATGCAGTTCTCTGAAACTGAAGACTTGAACTCATGGAAGGCAGCCAGCAACTCTTGTTTTTTCAGTAATTTCAAATTTCAGCTCCCTGGTCATCATTCTGTCCAATCCATCCCAAACCCCAAAATCATGGTCATAGAAGGGAAAATGGAAGGAAAATAAGACCTAAGTCTTATGGAAAGAATAGTCACTCTAGAGTTATAGCAAATGGGCCCCAATCTTGCTTCTGGTGATTACTGCCTACTTTTCCTCATCTGTAAAATGAGAGAGTTGGATTACTTGTCCTCTGAGGTTCCTTCCAGCTCAGAATCCATGTCTATGACAACTGTCATCCTTCCAGTCACTCTGGGAGTGGTCCTAGCTCCCTTCTCTCATCCTTCTTTCTCTCAACAAAGACAGAAGGCGGGAAATGTCTTTTCAGTTGTCCTAGCATCCCCACAAGCACCAGCTGGTTCTGAGCTTGAGCACTGGACACTATTCTTATGGGACCATACCGTGCTTTTTTGTGCATCTTTTTTTTTTACTTTTCCTTATTCCATTTGCTGCACAAGTTTGTTTTAAGAGCCCCAGTTTAACAAAGACACCACTGTCCTTCAACACAGCCATATGGTCACATTGTCACCTTTGGAACTGGAATCAGGAGGAGCTGAGCTGCAGACACTTCTTTGTGTGACCCTGGGTAAATCTCCTAAACTCTCTTAGCATCATTTTTCTCATCTGTAAAACAGGAATAATAAGAGTACCTGACAGGATTGTTGTGAAAATCAAATGAGATGTAAATGTAAAGCACTTTTTGTTGTTATCAGATCGTGAGCTCCTTGAGGGTAGAGAGACTGTCTTTTGTCTCTGTTTGTCTCCCCAGAGTTTAGCATAGTGCCTTGCACATAGTAGGAGCTTCATAAATGCTTATTCATTGACTTTACAGATAGACTTTGCAAAGCTTAACCTGCTATAAAAATTGTATATATTACTATTATCAGGATCTACCACTTTAAATAGGGCAACTAGGTAGTATATTAAATAAAACACTCAAGCCTAGAGTCAAGAAGATGTGAGTTCAAATCCAGCCTCCAACACTTCCTTGCTGTGTAACTGTAGGTGAGTCACTTAACCTTGATTGCCTCCACTTCCTCAAATGTAAAATGAGTTGGAGAAGGAAACTGCAAAACACTAGTGCCTTTGCCAAGAAAACTCAAAAAAATGGGGTCACAAAGAGTCAGACACAGCTGAATAACAACAAACCATTTTGAATGCAATATAAGTCAAAAAAGATTTATTGAATAAAAAGATGGGTTTTTTGAAAGTCACATGATGTGACTAGTTGATGGTTGACCTAGCAGTTAGAAAGATCAGTTTTCAGATCTTCTCACATAGATACTTCTCACATAGATCTTCTCACATAGATCTTCTCACACAGATACTTCTCACATAGACTGATCATATGACCCTGGGCAAGTAATGTCCCCAGGTCCTGGGCAATTGTCCAAGGTGAAAAATTAGAGAAGCTTCTGATCTTCACTGAAAGCTAAAGTTCCTCACCAGGAGTTACCTACAAAGAAGAAATCACAGGTTCCTTCAATAAATAAATAAAGCCATGTATTAAGTACCTGCTACATACAAGGGTAGGGGAGATACAAAGAGAAAAACAATTCCTGTCCTCAGGGATCCTATGTTCTGCTTGGGGGATACCACAGGGAAACAGATACAGGAGAATAAGTAGGCTATAAGGTAGGAAGATGTCGACCTGAAAGTTTGGTTAAAGAGGCAAACGGACTAGGTGATATATATTTATATTATTGATTCCCTTAAAGCTAGCAGATACATGATCATGGAGCCAAAACTTAGATTTTGACCGTCTGACAAAAGAAGGAGAAGCCTTAAATACATTTTTAGAACAATCCCAGCTCAAGGTGTCTCTGTATATGTTTAACCATAGTATGAGAAAGGAATTTTCTTCATTAAATAGATGGTAAATACAATAAGAGAAGAGAGTTGACAAAATGTCAATTGAAATTTCAACCCAGGATATCTGTGTTTTCTTTACCATTAACATGCCATAACATATTATGTTTATGAACATTCATATTCATAAAATATTAAGATAAGAAATATCCCACTATTCAAGATGATGTCTCAGGTTAAGGAGGTTTGTCCTTGGTAGTCATTAACAGAAGAATGCCCTGGTCATCTCCCTCTGGTCTTGTTGACACAGGAAGAGGCATATTTTGAGTTTACTCAGAGAGTAAAGAAGGAACCTCTTAGACCGAGAGGGGCTTCTTATGGTTGATTAGTTCAGGCTCTGGCCTTTACTGAGATTCAAATGATATTAAATGATTATCAAAGAGAAGGGGGCAAAGGAGGGGTCAGACACAATGCTCTAGGAATGTTTAAGGGGGTAGAAAGTACAAACAGGTGTGTGAGAGGATGAGAATCAGGAAAGGCTTCATGGAGGAGGTGGCACCTGAACTAAGTAAACCTTAAAAAAAAAAAGGAATTTGAAATGCTGATATAAGAAGGGTCCATATTCCAGGCATGAAAGACTGCTTTGCAAGTGCAGGTCAGCAAATCAAATCTGGGACCAACTAGAGTAAAGTGAACTGGAGCCTAGAATGGGTAAAGCAATGTAATATGAAATAAAATGAAATATAATATGCTAGAGAAGCAGATTGGAGCCAGACTGTAGAGGGCCTTCCAAAAACCAGGGCAAGGAATTTACAATATATCCTAGAGACAAAGGGTACTGAAGATTTCTAAGTGGGGGAGCATGGTCCAATCTGTACCTTAGACAAATAATTTTGGTGATTGTGTGAAGGATGGATTAGAGAAGAGAGAAACTGAAGATAAGAGAGGAAATTTACAAAAGTACAGTGAGTGAGGACAAGGGCCTGAACTAGAGAGGGTAACTGTATGAATATAGAGAAGGTAATTAATAGGAGAGATGTGGAGCTAGAATGAACAGGACTGAGCAACTGATTGGATATGGGAGGGATGAGAGAAAGGGAAAAGTCAAAGATGATTCCAAATGTGTAGACTTGAGCAACCGGAAGAATGTTCACGCCTTCCCCAGAAATAAGTTTGTAGGAGGAGCAGGTTTAGGAGGGAAGCTGAGTAAGGCTAGATATGTACATCTGAGAGTCATTCCTCTCTTTTCTCAGAAGCTGGCATTCATGATGGGAAGAGTTGGTACCATTCACCTCCCCTTCCTGGTTTTTGGGGGAAGCAGCCCCAGGTAATTTGGATTATGTGGTCTAGCTGTCCCTGAGATAAAGAGATAATCAGACAGAGAGAGGGTAGGTGTTCCCTCAAATCCCAAGACCTATTTGGGAGAGGGGGTGTCCACACAAGCAGCATCAAAAGGCTGAAGCAGAAAAGAAGCACACACAATGATTCAGCATAGATATCACTGGATTGAAGACCTCTTGCACTGTGCCAAAGGCCCATAAAAGGGGCTGTGGGGACCAAGTGCAAAAAAAAGGCTTAAAGTAATGTGGGATTAGCATTTTTGAAGTGATCTAAAACATTCTCAGAGATTTGTAACTCTAGAGAGGTGATTAGTACCTCAAGTTCTAGAAGTAACCCTATGAGGCTGGAATTCAGACACCATCACTCACAAGCCCTCACTGGTGTATTTATCATTAACAGTTGGCCTGTAGACTTAGTTACCTTTTAGAAAAGGCATTTACTAAGATGTTTTAACAAGAACAGTTGGCAGAAAACATTGTCCCAAAAAGCCTAAGGTACATTCTCCCACAAGTACCAATAGTATCTATGGAAATATGGGGTTCAAACTGATCAAGTGAGTCAAATGCCAGCACTTCTCTCAACCATGATGGTTCATAATCCCTGAAACCACCTTCCTCAGGTGGTTGTCTTTTCACATCTGTGTCTGTCCTTGTGTATCTCTACTCCCAGCAAGATACATTGTCTTCTACTGCTCCAATGTCCCCAAAAATATAATCAATGGAAGTGGAAGAAGGGGAAGCCCAGAAAAATCACTCTCTCTCAAGGACCTGGTTCTTCCTCCACTCCCGTCTCCAGTTCTCCCACTGAATTCTAAACTTTCCAACTCCTAAAATGACTTACTCTTCTTATACATAGATCTAAGAGGGATAACATCCTCTCAGCCAATTATAAGATATTTCCTTCTGTAGCATTATTTCCCTTTATCCAATGGCCAAAGTCAACAATGAGTGAATAAACAGTTATTATGCAGCCACTATGTTCCAGGCATGTTCCAACCCTGTGGATATAAAGAAAGGCAAAATTTATCCACACATTGTGGTAGAGTTCTAAGAGAATTTCTGAATACCTGTTTTACACTTTGTGATTACATTAATTGAGGTAGGGAGTAGAACCCTTTTTATGACACTGGGTACTAAAAGAAGTGAAAGATGTGGCTATGATTGTCAAGAGATGGATAGCAGGTTTCATCATGAATCCCCTGGAAAAGTGGTGGCCCATGGCATTGATCAAAACGCTTAAGTCTTACAAAGTTGCTTGTCTTAACAATGTTGTTGTTCTAGGGCAAATTCTTCTCCCAATTCTGTTCAGATCACTCTGTATCAGTTCATACACGTCTTCCTGAATTTCTCTGAAACTTTCTTTCACTACTTCCTACTGTGCAATTCCATTATGTTCATAATTAGTCATTCCCTGTAACTTTTCCAGTCTCCCTATATCTTAAACCCGTCCCCACATGAATTCTTCAGTCCCAGGACACTGGTCCCATTGTTGCTCCTCCATCTCTGGGCTCCGGGGGTCTTCACTGGCTGTCCCCCAGGGACTGGTACACTCTCCCTCCTCAGGTCAGCTTCCTGACTTCCCTGGATTCCTTCAAGTCTCAGCTAAAATCCTTCCTTCTACAAAGGCTTTTTCCCACCTCACTCCCTTTATCTAGACTGCCTTCTCTCTCTTGATTCTTTTCAATTTATCCTGCATTTAGTTTGTTTGTACTTAGTTATTTGTATGTTGTCCCCCTTAGACTGTTAACTCCTTGAAAGTCAAAGTCTTCTTGTAACATTTCTTTATATCCCTAGTGCTTAGTAAAGAGCCTGGCAAATAGTAGAAGCTTAAGAAATATTCATGGACTGACTGACAGTGCATAGACACCTCCTTAGTTTCTGGTTCTTTTTGCCACTACAAAAACAAGGTACAAAAAATATGACCCTTCAATCACTTTGACTTAGTAATGGTATCACTGGATCAAAGAGCATGCCCATGTTAGTAACTTTGGGAGAATATTTCCAAATATAAAGACTATACCAATTCACAGCTCCACCAACAGAGCATTAGTGGGACTGTTGTCCTACAGCATCTCCAACATGAGTCACTTTCCCTTTTTGTCAACTTTACCAATCAAATGATATAAGATAGAATCTCAGAATCATTGCCAATATTCTTTGAAGGACTAGTGACAATGAAAGATGTGACTCAGGTCTAGAGAAGGGCAAATATTGTCCCTTTTTTGTGAGACAATTGGGGTTATATGACTTGCCCAGGGTCACATAGCTAGTAAGTGGCAAGTGTCTGAGGCTGAGTTTGAACTCAGGTCCTTCTGACTCCAGGGCTGGCGCTCTATGCACTGTACCACCTACCTGCAATCTGTTCCATTAAAAAACAAAACAAACAAAAAAAAAAAGGACAGAGAGTGGTATCTGCAAACTATAAACCTGTAAACTAGATTTCTGCTCTCAAAAAAATTCTAAAATTGTATTATTATTAAAGGGAGGGTTAGTGAGCAACTGTGGGGGGGTGGGAAGCAATGATCAGAAAGCATATCAGAAATATAGAATTGTCAAGAATAGGTTACACCAAACTAGTCTCATTTCCTTTTTCCTTTCTTTTTTTTTTTTTTTTTTTTTTTGGATTGGACCTATGATTTCACTGGGGAAGAGAAGAGGGGCAGGGGGGGAGGAGTAGAAAATTCCCATCATCTATTTCTACTATAATTCTAGCCCAGGCCTCACTCCTCTTGGAGCCTGGAGAAAAGAGTACCCAGCCTCACAGTATTTCAGAGCCTGTTTGCCCTTCTCCCCAGTTCTAAATAGAACTCCCAAGTTCTCCTCCTGTCTCCAGAAGTAGTCCAGGCTTCAGACTATCCATGATGCCTGCAAATCAAATCTGGGCAACCCACATAGACATACATACCTTACATGTATTCATCTTACACTAAAATGTGGCCCTGGAATTCGGCACAATCTTCCATGTATGATCTGACCCTGGAAGAAGACAATGGCACTGTCATCTCCCTCATTCCTGACACTATCCCTCTCTTAATGCAGACTACTATAGAATTAATTTTTTTTTACTGCTGATTCTCATATTATGTTTGCCATCCACTAAGACTCTCAGATCTTTTTCCCTTGAGCTACCATTTATCTGAGTATTCCCTAGAATAGTGGGGAAAAGAACATCTGGTTGTCCCACTTCCAGCTCTAGGCTCCTTACCCAACTTACCCAACACCTTCCATCCCCTAGTTTTGAAATCTAACAGGCAACAGAGACCTGACTCTATGCCCCAGGCCTCTATTTGTCCTCAGGGGTATTCTCCTCCAGCTGCCTAAGCACCACAGGTCCTAGCCCCAAAGCAAGAGAGCAGACTCAGCTAAGTTTAAGGCTAAGACAAAAGCCAGCAGCCAATGAAAAGCACAGCGATCTGAAGGGCCCCACCTCTGACATAGGCACACCTAAGCAGTCTTCTCTTTCTTAGGGAATATGATTTCTCCTTGACCAGAGATGAGTTTTAGCTACACTTTCTTTGGCCAGCTGTGGGGAAAGCAGCCCCTTTGGAATCCCTGGTGAAGAAGGAGTCCAGAAGGCCAGCCCACAAGGTAAGTCAGTCCCTCTCTCCCTTGCTCCCAGGTCCCCAGCTCTCCAGACCCCAGATCCAGATGTAAGATTCTCTGGACAGCTAGCAAATAGATAATTTCAGGGACTGGTATAAAGGACGGAGAAAAGAAAGGGATCACCTAACTCAGGACCAACCTGATCGCTGGAAAAATGAGTCCAGACGCTCTTGATCAGATTTACCGGCGCTGGAGTCACAAGCCCTGTGAGGGGGTAGCTGGCAGATGATACCACCTACATGGAGTATCTCGGAGACCAAAACTGCTCAAAAGGAGCTCCGACTGGAATACTCCACCACCCCTTCCCCAAAAACTGCGGAGTCAGCCCCTTTTCTGTTCCCATGGAGAGGATGAGTGGAGAAGTGAGTGACCTGCTGTGTGGCAACTGGAATCCAGATGCCAGAGTTGGGTGGGACCTGCTCTGCTGGCTCAGTCTGGGCCTGCCCGGTGGAGCCTCTCGCCTAGTAGAGGCTGTAGACTGTTTTACTCTAGGAAGCTTGGCTTCACTGACCTGGGAACCCTGCAGGCATGAGAGGGAGTGGAGAGCAAAAGGCAGAGTAGGGCCTCCCAGGGTGTCCCTTAAGGAACCCCATAGGGAGTGTTTCCTCTCTCTTGGTTTCTCCTCAAAACCCTTTAAACAGAACTAAACTAGCAGGACTTGGGGTAGAAAATACTCCTAATTCATAATAATAGCTGAATTATATAACATTTTAACGGTTGCAAAAAAAAACTTTACTTATATTATTTCATTTGATTCTCACAACACTCCTAGAAGTAGGTAGATGTTATTGTTATCCCATTTTACAAATGAGGAAACTGAGATTCATCAAGGTTTTAAGTGACTTGTCCAGGGTTCACCCAGGCAGGTCTGAGGCAGGATTCAAACTCAGGTCTGCCTAAGAAAGTGCCGCATTCATTCCTCAAAACAAAGATTGGCCCCAAACCAGCTCTTAACTGAACTGTTGCTCCCTCCTGGGAGACAAGATAATTCAAAATGCTCAGTTTCATCTTTTACCTCTGTTCCTTTGCTTCCAGGGGTGGGGAACCTGTGGCCTCGAGGCCGATTGGATTCAAAGGACTACACTTGAGAACCTAGAGGGCCTTGAGATCTAGAGGCCTTGAGGTTCCCCACCCCTGGACCATCCAAGAAGACTTCTTGGCAGAAAGGACCTTTGGACGCAATTCAACTCAGCAAACATCTATTTAGTAACCCAGGACCCTGCTCGGGAGAAAGTATAAAGTTTAGAAAAGACTTGATCACTGTCCCCCTCCCCTTCCCACCCAAGGATATTTTATTTTAGGGTGGGTATGGGTAAAAATAACTGATACCTACATAGTCCATTAAAGTTTATACTTTATTTTCGTCCTGAAACCTCCCAAGAGGCAGTTAATTAAACGGTTGTCACAATAGCTGACGAAACAGTCTCAGAAAGGCTGAGATTAGCTTAGGGACTCATGGCTAATAAGTGGCAGAGTCAATATTTGGACCCATATCTTCCTGTCTCTGGGATGAGAGCTCTATCCTCCACATCATGCAACCCAATAGTAAATGAGAACATCCTGATGCTGGGACAGAATTTCAAGCTGGAAAAAACTGAAGTTTAGTCAAGACCCCCTCATTTTACAGATGAGGAAACTGTGCCCCAGAAGAGCAACACAGGAGAGTAGAAAAAAACATGGCATTTCAATTCAGTGAACATGTATGAAGCACTTACAATGTGCTATAGCCCTATATTGGGATATCAAGAGGTGGTTCGATGGATAGAATACCCTTGGATTGAGGAAGACCAAAGTTCAAATTTGACCTTAGACAATTAGTAGCTGTGTCACCTTAGGCAAATCATTTAACCCCTGTCTACCTCAGTTTCCTCATCTATGAAATGAGCTGGAGAAGCCAAGAAATTCCCAAATGGGGTCATGAAGTGTCAGAATACCCTCTGAAGGCTGATTCAAGGATCAAATGAAATGATATTTGTAAAGCCTCTTACACACCTAAGAGTGCTCTATAAATTGCAGCCGTTATCATTACAAAGACAAAAAAAAAAATAGTCCCTGCCTTACAATGTAGTGGGAAGGGATATGACTCTCTCACACAGTTAGGTAACATACACAGTAACTTCAAGATAAAGTCGGTCATCACTAATAACCAGAGAGCCAAAAAGGGTTTCATGTAGGAGACAGCACCTGAGTGTTTTGAAGGAAGCCGGGGATTCTACAAGACAATGAGGAAATGAATTCCACACATGGCAACCACTTAGGGAGCCCCAGCTCAGAAGCCAAGTTATCTGTGTTGGATCTGAGCTTCCCTTCTGTAGAATGGGGATGATAATAATACCTTCAGTGCCTACTCCTCCACTTCCCCCATGGGTTGTTATGAGGGAAGTACTCTGTAAGTCATAAAGGGCTGCGTAAATGGTCATTATTATTTAATGATCTGCCCTAGGTGGCTCAGATCCTCTGGAAGAGAGTGGGAGTCTAATTGGAGCCCTCTAATAGGAAACTCTTTTCACTAATATATCTTGGGTGCCCTGCTGGCACCCAAGACTGTTGTTATTTAGTGATTTCAGTCCTATCCAACTCTTTGTGACCCCATTTGGAGTTTTCTTGGCAAAGATACTGGAGTGGTTTGCCATTTGCTTCTCCAGCTCAGTTTATAGATGAGGAAACTAAGGCAAATTGGGTAAAGTGATTTGCCCAAAGTTATATGGCTAATACATATCTGAGGCCAGATTTGAACTCAGGAAGATAAATCTTTTGGACTCCAAGCCTTGTGCTCTATCCATTTCACCACCTAGCTCCCTTGTGGGTAAAAATAATAACAATTGTTATCTCTGTAGCAATTTAGGATTTACAAAGATTTGAGGTAGATAGTGCACCTTTCCACTTTTCAGATGAGGAAACAGAGGCTGAGACAGAGGAAAGAGAAATCTAGTGAGTTTTCTATGCCTATTGAAAAGAATCCTCATTTTAGGATTATAGTCCTTAGAAGGCACCTAGTCCAACCCCTTCATTTTACAGAGGAGAAAACTGAGGTCCAGAAAGGAAAATCAGCCAAGAAGTAAATGACAGAGTCAGGATTTGAACGCAGGTCCCCTTAATGTTAAATTTCAGGCTCTTTCTACCATGTAACATTTCTGTCAACTGGCTTTGTTAAGCCCTTGACCATACCTAGTGCCTGACTCTAGACGAGACTATGTAATGAGTAGAGCCATCTGAGCCAGAGTAAGCTTCTGTATGTGAATGGCAGATATACCTCAACTTTACACAATAGTTAAGCTCCTTAATCATACTTTGAATTTCTATAAACAGTCATTGTAAAAGTAATAAAATTAATTACTTGAAGAAACCACATAGTAATTATTTTAAAGTGAACAATCATATTTTCCCCCATTTCTCTTTATCAGAATTTTCATTATTTGGGTTTGCTTTATTTAAGTAAGGTCTACCTGTATGGGGTATCCCTCCCTTTTCTGGGGTCTTGCCCAGGGAAGATTCCTCTCCTAGAGTTGACTACACTCCATCAGATATCTAATTAAAGGACTAACAGCTCACATTAATTTGGGGGTTCAAGATTACAAAGCATTTTCACCACAACTACCCAGTGAAGTAAGCAATAGGAGGAACATTTCTATGCCCGTTTTACAGATAAAGGAGCGAGGCTCAAAGACAGCAAATAAATTTTAGAGCCCCCTCCTGGTCCCATGCCCTTCCCTGTCACCGAGCTGCCGCTCTTGCCACCTTCCAAAAAGAACACACAACTCCCTCCAAGGACCTAACCTGGAAACCCATCCCCTGCTTGACCCAACCCATACCCTCCCTGGTCAACTCCCATCTTGTTCCATGCAGCGGCAGCCGAGTTACTGAGGCACAATGAACTGGGGAATCTTCGAGGGACTGCTGAGCGGGGTCAACAAGTATTCTACGGCTTTCGGCCGCATCTGGCTGTCCCTAGTCTTCATCTTCCGAGTGCTGGTTTACCTGGTGACCGCTGAAAAGGTGTGGAGTGATGACCACAAGGACTTCGATTGCAACACGCGCCAGCCAGGCTGCTCCAACGTGTGCTATGACCAATTCTTCCCCGTCTCTCACGTCCGCCTGTGGGCCCTGCAGCTCATCCTGGTCACCTGCCCCTCGCTTCTGGTCATCATGCATGTGGCCTACCGGGAGGCCCGGGAGCGGAAACACCTGGAGAAGGTGGGCGAAGGCGGTGGGCGCCTCTACCCAAACCCAGGCAAGAAGCGCGCGGGCCTCTGGTGGACCTACGTCTGCAGCTTGGTCTTCAAGGCCAGCGTGGACTCGGCGTTCCTGTATGTGTTCTACCGCTTCTATCGAAACTACATGCTCCCGCATGTGGTCCTCTGCAATGAGGACCCCTGCCCCCATACTGTGGACTGCTTCATCTCTAAGCCCACGGAGAAGAACATTTTCACGCTCTTCATGGTGTCCACCGCCATCATCTGTATCTTGCTCAATTTGGTAGAACTGGGTTACTTGATCAACAAGAGGTGCTGGGAGTGCCGGAGGAAAGGGAGAAGGGACAGCAAGAAGGATCTGCTGTCTGGGGGTGACCTCATCTTCCTGGGCACAGACCCCAAGCCACCCCTTCTGCCCTTTTCTCCTGATTCCCTCAGAGACCAGGTGAAGAAGACCATGGTATAAAGAGCTGCCTGGACAAGAAAGTCACATGCCCTGGAAGGGCAACATGCAACACTGGGCACCGAGTGAAGACCATGGACCAGTCTGGTGTGGACCCAGTGTTTCCTGCCTGGGTGCCATAAATTCCTTTGGGTGGGGACACTCTCATTGGTTCATCTAGAAAGGCTATATTTAGTCCCTTCAGTAAAGGAGGCATCACCGATAGGGGGAAGGATGAGCGACCTGGGCAATAGTGATATTCTGCTAACCTTCCCATCATGAAGTCCTTTGGTGGCGGGGGGAGGGGGGAGGACAGGGATGAGTCAAGCCCCCATCCCCACTTCCCCATCTTATTGCAGCGTTAGCCTATGGTGTTACACCAAAGGAAAATAGAGCAATTGGGCTCACCTTTTCTTGCCATTATGGAACAAGACACAGGCACCATCAACTGCTCCCACAGCTTTCACAGTCACACATCCCTCCACCCTATATCTCGGTGAAACAAAGTCACACCAAAGCTTCCTCAGCTATAACCAGAAAAGCAGAAGTCTGACTCGAGTCTGGCCACAATCCAGTTAGAGTCATTCCCTTCCGTCTCCCAAAATTCCTTTTCTCCAGTGGTGTGGAGCAGATGCCTCAGTGCTCTGCCGTCCCCACCCCCACTCCACCTCCCAAGCTTCACCTGCCCTGGGGACAATTAGCACCCTATCCTACTGACTGTTCTAGTGAATCATTGAATATCAGAGCAGGAAGGGACCTGAAAGATAATAGAGCCCAACCCTAGTCTATAACGTTTCTCGAATGCTCCAATTCCTCCACCCCCACATGCACCCCACTGACCTCCAGAAGCCTGGTTACTGTCAGGGTGGGAAGATGAACCTCCTCAGACCGCGGTGCTCCAGGGATCCCCAGTCCTGGTGTTAGTTTCCTAGTGAAGAACTCTCTGCTTTTTCTCCTTCCTAATAAATAAACCGTTTGAATTTGGAACTCAATTTTTTTAAAGTTAATTTTTGTTCACATGTAACTGAGAAAAATAAAACAAAAATTAAATTTTAAAAAATAAAATAAAATACTGGTTGGTAACTGGATGCACTGATTCACTGAGATGTGTCTGAAGGGAAAGAATGAGGCGTTGGGTTGACTTGAAGGAATGAGGCAATAGAAGCATATAGCAAGCCCTATCTCAAGCTCCCTCCCTGGAAGGAAAGGAGGACTGAGTTGGAACATGGAAGTCCCAACTGGATTCTACTCACACAATTCCAGAACTAAAGAGTCAGAAGGCTCTTTAGAGACCATGTGATCTAAACCTCTCATTTTAGGGATGAGGAAAATGACACTCAGATCTGAGAAGAGGTTTGACCAAGGGCAAGCATGGTAGCTTCAGAGTTAAGACCAGAATCCAGCTCTTTTGACTCCGTATCACTATGTAACTATGTAACCTTTCCTCTTACACCCTCCAACTCTTCCCTGAGCCTTCCAGCATTCTGACTGAGAGGATGGTCTTCTTCAATCTCTCCCTACTACCACGAGAGTTCACTCCCCTCACCTTGCTCAGTCCCTAATCCCCTTTCAGAAGTGAGTCTGAAGATATAGTTTAGGAACCAGTCAAAAAAGGGTAAAAGTATTCTTGCCACCATGTTATGAAGGATGCGAGACCCTGGGGACCCTGGTCTCCTCATAGGATACACTGGATTAAATCTAAACTAATTCTCATGTGAAACTCCCCCAGAACCACCATCCTGACTGCAAGAGAGAGCAGTGCTCTACATTATGTCTGGTGACCTGCTCAAGGTCACCCAGATCACAAATAACACATGGAAGATTTAAACACAGGTCGCTAGAATTCAGAGCAGTGCTCTTTCTACTCTACCATAATGCCTCCCACTTCTAAATGCGTGCTCCCTGTAGCTAAAATGCAGTCCCAGTATCCAGTTTCCATACCAGCCCCAGTTCTCAGATTCCCCTCAGCAAGGAAAATCTGTAAACTTCAATGAACATGACAATTATAATCACAAAGTACTTTCCCCTAGGCAGTCTGGTAAGGAAAGTGTTAATATCCCTATAAGATTGATGAGGAGGAAACTGAGGCTCTGAGATTTGCCCAAGGTCACACAACTTAATACACATTCTCACTGCTGAACGATGGTAGAAGACGTGAGCTCTTGGAATACAGACACATGGCAGAGATCTTGTTGGAGTGACTTGAATTCCCCTCTACTGGCAGAAGCACTTCCCTGCCCTGGGGGCCAAGGTGAATCTACAGTTAACCGAAACTGATAGAAAACCCCTGCACCCCTGGAGGCCCATTGCTTTGGAAAGTCCCCGCCCCTCCCCTGCCTGCCTACCTGACAGCCTTGGGAGCAGGAGCGGAGCACAGTAAAACCCCAGTGTTTGCTCTGTCTCCGTGCCCATACTACCTGCCCATCCACCCACTTGCCCAACAAGGTGTCTTGGCTCATTGGTCCTGGCTGCTCCGCCCAGCGGGTGATGTGCCTGAGTGGGACAAAAGCTTGAGGGAGGCCCTTGGGCAGAGACAGGAGACCTCAGGGGTGGTTCTCACTCCAGCTACAGCTCCGGGTTTGGGCTCCGACTCTTCGGAAAATGGGCCAGAGGACAGTCTGCTGGGCCCAGGAGAGGTGAGACAGCCCAGTGTGGGGAGGACAGACACAGAAGCCAAGACCAGGGGTCGGGGGAGGATTGGGACAAAGGACTGGCAATAAGGAAGAGGGAGCCATCTAGGAGCAGGGACGATATGAGGATGGGGATGGAACCACAGAAGGAGGATAAAGTCCAGGAAAAACAGAATAAAAGAGTCTCAGAGCTTGGGTTTGGACCACCAGAGGTCGGGAAGGTGCCTGACAAATACAGGAGATTAGTCCATTTAGAGAGAGAGAGAGAGCAAAGGAACTGGGTCTCAGCCTTCCTCAAACATGCTTCCCATCTTTTGGGAACAGGTCACCTTGGCACCCACCTTTAGCTCCTGTAGTTCACTCCTTCCCCATCGTCTGACAATTCTGGAGATGGGATGGGGAGAAAAGAGAGCCTTGATTTCAGAACAAGGACCTGAATGTGGATCTAGGCCCTGAGCAGAAATTCTTGCCAAGACAATGAGGAAAACCGGCCAGATTCATCACAGATTCATAGTATTTAGAGCTGGAAGGGATCTTTAAAATACTCTAGTTTAATCCCTTCATTTTGTACCTGAGAAAACTAACGTCTAAAGGGGTGAGGTGATTTGCCCCAAGGCAAATCGCACCAGAAGGAAACACTAGGCACAAGGGAGGATCTCGAGAAAAAATGAAGTAATAGGAAGAGAAATGGAGGAGAGCTGCTTATCTCAAGCATGGCCCCACCTCAGCAGCAATTCCAGAGTCTAGTTCCCCCACCCAGCATCATTGCTGTCATTCAGTCATACCACTCTTTGTGACCCCATTTAGGATTTTCTTGGCAAAGATACTGCCATCTCCTTCTCCAATTCATTTTACAGATAAGGAAACTGAGACAAAGTGACTTAGATGCAGCTGGTCACATAACTAGTACACAGCTTTGAACTCCAGGCCCTGCATTCTATCTACTGCACCGCTTAGCCGCCTGGAAAATGGAAAGGAGTCGTGGAAAATCCACAAGTCCCTTCCTTTTGGCCTGGGATGCACTCGGGGATTGTTGGGAGCGGAAGAGAAAGCAGTTTATTCTCTTTGTTCATGTTCTTTGGGTCATACAGATGTACTTAATTGTTCTATAAGTCATAGAACCCTTGGCCAGGGTGCTGAAGCCTATAGTTCCCTTCTCAGAATCATCAGTTATTATTATTGTTGTTTTAAATTCAGAATTCAAAGAAATATTAAATGTTATTTAGAGGTTAGTGGAAAATTAAGATGTCATTTTGTTCCATCCAAGTTCTTAAGCACCAGGCTATGTATCCAGGGACCCCAAGTTAAGAACTCTTAGACCAATGTGAGTCTGCGTGCCTAGAGTCCTTAAAAGAAAGGCAGTGGTATGGGAGTTGCAGGGGAGGGAGGAGATGTTAGGGCAGGAAGAACTGATTGTAAAAATTTATTAAATTTCTTAAACATCTATGAAAAAGAAAGACAGACCCTGCCCTCGAGGAACTTATAACCTAATGGAGGAGACAATACACAAGAAAGGAAGCTGCATGGGGAAAGGGGAAGAGGGGCAAGGAATTGTCATGGTCATACAAAGGGTCTAAAGGTGCCTGGAATTTCCCTGCCTTTGTTCAGCCCCAACACAGGGAACATATATTCTTACTGTCTTTCTTTGTCAGTTGAGTGGGCTAAGAGGTTGAGATATAAGATATTTTTATTATCCCTGCATTTAAATCATCTAGGATATCCTGATGATATAGAAGTAGATGGGACTAAAATATGGCTACTTCCACGTTAGGTGATTCAAGGGACAGACACATCTCCTGCAGCCTGTGTTGGTGACTTGGACAGCATGAACTGGGCATTCCTCCAGGGGCTCCTGAGTGGGGTTAACAAGTATTCAACCATTCTTGGCCGAGTCTGGCTGTCAGTGGTATTGATATTTCGAGTACTGGTGTACGTAGTAGCAGCAGAGGAAGTGTGGGACGATGACCACAAAGATTTCGACTGCAATACTCGACAGCCGGGTTGTGCCAACGTCTGCTACGACCACATCTTCCCCGTCTCTCATGTCCGCCTGTGGGCCCTGCAGCTGATCCTGGTCACGTGCCCCTCGCTGCTTGTGGTCATGCATGTGGCCTATCGAGAGGAGCGGGAGCGAAGGCACCGCCTGAAGCACGGACCCCAGGCGGCGCCCCTCTATGGCAACCCAGGAAAGAAGCGAGGAGGCCTCTGGTGGACCTACCTCCTGAGCTTGATTTTCAAGGCTGGTGTGGATGCTGGGTTCCTGTACATCTTCCATCGCATCTATAAGAATTATGACATGCCCCGTGTGGTGCACTGCTCCGTGGACCCCTGCCCCAATGTGGTAGATTGCTTCATTTCCCGGCCCACAGAGAAGAAGGTCTTTTCCTACTTCATGGTGACCACAGCTGTTATCTGCATCCTGCTCAATCTGGGGGAGGTAATCTACCTGGTCTGTAAGAGATGCCAGGAACTCCTAGGTCCACAGAACCCTAAACATCAGCAGCATAGGAGGCGTGGCCACCATGGCCCCTTGGGGCCTTTGCAGGATGCCTGTCCCCCTTATGCTCCCTCCCGGGCTTTGCAACAAGGTGACCCCTCCAGGGAGGTCACATTGCCTTGTTGAAGTCTCTCATTTCAAGAAAGAATAGAAAAAAAAGGACAGTCATAGAAAAGCCCTGGTTCTGGAATTAGAAAAACTGAGTTGCACGCCTTAGTGACTTTGGACAAATCCCTTCCCTAGTCCTAAATTTTATCATCTGTACGATGAGATGGTTGGACTAGATTATATCTAAGGTTCCTTCCATCTCCACATCTATGATCTTAAGATGTGATATTGACAGCATTACAAGTATCATGGCAGGCAGGGATGGATGGGTGGATGAGAGATAGAGTCATTACCCCTTCCTCTCCAGTCAGCTTGGCTAGAGTTCCCTCACCTGAGGAAATGTGATCTTAAGAGAGCAGCAGACCCTTAGGAGGAGTAGGTAGGGTAAAAACAAACCTGCCACCAGCAACAAAGCCCATCCAGTAATTAAAAAATTCAGCTTCTGTATCTCCTTCCCCTTGAAAACTCTTCCTTTCATGTGCCCCATGGGAGAAGCTAATGGGGGGTGGGGGGTCACCATGAGAAAGTGAAGGCTTATTCAGGGGCTGGAACCTCATGTGTATGCACACCTACAAAAGGAGAAAATTCTGAATAAAAGCATTTTATAAAGTACTTGGCAAACAGTCCTGGCCTTGGAAACAAAGTCAATAATACTCAAAGTAATTCACTCCTACACTCTAAGCCTGCAACTTTGAGGCTACATATGGCCCTCTAAGTCTTCAAGTGTGGCCCTTTGACTGAATCCAAACTTTGCAAAACAAATCCTTCTATTAAGGGGGCAAACTCTAGGGATGCTCTAGGGGGTAAAGTCCTGGGGATGTGGGATAGAGGGAAGAAGGCAAGACAAGGTGAAAATAACTTCCTGCAATTAAAGTGGTCCACATCTGGAAAGAGCTGCCTTGGGAAGCAATGGGGTTCCCCCACAATCGTACACTGAATAACTTCAAGCAGAAACTTGATTGACAATTGCTTGCTGAGAAAGGGGCTCCTATACAGGGTCACTTTGGACAAGATTGCCTCTGAAGTCCTTCCAGCTCTGAGCTTTTATGAGAGAAATGTTGTCCCTTTTCTACTTGAGTTTTGGAGAGAGTCTGGATGAAGTCATGGCCTTGAGATGGCCAAGGCAAGACTCCCCTTTGGACCAAGGTGTGCCTCTCTCAGGCCAGCCAAGGACAGAGAAGGTTGAGGATATCCCATCAGTTAGGGGACTGGTCCCAAATGGCTCTCTGGGCTTTGGCCAGAGAGAGTTTGAAGAGGAGAAAATCTGGGAAGGAAAGACAGACAGATAGACACCCACAACCACCTCCCATTCCCTCTGCTAAGCTCACTATCCATCACAGGCTGGGACTTGCCTGCAGATGACTCCGCTTTGAGTATGGAAAGGGGCACTAGGGGAGAGACAGAGATGGAAGGAGAGGGAAGAGGAGGGAGAGAAGCAAGTCACCCCCTGAGAACAGAGAACCATGGCTCCCCTGTAGTTGGTCATTTGTTAGTCTTCTTCAGTGGGAGTCGGGTGCAAAAGGAAATGGCAAGGAAAGAGGAATAAGGATAGAGTTCTCAAAAGAAAAAATGCAAACGGAAGGAATCTTGACCAAACAGGACAGCTTGGAAAGTTACATAGTGGATCTACTACATAATTTAAGAGAACAGCAAGCTCTACATAATAGAAATGAGCTTTCTATGTTTAGTTTCCATTCTACAATATATGAAAATACTCATTTTATTTGGTGCTTGTTAAATTCAGAATTATTTAAAATTAAAATGGAGATTTAAAAAAGGAAAATCTTTTTGTCCAAAAGCAGTTGTACTGGGGTGAGAGGAGTGGAAGGGGCCTAGGGAAAGGCAGTTTGTGGGATACATCAGAGGCATCAGACATCTAATGATTTGTCCACAGTTGAGCTGCTCGTACCTCAAACAATTAGCATTGCTGGGCCCCTACCCAAGAAACCCCTTGTGGACAAAATCTCACAATTGGAATGGACTTCAGAGGACATTTAGTTCAATTTATACCTAGAAAAGAATCCCTGCCCCACACCAGCCCCAACAAATGGTCAGCCATTAAAGATCTCATGTGATAGAGAACTCACTACTTCATTCCACTTATGAGAAGCTCTACAATTAGGAACTATGCCCAAAGGGCTACAAAAATGTGCATACTCTTTGACCCAGCAATATCGCTTCTAGGATTATATCCTAAAGAGATCATAAAAATGGGAAGAGGTCCCACATGTTCAAAAATATTTATAGCAGCTCTTTTTGTGGTGGCCAAGAACTGGAAATCAAGGGAATGCCCATCAATTGGGGAATGGCTGAACAAGTTGTGGTGTATGAATGTAATGGAATACTATTGTGCTATAAGAAATGATGAACAGGAAGACTTCAGAAAAACCTGGAAAGACTTATAAGAACTGATGCTGAATGAAATGAGCAGAACCAGGAGAACATTATACACAGTAACAGTCACAGTGTGTGAGGACTGTTTCTAATAGACTTAGCCTTTCACGACAATGCAAGGACCTAAAACATTCTCAAAAGACTCTTAATACAAAATGCCCTCCACATCCAGAGAAATAACTATGGAACTGGAATGCAGAATGAAGTAGAATATTTTCTTTTGCGTTGTGTTTTGTTTTGTTGTTTTTTCTCATGGTTTCTCCCATTCATGTTAATTCTTCTATGCAATATGACTAATGTGAAAATGTATTTAATAGGAATGTATGTGTAGAACCTATATAAAATTGTATGCCATCTCAGGGAGGAAGGAGGGAGGGAGAGGGAGGGAGGGGAAAAAAATCTAAATTATATGGAAGTGATTGTAGAACACTGAAAACAAATAAAATAATAATTAAAAAAATGAAGATGTTAAGACTTCTACAACCATTTACTGAGGTCATTATATAAGTGCTTTACGTCCCTCAAAAAAAAAAGAAAGATTGCATGCCATCTCAGAGAGGGAGGGGAAAGGAAGGATGTAGAGAGGGAAGGGGAGAAAATTTAAGACTTATGAAAGTGATTGTTGGAAACTGAAAAGAAATAAATTAATTAAATTTTTAAAAAAAGAAGGGAAAAAAGCTCTAATCCTTCTCCCTTAAAATTTCTTTGAATCTTTACCACCACCACTACCACCCCCTTCTCTAGTAATTATAACAATATCAGCAATCCACATTTATAATATTTTACAATTTATAAAGGGCCATCCTTTAAAAACAACTGGCAAGGCAGGTAATACAAGTAAGTAGTAGCATCCCCGTTTTACATATGATGAAACTGAGGCTCTGAGAATCCAAGTGACTTGCCCATGGACATGCCTGGGGTGAGAGTCATTGGGCCTCTCATTGAAGAAGGGAATGACAGTTCCTATCCTATACCTTTTTTCCCCACTTGAGAAGCTGGGGGATGCCTCCACTGGGATACTGGACTCATCTCCTACTGGCCTTATAGACAGTAAGGAGTTATTTGGACCAATTCCCATAAACACACACACACACACACACACACACACGTACACCTGGAGACACAGGGAAGATGATTCCTTTTATTTAAAAAGAAAACAATTATATAGATGTATTTTGTCTTTAAGTCAGTTAAATTTTCCCCAGTATCCTTCCCTTTTCCCTTCTTAAAGAGCCATCTTTTATAATAAATAATTTTTTTAAAAAAGGAAGAAAAGGTAGGGGGAGGGAAAATCAGCAAAATCAGTCACTATATTAAAAAAATATATTTGACAATATATGTAATGCTATACTCCCATGAATCCCACCTCTGCAAAGGAATGGCAGAAGCATCTTCTCCAATCTCATCAGGGGCCACTCTTGTGTTTTGTAACCTGCAAACTTCCTCTTTCACTGTGGTACAAGAGTTGTTCTGTCCATTTGCAATGCTGTCATCATCTTCTGTAGTTTTCTGGGCTCCCTTTATTTTCCTGCAGCAATTCACATAAATCTTTCCCTGCTTCTCTGTGTCCACATATCATTACATGTTTCCTTTAAGCTTAAGGGCACTTTTCAAAGGTTATCTGCCCCTCCTGAGTGAGGTACCAGGCTTAGTTACTCCCTTTTTGACCCAAACTTCCCACTTTGACCCAAGAGTGCCCTGAGGCACAGAGGAAAGAGTTTAGCCCTGCCTAGAACCTTCTTTCTGTCTGAAAATATCTCCAGGATCCCAAGCATTTGGGGTGATGGGGGGTGGGGGGAGGTGGGCCAGGCTCTCTGTCCCAGACCAAGGAGACAGAGCCTTAGAGCTCAAAACACATGTTCGACCTTCCTCCCCAATACAGCTGCAGATGGCTGGCTCAGGCAGCTGCCCCAATTTCACACCCACTGATTACAAACATACCCACCCCTAGATGACTTCTTGAATCAGTCCTCCTGAATAATACACACCTGAGCTTATGCAGAGGGTGTGGCCAGGGCTGATTTATCCCCAGTTATGCTGCGACCAAGGCTGAAATGTGAGTACTATCTTACTGAGAGACAAACACCAGTCCTGGTCATTCAAATACATGGGACCACGAAAAAGAAGTCCCTAAATGAACCATTAGGACTGATTGATCTTAATAGGCTTCCTGGAAGAGAAGAAACATTCCTCTATAGATTCTGAGACTACAGACCAAAAATGACAGGACTCAGTCCTGGATTCTCCCCCAAGAGTGAATCCTTTGTGGGTTATCTGCAGTGGCTCCACATCCTTTAAGATGATGGAAATGGGGGTGAAGTCAGGGACAGGAAGCTTGACCTAAGCCAAACTTTTGGGGTTGATCGATCCTCCACCCCTGACCCACCTGCTTTCCTTTCTAAACCAAACACAAATGACTTTGGACCATCCATTCCTTGGTCTTGTCCATATACTGGCCCCCTATGCCCCCACCAATAACTGAGGGCTGCCCACATTTGGGTGGGGGACCTTTCTGACGACTACCTAAGCTCTTCCTGCCCTGCATATGTTCACCATCACCCCTTAATTTTACTGGCCTTCATTTTCGAAGAGTATCAATTACCAGGGAGGGGGAAGATGGGGAGGGCAGATGAGGGGATAAAGGTATGGTGGATAGTAGGGGGATGGAATCAGAGGAATCCGAGGGTCTTCCTGCCAAGGCATGTTCTTTCATTTAACCGCTACACAGAGGAATGTCCCCTCTCTGGGACTCAGTTTCTTATTTCAATTCCATTTGATTCATAAAGCATTTCCTAAACACCTTCTACATTTAAGACGCTGTTTGACATTAGTGATGCAAAGCCAGAAACAAACAAAATAGACCCTTGCTTATTCTATTGGGCTGATACCAATGGAAAGATAAGTAACTTCAAGATGAAGGGGCTGAATACTCACTAAGGGAACTAGATTATCAGCCTGCAGGAAGTGAACCATCAACTGAACCTGGAAGGATGGTGTGAATTCTAAAAAGGAGAGGTGAAGGGGAGGTGTGGTCCAGAGAGGACCCAGTGGCCTGTGCAAAGATGCCAGTGCAGGAGATGGGATGGCCAGGTCCACAAGTGGCCAGAAGATCAGCCTGGCTAAAATACACAGTGTATCAATAAATGGCAGAGAGGAACAGTAAGTCTGGAGAGGTATTATGAAGGGCCTTAATTACCAGGTTGAGGGATTTCTGTTTGAGCCTATTTAGGCAGCTACGGATTAGGGAAGGGAGAAATCAGAAGCAGAGAGACCAATTAGAAAACTGTTGCAAAAGTCCAAACAAGAGATGATAGAGGGCTTGAAGTCAGGTGATGGTCATGGAATAAATAAGATTACAGGATCATCCATTTAGGTCTACAAGGGACTTCCCAGGATTATCTAGGCCAACCTCTTCATTTTACAAAAGAGGAAACTGAGGCCACAAGAGACTCAGTGGCTTGCCTGGGGTCATATGGATAGTAATCAACAATCCATAAATGATTATTAAGTGTCTACTTCATGCTAAGTGCTGGTGATTCAAGAAGAAGCAAAAGATAGTCCCTTACCTGAAGGAACTTACAAGTAAGGGACAGAGCCAGGGTCTGGACTTGAGTGCACCACACTGTTTCTCACCAGATATACAGGAGGTGTTGTAAGTACCTCCACAACATGATCCTGCAGTTGAATGGAAGGGGTATGGAACTTGAAGGAGAGTGAAGTGTTGAGGATACTCTCACGTCTCAAATTCAGGTCACTGAAAGGATGTGCAGAATCAAGGCAGATGGGAGGACTGCCAGGTTTCAGGAAGATAATGAGTTCCGTTTTGAACACATTGAAAAAATATAAAATGAGGTGTTGGACTGGATGGTCTCTAAGTTCACTAGCTCCAAATCTCTCCTACCACCTCTCTACCCACAAGGCACAGCTGGGTTCACCAGTGCTCACAGTTTCACTCATGGGATCAAGGAACTGAGAAATCAGCTATCCCCACCCACCTGCCTACCCAGTAGTAGAGGTCCACATCTGAACATTCCTCTCCTGGGGACTGAAGGGAGTTCAGACAGGTGGGAGGAAGACCAAGAGAGGGAAGTGGGAGTCACTGAGGAAGAGAATATGCTGGTGGTAAATGTTAAGAAAGATCAAGGAAGATGGAGACTGAAAAAAGGCCATTCCAATTTAGTGATTAAGAGGTGACCTTTGAGTGAGCAGTTTCAGGAGAGTGGCGGAAACAGCAGTCAAAATGCAAGGGGTGGAAGGGATGACCAAGAACTGAGAAAATGAAGGGAGCGAAGCGTAGAATGGTCTCGAAAACAGGAGCTAGGAGAGAACTGAGACCCTTCATATGCATTAGAGAAAGAGCCACTAGGTAGAGATTGAAGGGGGGTGTGTGTGTGTATGCATGTGAGACAGACAGAGACAGACAGAAAGACAGCTGGGGTAGAGAGACAAAGAGAGAAAGAGACAGACAGAAGTAGATTATAAATTCCAGGAGACAGGAAGGCACAGGATCAAAGGCAGCAGTAGAGGAACAAAGGAAGGGGCAACCTTACTCACCTAGACTGGAGTAAAGAGGAGAGGATGGGTGAAATGCAGAGAGTTTTTGAAGACTACAAAGGGGTAAAGAAGAGAGTTCACAATGTGTAACCCAAATCTTCCTAGTAAAGGAGGAGAAAAGGTTACTGACTAAAAGCAGAGCAGGGCTGGAGAGGGAGAAGAAACTAGGTGTGGTAGTATAAGCCTTTAATCCCTGCCATGGGGAAACTAGGGATGGTGGATGGCTTGAGTCTCAGTATTCTGAGTAGCAATGAGCTAAAGCAATCAATCAGGTGTTCACACTAAGTCTGGCCCCAATATTGTGAGCCCCCAAGAACAGGGGCACCAGGCTTCCTAAAGAAAGACAAACCAGCCCTGGTTGAAAAGAGCTCAAAGCTCCCATGCTGATCAACAGTGAGATTAGCCTGTGAGTGGCCACAGTACTTAGAGACTGGTCAAGATGGGAAGACCCAGCCACAATTATTTTTTTATTTGAAAAATAAAAGATGGGACAGGAGTGGGGTTGGAGACTTGGGGAGGAGAGAGAAGAAAATCCACAACAATCACTAACAGAAGTAGGGTTGGGAGTCCATCAGAAATAAATAAAAGATTTGCCATCCATAGGCGATGGCACAGTTGTAATGGACCCAGTCAGTATGCTTTTGTGACTTCCAGCAGAGGACAATGACTTCCTTGGGCATCAGAGAAGGTGAATGGTAGAAAATAACCCAAGGCTTCTGAACAGCAGATGATCAGACCAAGATGTCTGAGAGTGGAAAGCAATGATGACATGTTGAACTGCTTGACCATGGGTCAAAATGATGAAGGGGAGGAAATGAGACAAATCCCAGGAAGAGAAGTAGAGAAATATAGAATAAACAAGAAGTGGAGGTCACTTTGACAATGAAAAGCAGGTTTAGGAGGAGTGAGGCAGTGAGAGAAGCAATGGCAGAAGGGCAGGAGATTGTGATCAGAGAGAGTTCTGCATCATGAAGGTGGAACAGTTTTGGGTGATAATGAGGTCCAAGGTGTGTCCACTCCTGTAGGTGGCTGAGGTAGATTGGAGATAGATCTCACTGGAGTTTAGGAAGATGATGAACTGGGACGCTATTGCATTAGGGGATGCCATTGGGTTAGAAGGACCTTCCCGATGATTCAGATGATTCAGAATATGGGTTGTTTCACTGTTTTTCTTTGTAGCCCCATGGTCTAGCACTATGTGAATGGCACATAGAAAGTGTGCTCAAGAAATGCATGTTGATTGCTTAATTGGTTGACTGACTGGAAGGGTCTTCTACATGAACTTTAAAGTCATTCAGGATTAATTGGGTTCTGACAGCAGAAGGACAAGTCTGCAAGGGATTCAAGGCTGAAAGACAAAGACTTGTTGACCTACTTAACTATTGGCTCAAGTATGAAGGGGGAAAAGTGAATCCAGGAGAGGGCTGATGAGCTGGGACAACAAGAAAGAATGAGGAACTTCAAGCCAGGGAAAGGATTAGGAGATGTGAAGCAGTGGGAGAAAGGGAAGGACTGGAGATTTTTATCAGAGAGAGGGTTTTTAAAATTTGAGATAATGATGATGAAACAATTTCAGGTGATAATGACACACAAAGTGTAATAACTCCTGTGGGTGGCTGAAGAAAAGTGGAAACTGAGATTGTGGGTGCTGAGGAGGCTGGTGAACCAGGAATCAAGGGTCTTTATTGACAACATGGCTTTTGAAATAAGCAAAGATGTGGGCAGGGATTGGGGGGAGGGGGCGATGGAAGGTCGCAATTCTGGCACTGAATTCATTGAGAATAATAGTGATCTGAATACCAATAGATGACAGGATCTGACCACAGGGACATAGTAGGGATGGTCAGAAAGCATGGATTCTAAAGGAGAAGAGGCTCTGCCTTAACATCAGAAGACCTAAGTTAAAATCCTGGCTCTGCCACATACCACCTCTATGACGTTAGGCAAGTCCTTAACCTTAAAATTCCTGGGCCTCAGTTTCCTCAATTGTAAAAAAAATAAGGGGGTTGGGCTAAAGGACTTCTAAGGCTGCCTCCAGCTTCAGACCCACAACTCTCTGATAGTGGCTGAGGAAGAACTAGGTAGTGGTGATGGAGAACAAAATTAGGAGTAAGCCAACACCCCAGGGCAGACGAAAGGAGAAGGAAGAGCAAATGGCCACCATAGAGACAGTGACAAGGAATGAAGATCCTTCAGATAGAGAAAGTCAGATTTCCCTAAGAACTAGAAGGTAGAAGGAGTGTCAGAGAAAGAAATGTAAGATGGAGGAGGGCTACCAAAGGTTCCTAAGACAAGCCAAAGATCAAGACTAGAGCTGAGTTGATGGCATTTAGGAGGTGGGGTGGGGTGTAGTTTTCCTTCTCCAAAGACAGATTTTCTGAATCACAGGAATTAGATGAACAGGAAGGAGGGGTTTACTTTTCCCAGAGTAAAGGATGAGGAGGGGAGAACCATAATGTAAGAAGGTAAACCAGCCCAGGGTTCCTATTAGAATGCTGGTGTGAAGGGGCCTCTGAAAATCATGGGATCATGCATTCAGAGTTGGAAGGGGCTTCAGAAGGGGGTCCAATCTTTGTTTCTACATTTTTCTTGCTATCTTTTGTTTTCCCATCACCTCTGTTTCCAAGTGCATCGTTCCTCCTCTCCTGCCCAGCAAGCCATCACTTGTAACAAAGAAGGAAGAAAAGTGGGGAGGGTACAGTTCAACAAAACTGAATAACACATCTAACAGATCCAGTGGAATATGAAATGTTCAACACCCATAGCCCCCAACTGATGTAAAAAAAGGATGGGACGTGCATGTTCTCATCTTTTCCTCAGAGATAATGTTTTCAACCCTCTTGTTTTATAGAAAATGGAAACTGAGTCCAGATAGAGGAAGTAATTGTCTAAGGGCACATAGCAGTAAGTAGCCCAGCCAAGATTCAAATACAGATTCTGCTATTCCAAATCAGTCAGTCAGTAAGCATTTATTAAATGCTTCCTCTGATCAGGAACTGTGTGAAGCACCAGGGAGGCAAATATAATGGGGACTGGCACATGCTCAGAATATTTCTGACAGCATCTACCCTTTTGGAAGGGACTAGGCACCCCAGGTCAGTCATTATGATGATTAAACAAAGTTCCTTGAAGAGACATGAGAGCACTTGTAGACATTCTGTAACTGATTTTGGTTATCTGACAACATGGAGAATAGCAGTCCCTTTGTTTGGTTGCAAAACTAGAATTGATCTTGTCTTCAAAAGTCAACCAATTCTTGGCTCCTCTCGGTTGGTAGATCTCTGATCTTGGGTCCACTTTTGCTGATGGCGACCAATAAGAAAGATGATGTTGTAAGGGGCCCTCCCTCAAGGTGAACATTAGCCCAATGGATATGGGCCACGGCATTTCTGTTTTTGTTTTAGATGAAAAAATTGGATACTCCATCTTTGTGAGTTTCAGAATGTCAGGAGAGTGAGCTATCTGGTCACCTGGGACTCTTGGAGTTTAAATCTATGCCAGGTTTTGCCTGGTCAACCTCAATCTGAATACGAACTTGGTGGAACCAGTGCTACATAGGGACTAAGGTAAGTTTCAGCCCCCTCTCTCCAAAGACCAAGATGGTATAGGGGAGAATGTGTCCCTGAGATACTGGAGGAAATACTTGTACTTTTGATATTGCTACATCTAGGAAGTAAATATCCTTTGTTAAAAGCTTAATTCCAACAACAATAATGATAATCTAACATTTATATAACTATGTGATAGGCACTGTGCTAAGCATTTCACAATTCTAATCAGTGCTAAATGGTTAAAGGAAAGAAGGATGCTAGTCGTTGTTGGCTAACAATGGGAGAACATAATCAGTGGGGACTCAAGCATTAGAAGAAATTCACTCCAAACTTTCAGTGTCACCCTGATACCCTGAGGAAGCAATGTAAGACCTGATTTTCATGGGAATGAGGAGTGAACCCTTTTAGTCCAAAAGACTTTCAGGTTAAAGAGATGGTTTTTTAAATAGGAAAGAAGGTGGGGCTAGCAGTATTAGACTTCAGACTATAATACAAAACAGTAATCATTGAAACAAGTTGGTTCATAGAAAAGTAGGTCAATAGAACAGATTATGTATACAACATAGAAAAGAAATGGAACACCGTAGCCCAGGGTTTTATAGACAAAAACCCCAGCTACCAGATGAAGGACTCAGTATTGGGGGGAGGGAGGGAAAGTGCTGGGAAAACCGGAAAACAGGCTAGCAGAAATTAAGTAATATAGAGACCAAAACATCTTACACTATATATCAAGATAGGATCCAAATGGATGTATGACATAGACATAAAAGGTGACATTATAAGCAAATTGGAGGAACAAGAAAGAAATTATCTTTAAGATACTATAATTAAGGGAAGAGTTCATGACACAATAGAATAGAGATCATAGAAGATAAAATGAATCATTTTAATTATATAAATTTCTAAAATTTTCGCACAAACAAAACCAATGCAACTAAAATTAGAAAGGAAACAGTTAACTGGAAAAAATCTTTGCAGCAAGTTTCTCTAATAAAGTTCTCATTTCCAAGATATATTAAAGAACTGATCCAAATTTATAAGAACAAAAGCTGTCCCCCAATAAATAGATAAATGATCAAAGCATGTGCACAGAAAATTTTCAAGGAAAGAAAGCTAAGCTATCAACAAACATATTAAAAATGCTAATCACTAATAATAATGCAAATTACTAGTAATTAGAGAAATGCATATTAAAGCATTTCTGACATTCCATCTCAGGACCATCAGATTAGCAAAGATGATAAAAAGGGATAATAACAAATGTTTGAAGGGCTGAGGGAAAACAAATGCATTAATGTACTGCTGGTGGAACTGATATTGATATGGCCATTCTAGAAAGCAATTTGGAACTATGCCCCAAAATTCACTAACCTGTGTGACCCAGGGATACCACCATGAGGCCTATATTCCTTAAAGAACAAAGAAAAAAGCAAATGACTCACTTGTACAACATTATTAATTGAAGTTCTTTTTTCATTATCAAAGCCCTGGAAACTAAGGGGTGTCCATTTATTGGGAATTGGCTAAACAAATTAAAGTATAAGAACATCACAGAATATTATTATACCTTAAGAAAGGATGAAATGGATGATTTCACAGAAATCATGAATGAACTAATGCAAAATGAAGTAAGAAGAAACAGGGAAACAATTTACTGTATACAATAACAAAAACATTGTGAAGAAAACATTGAAAGACTTGAGGACTCTGATGAATGCAATGGTCAACTCTATACAGTTCTAGAGGACCAATGATGAAACACACTACCCACCTCTTGACTCAAGATGCAGAAGGAAGTGAGGGAGGGAGGAAGGAAGGAAGGAAGGAAGGAAGGAAGGAAGGAAGGAAGGAAGGAAGGAAGGAAGGAAGGAAGGAAGGAAGGAAGGAAGAAAAGAGGGTCAATTATTTAATGCACAGAAGAAACAGATGGACGATCAGAAAGAATCACAGATGAGCAGGATGGCTTTGAAAGCTACAGATTATATGTTTACATTTTAAAAGAAAAGAGGTTACACAAAATACAATAGAAACCATATGGTTTCACATACAATTTTTTTTATCTGTTCTACTTCATATATGGAAATATCCATCTTATTTGGTGTTTCTTAAGTTCAGAATGAATTTTTTTAAGTAATAAAGAAATAGACCACAAAAGGAAGCAATTTTATAAGTTAATTAACGGGAGACAGGAGTTTAGGTGGTTATGTGGGCAAAAGCTTTTATTTATAAAGCAATGAGGGGCTGCTCTTAATTCATTCACTCTGATTTAACACACTGCACCACCCCCATCCCAATGACCAGAGGATTACATCTTGAACTTGGAAAGTTCAGAAGACCTAATGCTGTCTCCTTTTGCCTCAAGTGCATATACTTCATGTTATAGCCAGACAGCCATACCACATGACAATGCAAATTATACATGCACGAAGAGATTTACATGTGGGAACCTTAACATGTAACCAAAATAAACTTACATGAGGACCCTTCAGTGTTACCCCTAGAATCCCATGGGAGGCATCTGTGAGGCTGTGGCCCACCCATGGAAGGGAGACTTGAAGAAGTAGCTTGGTTAAGTCAGAGTCCCTGCTACTTTCCCTCAGGGTCAAAGGATCTATCTGTCTCTCCTCTTCACCCCTAGATACTGTGAGTAACTGGAATCGGGGTTGGGAAAACTTAGCTGAAAGTTGTAGTACTGAGTCACAGCTTCCCAACATTGGCCCCTGTCCCAGGCCAGGGTCAGCCTAGCCCCAAGTTCTACCTTTAGGTCAGGAATTGCACCCTTAGCTTGAGGCTAAGTTTTTCCTCATGCTTCATTTCTGTTTTTCCTTTAAAGAAAAGCTTTCCCTGGCTATGGTCAAGTAAGCCTGAGGCGGAGGGGGCCCTGAGTCATGATAGACTCATGGTTTAGTCTATGTCTGGCTCTTCTTCTATCCCTGCTCCACCCAAGGGAAACGCACTCCCTTGTTGGAGATGTGATCTCATGAAAAAGGAATTTCCCCAATCTGAATAAGGAAATGTGGTCCCATATGCAAGGATTCCTCTAGGCTAAAGTGGGGGCTTGGCCCCAGACTTGGGGATCCCTTCATCTGAAGGAATTTGGGGCATGCATATAAAATTATTTAAGACCTTTGGACTACAGTATTTCAGGTTTAGGGTCATATACTCACCTCTCACTCATAAAACTCTAAGCCCCATATCCCACATTTATATCTAGTCTCTAAAGTGACTCAGGAACTCTAGGAAAGGGACTTGATTCTAAAGACACAGCCTTAACTAATATAGCTTGGGTTTGTGCCAGGTATCATGCATGGGGCCACAATGCCTCCTTTTAGCTAGTCTTCCATCTTGGAGAAGAGAGAGAAAGGAAACTCCCAGCACTTGGGAGGAAAACAGCAGGAAAATGAGCAGTCAGGGATGGGTCTGCTAAAAACAGCCTACTTCTCCAGAAAAGGTTAATACAAGTCAGCCTTTAGCCAGCCCAAAGGTGAGGAGTAGGTGGGGGTTTGATTCCCTGGGCTATTTTCCATCCTTTCTGGGACTTTTCCTCTCTGGGGAAGTCAATCAGCAAACATTTAGAAACACCTGTTCCGGACACTAAGCTAAGCCCTGAGGAGACTGAGACAAAGCAGAGCAGCTCCTGCTGTCTGGGGGTCTTTATTCTGTCAGGGAAGAAAACTTGAATATACAAGTAGATACAAACTAAATATAAAATAAATACAAAATCATTTGGGGAAGCAGGGCACTGGCAGGCCACTGAGGGGATCAAGAAGGGTGCCAAGCAAGCAGTTAACAGAGCTTGCAATGAAGGCATCTTAAAGGAAGTAAGAGATTGTATGAGGCAGAGGGGAAGAAGGAGGGCATTCCAGGCATCAGGGACTGCCATTGCAAAGGCCCAGAGATGGGAGAGGTGCATAAGGAACTGCAGGGTCAGTTGGGCTATACAACTGTGTGCTTGAATGCGCCTGGGAAGGTAAATTGGGAAGGGGAATTTTTCTCTGGACCTCTCTTTGAAGAAAGAGCATCCTAGGGCCCCCACAGCCTCCCCAAATGAATTTGCCTCAGCTTCCAGAAGTCCTGGTTATGATTCTGTCTAAAGCAGAGTACGTTATGTGGGTGAAGTCATTCTTTCTATATGGACATGCAGGTGGGAGGTAGGGAAGACAAGTATGTGCACATGTGCCTAAAGACAGATTTGTCTGTACATTTGTAGGTAAACATACAGGTGTATGTCTTTATCTCACACCTGGATTTCACCTACATAATATGATTGTATTTTCCAGGGAATGTCTGTGTTCAGGAATATTTGTATACAATAATTGGCACCTAGGTGACCTAGTGGATAGAGCACTGGACTTGAGTTCAAATCTGGTCTTAGGCATTAGATATCTGTGCAATTCTGAGGAAATCATCTCTTCCTCATCTATAAAATGGATATAATCAAAATGCTTACCTTACAGGGGTCATTATGAGGATTAAATTGAGATAATAAGGTCCCTTGCAAGCTTTTAAACACTTTATAAATTCTAGCTATTATCCTTATTGGAAAAGGATAGGGCCAGACCATGGGATCCCTGGGGGTCCAGGCATTCTCCCCTTGAGTATCTGAGACTAAACAAATTAAGAAGCATTTGCTTGATGCACAGTGGCCTGGGAATATAAATATTTCATTTCCAAAAATTCTCCTTCTTCTCTCCCTGACTCATCTGGATCTCAGGCACTTGCACCTGTCTGCTTCATCCTTATGTTTCTCACCCTGGTCTCCCAAGCCTAAAGAGAAGAAATTCTATGAAGGCTGGGAAGATGAGCTCAGCTTGTCGGTGGAGAGTCACAAAGCCCAAAACTGTGTCCAGGTGGGGTTGTAGGATGCTTCTGCGGTAGAGTCAGGCTCCAGGACTCAGTTCTGAGAAGGAAGGAGTCATGAGTAATCCCCAGGGCCACACAATTCACCCTTTTCAGGCCAGGGTCCCCACAAGCTCTCAGAGGATGTCCCCATTCTATGACCAGAGATGGCCCAGCCTCACCATCATTCTGCCAGCTGTTCCTACTATTTCTGAGCTCCTCCAAAAACAGATGAGAGTTTTCAAAAGGCTTTCACTGGCAACATCCTTACAGAGAATTCTACCCTCTCTCCTGAGGTGCTGGGGACACAGGGGGTCATTTAGAATGTTGAGTAGCTGTAGATATCCTGTGCCTACATTTTTTTTTTGTTGCTATTGTCACCTCCATTAGAATATAAGTTCCTTGAAGGCAGAGGCTATGTTTGCCTTTCTTTGAATCCCATAGTGTCTAGCTCCAAGTATGCACTTAATTTTAAAAAGCTTGTTGACTAACATTTGGATAGGACAGCCATTTCTCAATGGGTGCCAAGATGCCTCATATTTCATTGGAATCAAAAAAATACTGCTTTATTATGGTGTTGGGGGGACATAGGCTGGAGCATTCATGGGAATGGGCCTATGCCCTTTCCCTTCCAGGGAGCTACATAAGCTCTGGCCCCTTGCTAAAGGACATGTTATATTTACTCTTCTGTACATGTACATACTGTATCCCCCAAGTAGATTTTCCTCCTTGAGGGAAAGGACAATTTTGTTACTGTCTTTCTATCTCTAGAACCTGGTACCTTTCGCTTAATAATATGTTAATTGACTTGTGTTGAATATTATTGAATACAACAGGCCTGGACAGCTTCTTTAAATCTCATGTCTTGGCAGAGCCAGGATCTGGGCCCAATGGTGCCAAGAAACAGTTCTCTACTGTGCTGGAAACTACCCCTAAGACACCGCTCCCTCCTGGGAAAGAGCCGCACCCAGCGCTTGTCCATACTCCAGACGCAGCATTTGTTTGATAAGAAAAACAAAACAGCTTTCCAAATTCTAGGGAGTACTCTTCCTCCAGGTCCTGAAACCTGGGGGGCAGAGGCTGACTCACCCCACCCCCTCAGCCTGTCCCTGGTTCTGTGTCTTCTGGGGCATGTCTGGGATTTTCCTTTGACTTCCTTACCTTTCTGCCCATCAGTCCCTGGTTCTGTAGCTGCTCAGTCATGTCTAACTCTCTGTGACCCCATTTGGAATTCTTCACAGTCTCTGATTTACGCATTTGTAACCTCAAACACAGAACCCTATGCTGGGTAGGAGTAGAGTGCTGAGAAGAAGGGGAAAGACAATTCTGGGCTCACTGAGGTTCTCAAGCCTTCCAGATTTCTAGGCACAAGATGTGGTTCCCTCAAGAAAAGAGAGGATAGAAATAACTTTGTGTAGACCTTCCTCCTTCTCCCCTCTCTGGTTGAGGGACTTGGACTCTACCTCAGAGAATGCCTCATACATCCCAGCCCCCCAGAGAGCCCTCAGGCTAAAGATAACTGTCCCTGGCTTCTGGGAACCCCCAATGTGAGGGGGAGACCCTGCCCCACCCTTAGGGAATCTTTGTCTTAGTGGATCTGCTCCCAGGTCACAAGATAATGTTTGTGTGGGTGTTGAGATACTAATGGGAGGATGCCCTTGCAGTCAAGGGTGGGACCCTGCAAAGTGAGGTCAGGATGTGGGGGTGGGTCTTCCTTCTTAGAACAGATCCACACCCAGAAGAAGGCTGTGGGGAGTGGGAGGGAGAAAGAAGAAGGAGATGACCTCTCAGTGCTCCCTGCCTCTAGGTCTATCTTGGGTCTAGGCTCTAGTCTTTCCAAGGCCTCCTCAGTTCTCTCCTACCACTCAGCTCCCTCCTGCCCCATTCTGGGTCTGTAGAGGGGCAGGGGGGTGAGGGGGATGGGGTGAAGATCGGGGTACTTCTTCCTGAGGAGTCCTGAGGGCTAATAAGATTATGGGACAGGTGGACTTCCACATGCACTGAGGGGCTGTGCCTCAGTCCTTCCCCAGGGAAGTTCCATTCTTGACTTGGGGATGAGATAAGGAAGGAATGGGGCCCTGGGCTGGAAAAAAACTCTAGGATCACCCAGGTTCTCAGACCTCCCAGAGGGTTTTGACTCACAAATACAGCTATTTTTGCTCAGCTAGAGCCCTCTACATTCTGTCTGCCTCTGGAAGCCCTTATCAAGTCAGGTGGTGATTGTTTGTGGTTGTCTGTCCTTCCATTCTCAAAGAGGAGGACCATGAGAATGCCTGGACCCCCAGGGATCCCATGATCTGGACCTATCCTTTTCCAATAAAGGTAATAGCCAAAATTTATATAGTGTTTAAAAGTTTGCAAGGGACCTTATTATCAAGAAAGTGATGCCATGACTTCCTTGCAAGTGAATTGGATTTGAATGAGGAAGGGCTGTGCAAAGTCAAGTCAAATCAAGAAGCACTTTTTGGAGGGCTTAACACTATACGGCATTATGATAAGCACTAGGGATACAAAGAGTGGGGGAAAAAATAGTCCCTACCCTCAAGAAGCTAACATTTGAATGTTAGATCAGACTCATACTTCAAATTCCTGGAGTGGGAAGGGGTCTCTCCCTCCTTCCATCTAAGTTCCAGCTACATTGGCCTACACACACACACACACACACACACACCACCACATCTCCAGACTCCATGCTTTTGCACCACTGTGCCCCAAAACTTGACTGTTCTCCCTCTTAATCCCTGCCTCCTGGCATTCCCAATCTCCTTCAAGACTCAACTCAAATCCTACTTTTCCCAAACCCTCCCACTACTAACACCTTCCCTCTGAAAATGAGAGTTCCTTAAAGACAGGGACTGTTTTTGCACCTCATTCTTAGAGTCTAATAAATGTTGGTTGACTGACAAAGGACCTTCTTTCATGCTGACTCCTGGAGATGCTGAGCTGATGTCTCCATGCCTCACTGCGGGGCATTTAGCCTGGACAACAACTTCTCCAACCTTGACATTTTGGGGAGCCCCTGATTTTGCTGCCATAGGTACTCCCTGCACCCCCTGAATGTCTTTGTAGCTAGTTTTACTGTGGTTGAAAAATCCATGTTGCTGCGGCCGCTTTGAATTTGGCTCAGCTGGTTCTGTAGGACAGGTGTGGAGTCTCAACACCCAGCCCATCCTTTTCCAAGACTTTCCAGTTCGCCAAGAACTTTACCTGCCAATACTTGCCTTGGAAAGTCAGGGCCACCACCCTGAGATTCCAAGGCACCTGAAAAGGACTTCAGGGAATGTTGGGAGATGTGGTCAACAACCACACATCTTTTGTAGTGTTTATTATGCACAGAAATACAAAGTTGAGATAAGGAAGTCTTTGCCTTCATGAAGCTCCAGAGATAACATGCAAATAAACACAACTACAACAGACATTGTATTTTCCTTTATTTATTTATTTTTTATTTTTATTTTTTTGGTGTTCTACAATCACTTCCTTAAAATTAAGATTTTACCCCCCCACCTTTCCCCCACTACCCCCCTCCCTCCCCGTGACAGCATACAATTCTGTAAATGTTCTACATATACTTTCCTATTGAGTACATTTTCACAATAGTCATGCTATGTAGTCAAACTAAAATAAATAGAAGAAATCATATAACAAGTCAAAACATAATACACTAAAACCCACACACATACAAACATGATCTGCTACATTCTGCGAATGACTTTCATATTTCTTTCTCTGAGTGTGGAAGACATTTTGCGTTAGAATACTACCATTGGGATTTTTTTTTTTTTAGTAAGTTCTTGCGTTATTACAAAGTTCCAAATCTACCAGAAAAAACTCTCCCACACTGTGGTCGTTGCTGTGCACAAAGTTCTCCTGGTTCTGCTCCTTTCGCTCAGCATCAGATCATATAAGTCCTTCCAGGCCTCCCTGAAGTCTTCTTGTTCATCATTTCTTATGGCGCAATAGTACTCCAATACATTCATATACCGTAATTTATTCAGCCATTCCCCAATTGATGGGCATTCCCTTGATTTCCAGTTCTTGGCAACCACAAAGAGTGCTGTTATAAATACTTTTGTACATGTGGGACCCTTTCCCATTTTTATGATCTCTTGGAGATACAGTCCTAGTAGCGATATTCCTGGGTCAAAGGGTATGCACATTTTGGTAGCCCTTTGGGCATAGTTCCAAACCGTTCTCCAGAATGGCTGGATGAGCTCACAGCTCCACCAACAATGAATTAGTGTTCCAACTCTCCCACATCCTCTCCAGCATTTATCATTTTCTTGTTCTGTCATGTTTGCCAATCTTATAGGTGTGATATGGTACCTCAGAGTTGTTTTGATTTGCATCTCTCTAATCAGTAGTGATTTAGAGGACTTTTTCATATGATTATAGATAGCTTTAATTTCTTCCCCTGCAAATTGCCTGTTCATATCCTTTGACCATTTATCAATTGGGGAATGACTTGTATGGTTGTACATTTGAGTCAGTTCTCTATATATTCTAGAAATGAGGCCTTTATCCCCGAGCTTAGCCATAAAAATTTTTTCCCAATTTACAACATCCCTCCAAATTTTGGTTGCATTGGGTTTGGTTGTGCAAAAACTTTTCAGTTTATTGTAATCAAAATTATCCATCTTGCATTTCATAATGCTTTCTATCGCTTCTTTAGTGAAAAATTCTTCCCCTTTCCATAAATCTGATAAATACACTATTCCTTGCTTCTCCAGTTTATTCATGGTATCAATCTTTATACCTAAATCATGCACTGATTTGGACTTTATTCTTGTGTATGGTGTCAGGCATGGGTCTATACTGTTAACCAGTTTTCTGCCACACTGTTAACCAGTTTTCCCAGCAATTTTTGTCGAACAGTGAGTTCTTATCCCAGAAGCTGGGGTCTTTGGGTTTATCAAACAGGAGGTTGCTATATTCCTTGCCTACTGTGTCTTAAGTGCCAAGTCTATTCCATTTGTCTACCCCTCTATTTCTTAGCCAATACCAAGTGGTTTTGATAACTGCTGCTTTATAATACAATTTGAGGTCTGGTAGCGCTAGGCCACCTTCCCAGGCATTTCTTTTCATTAGTCCCTTTGATATTCTGGACCTTTTGTGCTTCCAAATGAATTTTGATATTATTTTATCCAGCTCTAGAAAATAATTATCTGATAGTTTAATTGGTATGGCACTAAACAAGTAAATTAATTTAGGTAGCAGACATTGTATTTTCAAGAAGAACTTTGTAAATACTTAGTTCATATCAGGCATGGTGCTGTGTACCTGGAAGACAAAAGAAAAAATAATCCCTGACCTCAAGAAGTCTAAATTCTACTGTGGAGAGTGTGAGGCGTAGGGTTGAGAAGGGTCTAGGTAGGAGGAAGGGAACAGTATTCCATTGATAAATACATTTTTATACGCATTTATTAAGTACTTACTATGTGTCAGGCACTGATAAGCACTTTAGAAATATTTGATCTTCATAACAACCCTATATGTTATTATATATTATATATTATAAATAATATATATTATTAACCTCATTTTACAGTTAAGGAAGTAAACAGTAATAGTTGAGAAAACCGAAGTAAACAGAGGTTAAGTGACTTACTCAGGGTCACACAGATTAGTTGCTTTTGGTCAGTCGTTTCAGTCCCGTTTTACTCTTTGTGATCCCATTTGGAGTTTTCTTGGCAAAGAATCTGGAGTGGTTTGCCATTTCCTTCTCCAGCTCATTTTCCAAATAAGGAAACTGAGGCAAACAAGTTTAAGTGATACACAACTAGTAAGTGTCTGAAGTTGGATTTGAACTCAGGTCTTCCTGACTCCAGACCTAGGACTCTAGTGATTCTATCACCTAGTGAGTAAATAGTTACTCACTATTTTTTATTTTTATCTTATTATTATTTGAATCTGTGATTCCATTGATGTGGGAACTCCAAGTGAGAAAACTCTATCAGTCAGATGACCAAAGTAGGTGGTGGAGACTAATGACTTTAGGAATCAGGAGTGGACTCTTGTAGGAGGCCTTTAAGGGATCAAAGGATTCTTGCAGGAGGAGAGGATAAAAGAAAGTATTCAGGTTTTGCTGGAGAAGGAAGAAGGGGAGATGTCTTGTTAGCCCCTTTGTTTTCTAAGAGAACCAGTGACATCACTGGGTGATGTCTTGACTTGAACATGAATTGGATTTCACTGAGGTACAAGCTACACTAAGTCATCAGCCTCTATCTCCCAGAGTCATTGAAGTCCAATGACAAAAGTCAGGACGACTGGCAATGACCCGGGATGCATCTTCCATGTCTGACCAAGCTCTAACAGCTCCGCAGACCCTGTTTCAGCAGACTTCCTAGCTGCTGGAACAAATTGTTCTCATCTGCCTATTCCAGCAGGGGAACCCCACCCCCAACTCACTGACAGGTTTGAGACCCATCTGTTACCCTCAACATGGCTTCAGTAAAGGCACAGAGCTGGGAGGTTGAAAAGTGGGTTAGACTGAAACAAAACTAGGTACCATGTGAGGTCTAAGGGGGAAGGCTGCCACAGCCCAGAGGGATGACCACTAAAGGTTTCCTAGAGGAACTGCCTTTGAAAAACGGCTAGGATGACCCCACATTGCTGTGTTTTTGCCTACCCTCCTGAACCCCCTGAAGATCCTCAAGTCACAGAAAACAAGGGGCACCTCAATTTACAATCAGCAGAATGGTGTTTGGGGGGATGAGATTTCCCGAGGACCCCAACCAGGTCCCATCCCACTGCTGTTAGGCATAAGCCTAGTGCAAGGGGGTAGGGGAACCTCAGAGAAGAAAAAATCCTTCCCTCCCACACTCCTGCCCTTCAGCATTACACAAATATGGGAGATGCAGGTGGTTCCCACCCTGCCAGACAGGATGTAGTCCAAGATTTCAGCACCCGAATCTTCCAGCCCACACAGCTTCTCCATTTGTTGGCATTTCATCTGTTTAATGGCTCCAGATTATCAAGGGGAGGGGGGAAATCCTGGCCTTTGTTATAATACATTTAATTACCACCCTTCTTGCTCCCAAAATCTCTAATTCACTGCTGAAAGAATAGAAAAAATATATTCTGAAAGAAAAATAAACACATTGGAGGAACATGGTCAAATAGTTGGAGAGCTGCCATGAGGAAGAATGATTACATTTGTTCTGTTTAACCCCAGAGGGGCTGTGTTCAAATCCTGCTTCTGACACTGACTTGTATAACCTTGGGCAGACCATTCGGCAAAACAATTTGGAACTATGTGCCAATAGTCACTAACCTGTGTATAAGCTTTGACCCAATGACAGCACTACTAGGTCTATACCTCCAAAGAAAAGAAAAGAACATCTATGTACAAAAATATTTATATTAGCTCTTTTTGCAATAGCAGAAACCTAGAAACTACAGGGATGCCCATCCATTAGGAATGGCTGAACAAATTAAGGAATGTCATTTCCCTATAAGCAATGACAAATGAGGTGGTTTCAGAGAAACCTGGGAAGACTTGTATGAACAGATACAGAGTAAAGCAAGAAGAACCAGATGAACAATTCATATACTAGTAACCCTACTGTAAAACCTACTTTGAAATATTAAAGAATGCTGACCAGAGTAACGAGCATCTAAGATTTCAGAAAACTCATGAGAAAGAGGATTCTCTAAACAGAGAAGCAACTGACTTAACATGAACAATGAAATATATTTTCAAATATTAACAATATTTTGTAGATGTGTCTTTTGTTTACTTACATATTTGTTACAAGGGATCTTGTTAGTGTTTTTCTTTTTCTTTATTTGAGTAGGAGGAGGAAGAGATTAAATCTTGGACAAGTCATTCCTCTCCAGGTCTCAGTTTCCTCATGCAGAAAATGAAGGGATCAGACTAAGGGGTCCCTTCCAGTCTATGGAAGTCTATGACTCTGATGCTATCAACCAGAAGCAATGGATAAAAATCAAAGAGAGGCAGATTTTGGCTCAATTTGAGGAAAAACTTCTCAATAAGGAGAGCTGTCAGAAACTGGAGAAGACTTGTATGAACTGGCATAGAGTAAGGTCAGCAGAACGATGATGATACATGAAAAGAAAAGCATGTTAAAGGCCTTCAAAACTCTTCTCAATGCAGTGATGGCTCATGATTTCAAGACACTGAGAATGCAACATGCCTCCCAGCCCTCAGCAGAGAGTTGGTGAGAGAAAGACAGAAAGAGGCATACACATTCAGGCATGACCAACGTGCTGATAGACATAGGTGAGACAGGAATCAATTGATCAATCAATCAATTAATTGAGCTAGTATTTATATAGAACTTCAAGGAATGCACAGTACTTTATGTACCATCTCATTTGATACCCACAATAACCCTGTGAGCTAGGGGTTATCATTGTCTCAACATGCCAAACTGAGGCATAAAAGGTTAAGTGACTTGCCCGGAACCATCTAGCTAGTAAGTATCTGAGGCAAGATAGAAAAAGGAAAGAAAAAAGAGAGAGAGAAAGGAAGGAGGGAAGGAAGGGAGGGAGGGAGGAAGAAAGGGAGGAAGGAAGGAAGGAAGGAAGGAAGGAAGGAAGGAAGGAAGGAAGGAAGGAAGGAAGGAAGGAAGGAAGGAAGAAGGAAGAAGGAAGGAAGGAAGGAAGGAAGGAAGGAAGGAAGGAAGGAAGGAAGGAAGGAAGGAAGGAAGGAAGGAAGGAAGGAAGGAAGGAAGGAAGGATCAACAAAGCATTTTTCATAATAAAAAAATTAAAATGTCCTCCAGTGAAATGGGCTGCCTCTGGAGGGTAGGTTATGAATTCTTAGACACTTGGTGGTCTTCAGAGAAGAAGCTGAGTGACTGCGTATTAGGGCTACTAAAAAAAAATTCTTGCCCAAAAGAGAACAAATTTGGGCTAGATGCTTTGTGAGGCCTCCTCTCACTCTGAGATTTGGGGGCTCGAGAGCCTTGTGGAGCTAGTCCTCAGTCAGGATTGATGAGAAGGAACGGCCAGATGGGGGAAAGAGTGTAGGCTGGAGGTCCAGGCTTCTGGGTTACACTCTCAGTTCTGCCCACCTCAGCCCCACGCCCTCCCTCTGTGGCTGTGGAGCTCAGCATCTCCCCAGTCAGAGGAGTGAAATCCTCCCTGGAATGGGAGCGGCTGGGGCCTCCAAGCAGTGGCAAGCATTAAGTTTGGGTGAGGCATTTTTCCAAGATAGCAGGGAAAGCAGAGGGAGGGGAGCATAGATAAGCTACTCCCAGTACTTACCTCCCTCTCCCTCCCAGGTCCCAGCTTGATAGCAGAGGGTCTAAGACCACCGGAAACTCCTCTCTCCCAAGCATCTATAGTAAGAGATCTTAGGTTGGCCTGTGCCTGGGATAGGGAGGAAGGCCTTCCCCAGGAACCAACAAGCCTTATTTGGGGATGGGGTGAGAATGTCAGAAGTGGGGGTCTACTGTCCCAGAGATGGAAGCAGCAAGAGTTCCAGGCCTTGACATTGGGCCCAGGATAGAGATGATTTGGGATGGAGAGAAGAGAGAGAAGTTACCCAGGTGTAATTATTAGCTATAATCCTCTGTAATTAATTTAATTCTGGCTCATAACTGACCTGGAGCCAGAACAATGATCTCTAGAGAAGGAAAGCCTGTTCAGTGTCCAAGACACAGACACCCCTAACCACCTCTCCCAGGAAGGGACCTAACTTGGGCACAGGTAATCCTCCGTGCCCATGAGAATGCCCTTCCCATCAGGTCAATCATCATCTTTCCCATTCACTCTCTCTGAGCCCTGGGACCCTGAAGGGGGCCAACCACAACTCCTTAGAGGAAAGAGGTAGGGCTGGAGCCCTGCCCTACCCCACCCTCCATTAAGTCAACTGAACTGTGACTAAACTCAAGGCCAGGCAGGGGGGCTCCTTCTAGAAAAATGCCTCAGCTTGCAACCTTTGAACCTCACAATCTCAAGTAGGTGGAGAATTGGATGGGTTATGAACTACTTCTATAAGGCTGAGATCTCTGAGAGGGAAACAGTAGAGATATTGCCCAGGGAAGTCATTGGAGAACCAGGGAAGCCAGACTGCCAGACAAGGTGCAGACATATAGACAGGAGGAAAGATGCAGAAAGCGAGCTTTATCATACCAGATATCAGGCCACAGGAAAGACCGGGTTAGACCCTGAAAGAGGGCGTGGAAAACCCAAGAGAAGACCTCTCGGATCTGATCCCTGAGAGGCCGGCTGGAGACCCCTGAGAGAGGATGTAGGGAACTACTGAGGGAGGGTCTGGAATAAAGTGCCTGAAGCCCCTGGGATGGGTTGGCTGAGGTGGAGGGGAAGAGACAGCAAGTACCAAAACCAGCACCTGAAAAAGTGATCAGTTCAAGTCAGGGACCTTGGCTTCCCATCCAGCCTCAAAAGCTTCCGAGCTATATGATGGTGGACAAGTCATTTTAATTAAGCCCTCATCTGGAAAATGGGGATGATCGCGTTGTACTAGTGGTCTCAAAGGGCTGTGGTGAGGGAAGCCTTTGCAAACCTGGAAATGCTTTATGAACGTGCATAACTAAGGCAAACAGGGTAGAAGGAATGCAAGGGTCATCTCCCTCCTGGCAGTAGAGAAGTGAAGGACTGAGTTTGCAGAGCGCTGCATACACTGTCAGATATCGCTTGAGCGTCTGCTGGGTTTGATCTTGTTTATTACAGGGGTGGGGAATCTTCGTCCTCGAGTGACCTCTAGGTCCTCAAGTGTGACCTTTTGACTCAAAGGGACCTAGAGGACCACATGTGACCCTCAAGGATACTGGTTCCTCACGCCTGGTTTATTACAGGGGACAGCTCATTGGTTTGGGGGGAATTAGATCATGTGACTGTGACCTAAATCCAAAAAGTATCAAGAATTTCTTTTTTCCTTTTTAGGGGCTAGAGGTCTAAGCTGGGTATGTCTCAATGTCCTGGGGAGGGAGAAAGGGGACTCAAACATTCATTCCTAGACACTAGAGATGACCCCAGGTGGGGCTTCCTTACTTGGAAACTCCCTCCACATCATCTGAATCCCCAGGTTGTGAGGGTCCCAGCCTGGGTTACCCCTCATGCCCATCAGCTTGTTGCTACCTTGGGCTGGCCCATTACATGCCTTCCAACTGGGCAGGGCAGATCAACTCCGCCTGGAGGAGGAGGGTGCGAGCCTGCTGAAAGAAAGAGGAAGGTGGGCGGGGAGTGAGTGCTTGTCTAAATCAGTCTCTCACTTGCCTCCCTGCAGGGTTAGGAAGACGAGGAGCCAGTGGGTAAGTGCTCCCTTTGGGATCGAGGGGGTTAGAGACATGACCGGGGAGCAGCCACCAGATGAGACCGATGGGGCAAGAACACTGTCCCTGCCCCTTCTCTTCCCCCTCTAAAAACAAGTGACCTAATTCGGAGATGGTTTCTGGGCTGAGGAGATCCTAGTCTCCCAGTCCGTTGGGCAAGTGTGAGCAGAAACCTTAGAGGACTGAGTCAAGGGTCTGGGGCCAGTTCTCCTTTGCTTTTCAGTCCTTTTGGGAACCAGCAGGTCTCCACGTTTCAGACCGCAGGGGAAAGGGATGGGATTAGGGATGGGGATTGGGGATGAGGTTGGGAATGGGGTTGGGAATGTAGATGGGGAGGGGGTTGGGGGGATGGGAGGGGGATGGGGATGCGCGTGAGCATGGGGATGGGCATGGGGCAGCGAGTGGGGAGAAAAGGGGAAGTGGTGTGAGCAAGGAAGATGGGAGGAAAGATAGGAAGAAAGCAAGAAGGGAAAGTGCCCCTCCAAAAAACCCAGAGAAGTGCTATAGGATTCCGGCTCCCTGAAGAAAGGGGAGCATTAATCCCCAAACTCTCAAGTGGGTGGTAGGGCATGTGCTGTGAGTCAGAAGTGCCATGCTTGGGGCTGGGCCTGAACTGCAGCCCCTGCACAGAGCTTGGTGCCCTGTCCCATACCTAATTAGGATCCTGGAGAGAGTAAGTCCAGAACTTGGTCTATCGAACTATCCCGATCCTTAGATGTTAGCCAAAGCCCGGCGATCTCCGTACCACCCACCACTCCTGTTCACAACAGCTCAGCCAAAGGAGTCAGGAGCCCAGAACCTGCTCCTCCAGTCCTCCGTAGGGGTAGTGTGTAACCTTACTCTGCACCTCCTCTCCCCAACCTCCCGCCTTCAACTTGAGAGAAGGCAAACCCCGCCTGCTCCCCGCCCACTCCCCGCCCTCAGTCCCGCCAAAGAATTCCTTCCTGATGAATGTGGCCTCGCAGTGATTCAGTGTTGGGGATTTTCAAAGGTGGGTAGGGGTGGTAGTAAGGGCAGTCCGCAGAAGTCAGGATGGTGGCAGGGCTACTGAGAAGACCCCATTTTCAGGGACAGCCCCGTGAGGCCAAACCAGACCAGCAAGGAATGAGGGACCATGAAATAAGTGTATAATCATAATAGATGCAGAACCAGCCCCATTCACTTTAGCTTTCAATGACTTACTCAAGTTCACACGGGAAGTGATAAGCAGAACTGGGGATCATGACCCACCCTTCTCCTAACAGATCTTCTTTCAAGGTGTGCTACTGGTAGGGTGGTGGGAAGTGCTAATGAATATCATAGATGTAGAGGGAAAAGGAATCTCAGAGGCATTTTACAAATGAGGAAACTGAGTCCCAAAGAGGTGAAGTCCAACCCAGGGCATGTGTCAGAGCCAGTTTTTGATCAGGTTATCTGATGCCAAAGCCAATGTTCTTTCCATTGTACTATGTTCTGAAGGAGTCACATCTCAGTTACATCTCAAGAAGGGCTAAGAGCCGCTGACCAACAGGACCACCTGCAGGAAATGAAACTTGAGTGCCACGTGGTCAAAGAGCACATACCTGGGGCCAGGGAGGAAGTGGGGGTGGGGGGGGAGTGTGGAGGAAGAGTGCAGAGCTGCCTAAAGGAGAGGAGGGACTGGGAAAAGAGTAGGGTCTGAAGAAACCTTGACTCATGTTTCAGGGCAAAAGAATGGAGTGGCTCTCCCACCTCACCATCTCAGTCCCTCAGGCTCCTAGGAGGGGAGGAAGGGTTTTAAAAAACAAATCCTCAAGGGGGATGTCACATCCCATGTGACACATTTCACCACACACCTCAGCCCCACCCACACAACACTACGCACTGCACCTCATACATGACACACCACACAATGCTCAACTGAGCCCAGTCACACATGAAACAACACACACTACACTCTCTAGGCACACACCACCCACCCACATATACATATACATCTTTTCAGGAAAAGCAGCTTCAGGATGTCCCACAGGTGAACCCTCACAAGCATGCATACACAGGTGCATGCAGATTCACAAGCATACACCCAGATATATAAATGCACTGGTTCTTGGACACATGATAGGGGTAACACAAGGACATCCATTCACCCAGACACAAACATCCCTGGATATTCAACCATTAGGCGGGTGACTTTGCACAGCCCTCCCTCCCTTTAATCCAATTCATTGTCAAGTCATGGCGTCATCTTTTTGAGATCTTGGTCCCCTTCCACAAAAAGGACAACCCACACAACTCTCAGTGCATTGGGTGAGTGTTTTGTCACATGAAACCCTGTAGTCCTGGATCATTTTCTGTCCCTATCAACCCCACAGCTTCCAGCCAGAGAAAAGGAATAAAGGCTTTCCTAAGGGGAGCCTATGGGGAGGCTTCAGAAATCCAGAACCCTTCAAATTCGTGCCCTGAGGCCATACCAAATCCTTCCCCACCCACCCAATCCCTGAAGAAGAGGCAAGCACTTAGGCTTCCCTGCGCAGTGCCACCTTGAACTTCTCTTGTCCTTGACCCTCACAGGTGGGCCCAGTGCCCCCACAGCCCATGAGCCATGGACTGGAAGACTCTGCAGGCGCTCCTAAGCGGGGTCAACAAGTACTCCACGGCTTTCAGCCGTATCTGGCTCTCTGTGGTCTTCGTCTTCCGAGTGTTGGTGTACGTGGTAGCGGCGGAGCGCGTGTGGGGAGATGAGCAGAAGGACTTTGACTGCAACACGCGCCAGCCGGGCTGCACCAACGTCTGCTACGACCATTTCTTTCCCATCTCCAACATCCGCCTGTGGGCCCTGCAGCTCATATTCGTCACCTGCCCCTCGCTACTGGTCATCATGCACGTAGCCTACCGGGAGGAGCGGGAGCGGCGACATCGACAGAAACACGGGGACAAATGTGCTCGGCTCTATGACAACGCCGGCAAGAAGCATGGCGGTCTCTGGTGGACCTACCTGCTAAGCCTCTTCTTCAAGTTCGTTGTGGAGATCGTCTTCCTCTACATTCTGCATACACTGTGGTACGGCTTCTCCTTCCCCCGCCTGGTGCAGTGTGCTGGGGTGAGCCCTTGCCCCAACACAGTGGACTGTTACATCGCCAGGCCCACGGAGAAGATGGTCTTCACCTACTTCATGGTGGGCGCCTCGGCCATATGCATCATCCTAACCATCTGTGAGATTTGTTACCTAATCTGTCAGAGGATATCGAGAAGCCTCCGTAGGGTCAAGCGAAAGGGAGCCGCTCTGCACTCCCCCTCCTCCAGCAGGGCATCCACCTGTCGCTGCCACCACCTGCTCCCATCCCATGGGTGTGAGGAGGGCATGAGCCCAAGCAAGGGGGCTGAGGCACTTAGGGCATCCGCTCCCAACTTGACTCTCATCTGACCTGAGGATGGAGCAAGGCAAGGAGCCTGGGACAGCTTGGGATGGCTGGAAAATGCTGAACAGGATAAGGTCAACCCATCTTCATGATTCTCATAGCTCTTATTCCTCTGGCCCCAGGGGCTGGAAGAGTCAACATGAAAGAATGAGGGTGGAGGCCAGGGCTTGGGGAACATTCACCAAGCTGAGGGTCCTGGGGAAGTGGATTCTTTTGGGGAAATAGTCCTACTCTGGAGGCCTCAAGAAAGATCTATGGGAAGAGAGTGGGCTGGTGGCTAGAGCGGGGAGGGTGGTTAATGTATCTAGTAGTTTTACCCAGTTCCATCTCTAACCCCATACCCTACGGCTGGGGACTGGGGCAGGACAGATTAAGAGAGGCTGTAGAACCAGACCAGAGTAATCATCTACTCTCCATAAGTAGAGCTAAATTCTATTGGTGGTGTTCAGAGGGCCTGACTGCCAGTCCTGTGGTTTCCCTAAGGAGGCAACAGGGAGAGGTTTGCAAAGATGGGCCATTCTCCCAAATCAAAGGTCACAGGACCATCATCTAAGAGCTCAGATCAGCCCACAGGTTTGCAGGTAATGTCAGCAGGCTGCAAGGACAGAAGTGAGATTAGGCAAACCATACCAAAGAGGATCCAGTAAGAATACCTTTGCCAGTATCCAGGGGTTCAGACTATAGATGCCCCCTCCAAGTCCAATCTGGTTCACTTCCACCCTTGCCCTCCAAAGAAATCCATGTTGAAGAGACATGCTTCCTTTCCTCTGCCCCCAACCTGTGGAAGAAACCTCTAAGCTCAGGGCCATTGAGAATTTTGTTCTCAGGTCCAACAAAGCAATTCCCATTCTGAAGCCTGGGGCCAGACTTTCTAGGAATGCAGGTTTAAGGAACTGATTCACCCTTCCATCCTCACTGAACCAAGGTTGAAGGCCTGAAGCCCACTGGATATCCATACGTGAGAATGGAAAGGAGTTGATCCCCTCCTGGAATTCAATAAAGTCCCGTTTTTTTCTATGATCATGAGGTCACTGGGTTTCTCCAATCCTCCCCGGCAGGAAGACCTTGGAAATTTTGAGAAGGAGGAATGAGGATGTAAGAATGGGGTACAGGGATAAGGGATGAGGGCTTGGGGATGTGGGGTGAGCAGTTAGGACTGAGGGGGAAAGAGACAGTGGGAATGAAGGATGTGGGGATGGGAGCTTTGGGGAAAGGGGACATAAAGATGAGAACATGTTATTATGAGAACAACAGATTTCTAAGGATGGGGAACAGGGAAATGTGAGAATGGGGGAATGAAAGAAAAGAGGGAGTGCTGATTGTGAGAAAGAGGCTATATTAGCAATAACTGACATTTAAATAATACCTTAAGGTTTTCAAAGATATTGTAATACATTATCTCATTTGCCATAAATGCTAGCATTTATACAGTGTTTTAAGCTCTTTATAAATATCATCTCATTTTATCCTCGCAACAACCCTGGGAGGCAAGTGGTGTCATTATCCCTATTTTATAGATCAGAGAACTGAGGCAGAAGTAAAGTGACTTTCCCCTTGGGTTATACTTGAACTCAAGTATTCCTAACTCCAAGTCCAAGATTGTATCCAGTGTACCACCTATAGATTACCTCCAGAGGAGGGACCAAAAAGATATGGGAATAAGGTCTGAGGGGCAGTGGGAATGAGGGCTGTGAGGACAGGGAATGTGGAACAAGCCAATTACCGATTCTGATTCTCTTAGTTGTCCAGGAGAGGGCACCATGATCAAAGTTCTATGTCTACAAGCTTCCAAATAAACGCACAGTATACAAATGGGAGAATATGGGGAAACCATTATGCAAAAGTAAACACATTCACCCTGACAACTTTATGCCCGCAGACTCAGCCAGAGACACAATCCAGTAAACACCACCAATCTCACCACCACATACACACTCACAGGCAAAGACACTCAATCACACATAGTTCATTAAATTAAGTAACTGCCACTCTGAATCCCAGGCCTAGGGGGCAAAATATCAGAGCTAAGGAGATCTCTTAAAAACCTTCCAGTCCCTTATTAAACTGATGAGGAAACTGAGACCCAGAGCTGCCCATCAGATGTCGATGGATGGATAGATAGATAGTTGGACAGATAGATAGATAGATAGATAGATAGATAGATAGATAGATAGATAATGGATGTGAATTAGAAGTTGAAAGAGCACTGGATATGGAATAGAAGACATTGCTTCATCATGGCCTTACTCTCTGTTACTGGGGAAACCCCTGACCTCTCTGGTTCCCAGTTTCATAGAATCACAGCATCCTTAGCACTGGGAGGACTTCAGTGTCCATTAGTCCAACTGACACCTGGAAAGGGCCACCCTTTCTGACTGCCCAACAAATGTCTATCCAGCCCTTTCATTAAAAGGTCCAAAGAGGGAGAACTGACTATTTAACAAAGCAGCTTGCTGCACCCTCAGGTCAAGCCTCCATTTGCCTCTTTGCCACTTTTGCCCATTGACCTGGAATCTGTCCTCCAAGAACAATCAGATCTGATCCCTCTTCCACTTTACCATCCTACAGGTACTTGCAGACAGTTCTCACTTCCTTCCTGAGCCTTCTCTTCTCCAGGCTAAACATTCCCATTTCCTTCAGTGGATCATCACATATCCTGACCTCAGGGCCCTTCACCAGGCTTGTTGCCATTCTCTGGGTCTCTCCACTTCATAGTTATAAATTGTAAAATGTGGCAATCAGAATTGATCTCCACTCCAGGTGTAGCCTGACCTAGGTGGTGTATAACAGGATTATTCTTTACTCCTTACTGAGAGGCCTCTCAAAACCCTCAGTTATCCAAAAAAAAGGGCCTTTGAAATCCTTTCAGCTCTGGATCCTATGAGCCTAGATCTAATGGAGAGATTTCTGTATAATGAGGCAAACAGGATAGGGACTGAAGCTGTATAGTCACTGACATAAAGATCTCCCAGATAATGGTACTCCCTATACCAATGTAGATCACACCCTTCTCTGCAGCTTTCAGAGAGTCACCCAGAGCTCTGAGAAGATAAGGGATTTGGCCAGGGCCCCATAGCTTGTGTGTATCAGAGGATGGACTTCAACCCAGGTCTTCCTGGCTCTAAAGTCAGTTCTCTAACCACTACACCACACTGTCTCTCATCACAGGAAGTCCAACCAGCACAAAAATCCTCCTTACATAAAAACCCAAGGTCCCCTACCACCCTCCCTCTGTACTGCCCCTTGCTGTCAGGTACATAACCAGGCATGCACAGGGAAGCCCAAAGACAGGGTCTCCTTCCAGCACATCTACAATCACACCCTTTTCTTACACAGGGTGACACCCCAGGCATTCTCATATGGTTTCACTCACAGATGCATGGAGTCTCTCTCCTCATATTCACATCCCCTCTGTCATACTGACTCACATGCTCTGTCACACCAGACCTCTCCCTCGCTTTGACTCATGCAGTATCCATTCATCCCCTCTCTCAGGAAAGCTAATCCTCTCTGCTCCCTTAACCATGGGAATTCAGCCCAAGTGCTTTTTTCAGCCCAAAAGCTTTTTCCTTTAGAACCCTGAAGTCTAAAAGTACAGGGGGCTCTAGAAGAGAGAGGGTGAGGCCTGTATGCAAATCCTCTGGTGATCAAGGAATGGGTTTATCCCAGGATCCCTCTACGGGAATGTGCTGCCATATCTTGAGGAAGAATCAGAATGGCGAAAGCCTGCATGAGAGGCAGCTCAGGGACCAAACCTGCAACCAAAACAGCTCAGATGCCAGTCATTCAAGAAACATTTATTAAGCACCTACTATGTCATTTTTTCATGTTAGATATGGTTCTAAGCACGGAGGATACAAAGAAAAACAAAAGATAGACCCCAGTCTCAAGGAGTTCACAGTCTTAACAGGGGAGATGTCATGCAAACAACTACGTGCAAACAAGTTAAATAGGAAATTGTTTGCTGCTCCTCTTTTGTTCCTGAAGAGGAGGGTGAGGTCTTGACTTGCGAGTGAACTGGATTGAGGTGACTCAAGGCTGTGCAAAGTCATCAGCCCCACTCTCTCCTCCAGAGTCATCCAGTGGCAAGATACAGGTCAGGATGACTGGAGATGGCCCCTGATGCAGTAGGGAGACCTTGGCCTTTTTAAGCTAAGGTCAACACTCATTCAGTGATTAAAGCCTGGGTAAGAATTGAGTTAAAAGATGGTCTATTTTGCTTTCACAAAAGAAATATTCAACAAAGGGATGGTAATTAGAATTCATGGAGTTTGGGAGTTTCCATAAAAGGTGAGATTTTAACTGGGACTTGAAAGCATCCAGGAGGCAGAGAGGGGTATCAAGGCTCCTTGAGGGTAAAGGCCACTTTCCTATTTCTCTTTGCTCCCCAGCACCTAGTACACAGTCTGACACCCTCCTTCATTGGTATAGTAAATTTGTACCATGGAAACTCCCTCTACTAATCAGATCAATACCTTCTTAGCAACTTAGATTTAGAGGGTCCCTTGGGACTCAGGGAAGTTAGGTTACTTGTTCAGATCAGTATATGTCACAGGTGAGATTTGAATCCAGGTCTTCCCGTCTCAGAGAACAACGGAATGTCTCCACTAAGCCAGGCTGTCTAGCACTTAGTAGGTGGTAATAGAGTTTGTTAATTTTGTTGAATTAAATATCCAAAAAGGCTGAGATTTTGGAAAACTGCTATACAAAGTTCCACTTAGCTATCATCATCATCATCATCATCATCATCATCATCATCGGTAACATTTATATAACACCTTAAAGCTTGCAAAGTACCTTGTATTCATTATTTCATTGGAGCCTGTAAGGTAAGTCCATGTTCACACAATTAGTGTCTGAAACATGATTTGAACTCAGGTTTTCTTGACGTCTAAATCTATTCTGTTATAATTGGTGCTTAATAAATGTTTGGAGGCACTAAGGGTAATTCCAGTGAGTAGTGTTCTTAGGCCCTTGGTTCAACTGCCTCCAACAATTGATAGATATATTATCATGAATAAGTTACTGATTGCTTCTGTTCCTCAGGTCTCCCATCTGTAAAATGGAAGCAATATCAATAGCATCTACCTCACATGATGGGTGTTAGGCTCAAACAAGATTGTATAGGTAGAGCACCTTGCAAACTTTAAAGCCTATATCAGCATCAGCTGTTATTATTTATTAAAAAGATACTTTTCTCTACAACAGATTCATAGACTAGGAAAACCAGGAAGGGACTTTAGGCCCCTCATTGTACACAGCAAGAAACATGAGACCCAGAAAGATGAAGGGAATTGCCTGAGGGTTAAACAGGGAGTGAGCCAGGACAAGAACCCAGGTGTCCTGACTCCTGGCACTGGGGTCCTTCAGATATAGACACAGCTAGGATGCTGCTGCCCTTATCTTGTCTCTCCCCAAACTCTCCCCTCTTTCTGTCTTCCCCAAGAGCACCACCATCCTTCTAATCTACCAACTCAGCACCAAGTTGTAACCTCAGCATTATCCTGGACTCCTCTGCTCACTCCACAAACCCACACAAGCACCAGGTCTTGCTGTTTCCACCTTTAGAGAGTTCCTTGCATCCGCACACCACCTTCACTCCGCTTACTCAGAAACCCTCATCTCTTCTGACTTGGATTATTACAAAGGCTCCATCCTAATGGAGCTTCCTGTCTCAAGTCTCTCGCCACTCCAGTCCACTCTATGTGCTGCTGTCAAATTCATTTTCTTCAAATACATATCTAACTGATGGAATTCAGGCTCTGGGAGCCTCCTTGAGCTCCCCTTGAATCTTCCCACTTAATCTGGCCTTTCTTACTCAAATCTAATCTTCCCATTTATTGGGCAGTCTCTGGAAGCCATGGGCTTTTCATTATAGGTCTCTTGCACCCCCCACCCTTGATCCCATCAAAACCCCATTCCCCAGGCTGCCGACCACTCCCATCAAGATCTGTATCCATCCACTACTGCCAGAGATCTATCAAGGTCTCTGGATTGCCCCACCTGCTTTCCACCCAAACCCTCCACTGCCTGGTATCTCCTGATAGCCTCTAGCTGTTTCCAGCCTTTGACCCTCCTTGGATTCCCTCCTTGGACTTCTCCTCAAGATCCTTCCTAAACCTACCATCACCCTGGACTACCAGACCACCCCCCAGATCCCTCCTATACTCTTTTCTGTATTTAAATCTCACCTTGCCTCCATGAAGGCACTCAGACGCAATCCAGCTCAGACTCTGTCTAGCTGGGATTCTATCTGGCCTGCTTGTGAATATAAGCGCCACAAATGCTTAGGCTCCTTAAGAGGCAACCCAATTTGGCGAATCTTTAATAAACTTTTCTCTTTGGCTTTAAGAAGGCTTGAGTCGACTTCATTCAAGCACGACCCGGACTGTTGGTATCTTGGGGTCCATGATCACCCCAGAATCTCATCATAACCACATGACTCTCCAATCAATTCCAGCGGCTCCTTTTGTGCCTTTAGAATCAAAAACAAACCCTCTACCCCCTTGGCCCCAACCTATCTTTCCAATTGGACATTGCTCCCCCTCCCACACTCTTCAATCGAACCAAAGTGGTCTAGTCTCCGTTCCTCATACTCAACACTCATCATCTCCCATCTCCACACCTTTGCATTGGCCCCATGCCTGGAAGGTGCTACCTCTTTACCTCAACCTCAGAGTGCCTATCTTTCTTTAATATTCCCATTAGATTGTTAATTCCTTGAGAATTGTCTTTTCCCTCCTTTTGTATCCCCAACACTTAACACACAGTGCCTGGCACATAGTAGGTGCTTAATAAATCAATGTTCATTGATTGATTAATTGATAAGAAACAGCTCAGGCACCATCTTCTGCCTAAAGTTTTTTTTTATTCCCCTTGAAACTACTAGTGTAGTCCTTCCCAAACTTTTATTTAACTACTTTGTATATGTTTATGTTTATTTGCATTATATTTATGCTGTATATATAAATATGCGTGTGAATTTTATAAGCATTTTTCTCCCCCATTAGAATGTTAGCTCCTTACAAGGATGAATTGTTTCCTTCTTTATTTCCCTAGCATCTAGTACAGTGTTTGACCACTGGCAGGCACTTAATAAGTTATCATTGATTGATTGATAGAGTCTATAAACGTTTGACTTATGTATAATTTTTCAGAAACCACGAACTGCATAATGGGAGGAGGTCACAGATGAACAGTACTGAAGGGATTAGGGTCATAGACCCAAAACTGGAAAGGATGACTGTGAAAACCTGTCTCAACCCACTTCTTCATTTTATGTTTTTATTTTATTTTTAATTAAATTTTATTTTATTTTCATATCTATCTTCTCTCCTTTCCATGGTCTCCACCCCCTCCTGAACAAAGAAAGAAAAACAAAACCTCTGTTACAAATTTGTACATTCAAGAAAACAAATAACCACCTTGACCTCATGCAAAGATAGATAGATAGATGGATAGACAGACAGACAGATAGATGATGGATAGATGGATGGATGGATAGAGAGAAAGAAAGAAGGAAAGAAAGAGAAAGAAGGGAAGGAAGGAAGGAAGGAAGGAAGGAAGGAAGGAAGGAAGGAAGGAAGGAAGGAAGGAAGGAAGGAAGGAAGGAAGGAAGGAAGGAAGGAAGGAAGGAAGGAAGGAAGGAAGGAAGAGGAAAGAAATACTGGCAGATCAACAGACAGACAGATAGAAAGAACAGACCGATAGGCAGACAGACAGACAGATAAAATGTCTCAGTCTGTACTCTGAGTCTATCATCTCCCTATTAGGACAACCTCCTCCTTTCACAAATGAGAAAACTGAAGCTTAGTTAAAAATGACAAAAAGCCAGGATCTAAATCCAGGTCCTCTGACTCCCAAGCCTGTGCATTTTCCATTGATAAAATGAGATATTTGTAAAACATTTTGCAAACTTTAAATCCCTATATAAGTGCTAGTTACCATTGTTGTTATTACCACATTGCCTCCCCTTAGTTTGCTACCTGCAGTGGCATTTAGGATTAGGCTTCCTTCCAAGTCCTTTTACCTCACTAGACCTCAGTTTCCCTATCGTTAAAATGAGGGAGTTGCCCCAGATGAGGAGGATGCTTTAAACTGCACGTAGGGACTGCCTTGTTCAAGGCCTGTATCTTCATTTCCTTGCCATAATAAATGGCAATTAGCAGATACTGAACTACCCTGCAGAAGATTTTGAGAAGGCCTGAGGATACGGAGGTCTATGGAGTAGGTCCCATGGTCCCCTGGGTGTGGTGTGTTTATGTGTCTGTAGGAGCCCTAACAATTCCCACTTGACCCCCAACTTACAGTTCAGTCATTTTTCAGCTGTGTCCAACTCTGCATGACCCCCTCTGGGAGTTTTCTTGGCAAAGATACTGGAATGCGCTGCCATTTTCTTTTCCAGATCACTTTACAGATGAGGAATATGAAGCAAACAGGGTTAAGTGACATGCCCAGGGTCACACAACCAGTCCATGTCCAAGGCCATTTTTGAACTCCAGGCCCAGCACTCTATCCTACCTAGCTGCCCATCCCAACTTTCAGAATGGGTCCTAAAGACAAGATTCCCACACATTTGCTCTGCTCAGTCCCAGGGAGCAGTTACATAGAGGAGGGTGGAAGTAACAGAGAGGCAGATTTGTGAGAAAAGTCTTCCTAATGGTTAGAGCTATCTAAAAGCTTATGGACTACCTCCAGAGGGGAGTGGGGGGAATGCTCTTCACTGGAGGTCTTCAAGCAGTGGCTAGATGGACAGTGGTGATACAGTAGGGTTCAAATCATACCTCTGATACTTTGGGCAAATCCTTTATCTTCCCTGGGCCTCAGTTTCCAACCCTAGAAAATGAAGGGGTTAGACCAGATGGCCTCTGAAGTGACTTTTTAATTTAATATATTTTCTTTGTCCCTCAATTACATGTTAAAACAATTTTTAAAACATTTTTTAAAGTTTTGAGTTCCAAACTCTAAGGAGTCTTCTAGCTCTAGACCAAAAGCCCTGAAGTAAAATTCCATTCTGGATTCCAGAAATCAACTTGAAAGCATTTGTTGAGCATGCTCAAGAGGGGCTTCATTTTGTTCAGGAGTTGAACTAGATGTCTACATGTCCTAGGGTACTTCTGAAATTCTGTGATTCTCAAGCATTCATAGCTCACCTCTCAAACTGGTTTCCCACCCTTTTCCCATCCCTGCTCTCCCACCAGCATCCCCAGGGAAAGCAGCTGAGTGAGGACAAACGTCATCCCCTCTTCGACCCTGAGTAAGGAGCAGATGGGATCTGTGAGAGTCCCCCAGGGAGGGAAAAGGAGGAAGGGGTCATAGGGGATGAGGGAAGGCTATGAAGCTGAGGGACTGCCTGCCCCATTCTCAGGCCCCTACGGGTCACTGAAGTAGGTGCCTCCACTTAGTCCTACACCAAGGTTGGGGGGAGAGTCCTGAAGGCTCTTTTTGTAGAGAGGTTCCCACCACCCCTGCTCCCCACTGTACCTCCAGGCTCCCTCTTGCTTCTGGGTTAAAAATAGAAGTTCCTAGGCTGGCATTTAAAGCCCTCCGCAATCTGGATCCAACTTCTAGTTCCTGTCTTACTTTCCCATTTCACCTCTCTGCACCCAAATTCGCCTAGCTGCTTAATCCACCAGAACTGGCCTTCTATTTTCCATCTCTGAGTCTTTGCAGGGGCTGTCTCCTACACCCAGAATGCACTCCCTTCCTCACCCTGTCTCTGAAGATTTGCTTCCTTCAAGTCTCAATTCAGAAGTCATCTCCTACAAGAAACCCTTCTTGATCTTCCCAATTGTTAATTCTCTCTTCTCCTAAAATTGCTTTGTAACTCCTCTGGTATGTGCTATGCCTTCACAACCTGACAAGATACCACTGTCTTCATTTTTGTCTTATACATAGTATGAGGCTTAATTGATGCTTGTTGAACTAAACTGAGTGAACCAGAAAGAGTCAGTTATGAAAGAGATCTTAGAGATCACTTACACCAGTCCCCTTATTTTACAGATGAGGAAACTGAGGAACAGAGAGGGAAACTAACTTTTCCAAATTGACATAGCCAGTTAGTGGCTGAACCAGGTCTAGACTATGCTCCTTGAGAGGGGGGACTGTCATTTTTCTTTGAATCTCCAGAACTTCACACAACGCTTGGCACGTAGTAGGTATTTAATAAATGCTTGCTGACTGAGTGACTGACCCCAGGTTTCTTGACTCTCATCTACAACTGTTCTACCAGTTTATCAAGGGCATCCTTGTGGAGGGCAGGGGACCTAGGTTTGGCGTCATTACTCCCAGTTTCCAATAGATCTTCAGGGCTTTTTTCAGTACTCAACAGGAGACAATGACCCTCAGCTTCTGCTACTTTGGAGGAGAGAAAGAAAGGGAGCAAAGGAGAGAGAGAGAGAGAGAGAGAGAGAGAGAGAGAGAGAGAGAGAGAGACAGAGACAGAGACAGAGACAGAGACAGAGACAGAGAGACAGAGAGAGAGAGAGAGAGAGAGAGAGAGAGAGAGAGAGAGAGAGAGAGAGAGAGAGAGAAAGGAAGGCCAGGCCAGGCCAGGCCGAGAAGGGAGGGAAGGAAGAAAGGGTCCATGTTTACAGGTTCTCTATTTAGAAAATGAATACATGGTCATGTCCACGGGAAGGACCTCTCTATGGGACCAGAAGTTACCTGGATCTATCTATGCTCTCTCCTCTAGATATCCCAAAACTTACCAACCCAGTTCCCTTTTAAAACTATCAGGGGGATTCACCTGCAAAGTAGGGGAAGATCTAGGACTAAGAAAGCTGCCTGAGGGTGTTTCCTCCCAGGGATATCTGTGAGTCTAACAGGAGAGAAGCAAGCTTGTTTGACTTTAGCAACAGGAACGAAGCTCTAAAAGTGGGATTTTAGACTGAGCCAGAGGAACCTGCCCTGATACAGCAGTGTCACTGGAACCTCTATCCTCTATATCTCCTAAAGAGAGGAGCCACTACTCTCACCCCATCACCATGGATCCTCTCCATCACCAACTTCATATACACACACAGTCACACAGACACAGACACCCACAGACACACACACACACAGACCCACAGATACACACACACAGACACACCCACAGACACCCCCCCACACACACACACACACATACACCCTATCTCTTTAAAGAGCTCAGCCTATTGGACCCCTGGCCCCCGCCTCCATTTCCTTCTCCCCGCCTTCCCCGCTATTATTAAGCTCAGGACGGTTTCCAGCTCCGTCCTGCAGGACTCGGGCTCGACTCCCTTGGAGGGGCCACTGGGGCCACCTCTCCCGGACGCCTTGCTTTCTTCTCCACGTGTTGCGCCCTTTCCCACAGCTGAGTCAGGTGAGGGGCTGGATAGCACCACTGCTGAGGGGCGATACAGCCTGGGGCAGGCTTCCGGGTTGGAGGAAGCCAGTTCTGTGCTAAGCCTGGGGAGGAGAAGGCTGGGGGGTAGAATTGTTCCCTAAGTACAGGCAGGGTCCTTGGCCTTCAATTCCTGTTCACCTGCCCCTCAACCCTCAAGGTAGGACCCGCTACCATTTCTTCCCCCACTCCCTGGCCCTCTGCTGTCCTCGCTCTCTGCTGCACCTGGGTAATGAAAGGGATGGAGTGGGTAGGTGCCACCTGAGATGACAGCCTGGGGCTCCTAGACCACCCCTAAGGAGAACAACAGCCCAAGAGTTAGGAGTGATCCTTATAACTTCCTTCCCTCTTTGGGCTGGGTTCCCCAGCTTCTTCTAGGGGTGTTCTTTTCTCTCAGATGAAGATCTGAGAAACAGCTCCCTTTGTAGGGAAAGAGGTTTCAGTTCTGGGGGATCAGCTCTGATGAGAGGTCTGGCAACCTAGGTGTTCCAATCTGAGTTATTTAGTTGCTCAGAACTGGTACCACTTTCTCCATATTAAGCATAGAATACCCTCCCTTAACACTGGTCCCAAGATGATGTGAGGGAAAAGTCAGTTTTCAACCAAACTGGGCTAGGTGCTATTACCCCACCCTATGTACCCTGAAGTAGAGGACAGCAAAGTCAGTGTAATTACAGAGGATGGAAATTCTGATTAGGAAACTCCCTTTGTTTTCCCCAATCTACTAGAGCTGAGCTGACACGGATCCTAGAGAAGTGGGCCCAATCAACATGGGTCCCTTCTCTGGGGAAGTACAAAGACCTGAGCCCCTGGACCCCCTGTTCAGGAGTGAACTTCCTGAGGATGGCTCCCCTTGGTTGAATAGTTAAGGGGAGCCCCTGGGTGAAGGAGCTGAGAAACAGCTGCTTGAAAAATTGTGGGAAAGAAAAGGAACCAGTCAATTGGTCACTTAATTTTAGCCCTGCTTATTCCTTCCCTGCTTTGAGCTGGCCGACAGCTGTGTGCCCCCTAACCAGGTGACTTCTCTATCTCTCTCCCATATACACACAAAACTGCTCTGACCTTAGGAAAGTTAAGAACTGGGAATCAGCATGGTATAAAAGAAGCTTACCCTCCAGTTCACCAATAGTTAAAAAGGCAGGTGTGAGGAGCCCTAGAATCTCTAAAAAGGGTTATTTCATCCTGTGACCCCCATCCCAGATCCAGCTGAGTCCTGGTCATAGTTTCTTCCCCTGATTTCCTGGCCCTGGTGGGTAGGAAAGGCCTTGGAAGGGGCTCTTTCCCCTGTGCCCCCATCCCTTCTCCAACTCTCTCTCTTTCTTCTCATGCAGAAAGTCCGTGGAGCAATGGGTGACTGGGGCTTCCTGGAGAAGCTGCTAGACCAAGTCCAGGAGCATTCTACTGTGGTAGGAAAGATCTGGCTGACGGTGTTGTTCATCTTCCGGATCCTCATTTTGGGACTGGCGGGTGAGTCTGTCTGGGGAGATGAGCAGTCGGACTTTGAGTGTAACACAGCTCAACCAGGCTGCACCAATGTGTGCTATGATCAGGCCTTCCCCATCTCCCACATCCGCTACTGGGTCCTGCAGTTTCTCTTTGTCAGCACACCCACACTGGTCTACCTGGGTCATGTCATCTACTTATCCCGGAGAGAAGAGCGGCTACGGCAGAAAGAGAGTGAGCTGCGGGCGCTACAGACCAAGGATCCTCGGGTGGAGCAGGCGCTGGCCACTGTGGAGCGGCAGATGGCAAAGATCTCTGTAGCCGAAGATGGGCACCTGCGCATCCGGGGAGCACTGATGGGCACCTATGTAGCCAGTGTGCTCTGTAAGAGCCTGCTGGAGGCAGGCTTCCTCTATGGGCAGTGGCGCTTGTATGGCTGGATGATGCCGCCCGTGTACGTATGCCGACGCCTCCCCTGCCCACACCTTGTGGATTGCTTTGTGTCCCGCCCCACAGAAAAGACCATCTTCATCATCTTCATGCTGGTCGTGGGGCTGATCTCCCTAGTGCTCAACCTGCTGGAGTTGGCACATCTCTGCTTCCGGTGTATGGGGCACAAGCTGAGGGCAGGGCAGGCCAGGGCCCGGCCAAGGGCCTACTCTGCTGCACTGGGGGATGGGGCTGGTAGTTCTGGGGACCCCTATTCAGATCGGATGTTCTTCTACCTCCCCATGAACGAGACCCCCACATCGCCTTCCTGCCCTTCCTACAACAAGTTGTCCAGTGAACAGAACTGGACCAACCTGAACACAGAAGAGAGCCTAGCCCCTCAGAAGCGGAGCATGTTGCCTGGGCCAGGGCCCTTGCTGACTCCCTCTGAGGGCCCCTACCTGGCCCAGCCTCCCCAGACTGGGGACAACCCCTCAAGTCGCCCTAGTAGCTCAGCTTCCAAGAAACAGTATGTGTAGGGGACCCAAGTCTTAACCCCCACCACCATAAACTCTAAGTAGATCTCTACTTTTCAGGGAGGGGTGGTGGGGAGATGTTTCTCAGTCTCTTGTTTTGAAGCTGCCTCCCTCCCAAACAGCATGTGAGTGAATCCTCCCACTGTAGAGGGAGTGATCTAGTCCTGATGTGGGGGCTGGCATTCCTTCAGGCTGCAGAGCCTGGCTGCTCTTGGACCTCTGGCCTCCCCAGGCAGCAAAGAGACCTCTAGTTGACTAGTAGGTGATTTCCAGGATCATGGCTCATTGACTGTTCCTGGGACCAACAGAACTTTATCCTATATTGGAAAGACCAACAGTGTTGACAGTACTGAGCCTATATAGACCCAGTTGTGGAAGCCCAATGGGTCAGACTTCCCAGATCATGTCTTTCTCTCCACTTCACCCCCATCTTCTTTTGTTTTGTCTATCCTGGAGATATTGGGTGGGGGAGGGGGGTGGCTGCACAGAAAATAGTACTTATATATCCCATGCTATCATGGGCCAAGGGGGTGAGGGAAGAGTATTGAATCCCTTCAAGACTGAGGGTTCTTGATATAAAAGTCAAAGGGAGCAGGACTCCCAAGTCATGTTCCTCTTTGAGTCCCCTAAGCCTTGGTGGATAAGCTCCCAGGTCTCTACGCTGGACTCAGGTTTTAAAATACCCTTGGAAGAAGAGGGGTTGGTTTATGCTGTGCTACGTTGGCCTCCACCAAAGGGAACCCCTCACCCACATACACATATTGGAGCCCCTGGGCCCTAGTCAAAAGCTGTGACTCCCTTGTCTGTATCCTCATTTAAGATTGAGTTAGTTATCTCCTCACTCCACCCTGAAGAGAAGGAACTAATCTAGGGCTGGGAAAAGCAGGGTTGGAACCTTTTCCCCACTAATGTTCAGTTTTTTGTTCTTCTAAAATAAATGGGACTTGAATATGAGTTGCAGCCTGTGTGACTTCATCTTATTAGTGTAGACAGCAGGGAGGGGATTTGGGGAGGAGAGGAGGGGATGGGGAGAGGGAGGGAGGACATCCTTCACTGCTTCCTTCCTCTTTCCACCTGGTAACCCTACGGGTTGGTTACCTCCCTCAAGGCTTTGTCCTAATAGCTCTTCCTTCTTTGAGCATCTCATCCATTCCTACAGCCTCAACCCTTTCTTTCAGATGACTCCTAAATCTATTTTGATACCACACACACACACACACACACACACACACACACACACACACACACACACACACACACACACACACACACACACACACACCCAGGAAGGGAGTTCCCTCATGGTTGTGCCATTCTGAAACCTTCTGGCTTTTGAATGGGCCACACTACAGGATCATAAGAATGGGGAGAGAAGGAGGAGACCAGGACCATTGCTGCCCTTATAAGCTAAGCCTGGACATCTTCCTTCCCTTTATCTCATCTGAAACAGTGGGTCTTTTTAAAGAGACTTTAAAAGTTTGGGATTAAAGACTAAATCTGTGACTTTATTGATACAGGGAATTCTGGTGGGAAAACTCCCTCTACCAATGTGTGTCAGCACATTCTCAGCATTGTAGTCTTAGAGTTACCTAGAGCACTAACCCACTGCCCATGTAGGTGACTTGCCCAGGATCATATAGCCAGCATGTAGGAAAGAGGAGATTTTGAGTCCAGGTCTTCCTGCAAATAAGGAATGAGCCCAAAAGAAATGTATTGTTTCCTGGGTTCTAACTTTAAAATGACCCTCATCTCATTATAGAGAATAACACAGTTTTCCAGTAAGCAGCCCTTTTCCCTGAGCCCAACTGCAAAGCTGCCACTATGATTCCTTGGAACAGCCTTGGGTGGGATTTCCCTTTATTGCCTTCAACACCCACTCAGTGGTTTTCCCAAAGCTAGTGCCCTTCCCTGAACCAAATCATTAAGTTCTGTCATCAGAAGCTTCTCAAAACACCATTAGTCTTGAGTTCCTGGGTGATGAGTTAGCCCCCAGATGCATGCATCTCAGGCCTTGCACTCATACGTCCCAGTGATGGGACAATGAATGATCTCCAGCAATACTGAGCAAACAGACTTTCCCCACACACTCCCTTACTATCAGAATTATAAAATAATTATAATAAATTATAATTTATCATAAATATTTTATTTATATATTATATAAATATTATACATAATATAATATAATTATTATTATATAATAATTATTTATAATAATAAAAATAATATAATTAAAAATTTATAAATAAAATATATAGGATTACAAAGGAAACCAATTGTGTGAAAATACAATTACCAAAATATTTTTTTAAAACAGATTCACAGATCCCATGTTAAATAACCCCTGAAATGGGGTTATTTAAGTCCCTTAAAAGTCTGAAGAAGACTGGTCAGTCTATGGATAGGTAAAAAAAGGAAACAGTAAATAGTAATACTAAATGATAAAAAAGTATTTATATAATACTTTAAGGTTTGCAAAGTATTTTACAAATATCTCATTTTATCAGCAAATAATATTCATTTCATCTTTTGTGGTAGAGTTCAGATAGAAACAGTACCAGGAAAAGTCTATCCTGATGCTGTTCAGACTTAATGTTCTTTTAGACTTGATGTTAATGGATAAAATAAAATAACTGCTTTTTCTTATTATTATCAATAATAATAGCTAGTTTTTGTATGATTCTGCAAGGTTTGCAAAACAGTTTTATATATGTTACTTCTTTAATGCTCACAACAGTCCTCCAAGGTAGAGCTTATTATTATTTCCATTTTACGGAACTTGCCCAGGGTCACACAATTGGTAAGTGTCAGAGAGAGAATTAGAACTCAGGTAGGCTCACTAAAAACTTCTTCAGAACAATTCCAGTAACAAACTGCTAGCGCAGCAGAGATGACATACATCTCATCCTATTCCCACACTGTTTTTATTTTTTTCACTAAATCTCTATTTTTAGAAAGCTTTTCACTACACATAACTTGGAGATTAGGCGTATTGGGTATGGTGACATCTATTAAAAATGTTTTTCTTGAAGTTTTCTAGCATCAGCATCAGTTCATATCAAGCCAGTTGCGGGTAACACTTTTTTTCTGGCAAAGTGCTCTGGCTTTAGTAAAATCTATTCGTTGACTTCTTGAGGATATTTTGAGGGTTTTTTTTGTATTTACAATTCATAGTTATAATTTGCATTTTTATATTTATATTAATTTATAATATATAATTTATAATTCAAATAGATAATATATATTTATAAATATAATTTACAAATCATATTTATTATTTATAATTCAAGGATTTATCGCTTGTTAATTTCTGAAAGATAGCAAACTTCTGACGTATAATTCTAGCCACCAGGTTGTGTTTCACTAAGTATCTAGTGGGCAGTAAATGTTTTCAACCTGGGGTGACACACTGCACCATTTCCACCATTTCCTTATATAATCATCCTCGCATTGTTCGCTAAATCCACGTTCTTCAAGTATAATCCTTCTGTAACTTCTGATATTGAAGAGCTGATTCTGAATTACTATCATAAACTCTTCCACTTCGAGGAACAGATCTGTGTAACTCAGTTATTTGAGACTTGTTTATTTACACATCATTGACTGAGTTCATTTGAATTTGCACATGGAAGGCCTTTTAAATTCCATCATCATCATCATCATCATCCTTATTAAAAATAATGATAATCTTATTATAATTTTCATCTTATTCAATGGTATTCACATAGAAACAGTCTTGGGATATCACTTTTTATATTTTAATGTTCTGCAGGTTATTGTGGTAAATGAGTGACTTTTGCAGTTAAATAGAAGTATGAGGATAGAGGTGGCACAGTGGGTAGAGAACCAGGCCTGAAGTGAGGAAGGCTCATCTTCCTGAATTCAAATCTGACCTCAGACACTTACTAAAATAACTATGTGACTCTGGACAAGCCACTCCACTCTGTTGGTCTCAGTTCCTCATCTTTAAAATGAGCTAGAGAAGGAAATGGCCAATCATTCTAGTATCTTTACCAAGTTAATCCCAAATGGTGTCCCAAAGAGGTGGACGTGACTGAAAAATAACTGAACGTAATGATAGACCCTAATACTCATCTTCTGTAGGTAGGCTCACTGAAAGCATCCTTGTTATAACCCCAATAGTAAACACATAATAGGGATGACATAGATTTCATCCTTTCTACATGATTTCAATTTCTTCTGCTAAATCTCTATATTTTGAAAGCTTTAAATTCTCCGTAGCTTAGAAACTGTGAGTATTTGTATGGCAGCATCTATTAAAAAACATTGTTCTTAAGTGTTTATGGCTTAATGTTACGCCCAGGCAATCATGGGCAATAGTCCACATTAATAGACTAGTTCCAGTTCAATTTATTGATTGAGTTCTCTAAGATACTTTTGAGTTTGGTATATTTCATATGGGAATATTTTAGTTATCATTCCATGAAAGATAGAAATGCTTCCTATAAAGTATTTAAATGCACAACTGACCTTCATTTACAGGGAAGACTTGTTCTCATCTTTTGGTTGTTAATATGAGATGTCTAAGGGGCAGTTAGTAAAATGTTCTACTAGTAATTCAGTGAACCAGTTTCCCAGTAATTAGGAATCTTATCTGGCCACCCAGTTTTCCAGTTTTGCAGAGAAGCAGGAGTTCCACTCACTTCCCTTGACATAATCGTTCTGGCACTCATGTTAATGATATACATGCTGTTTTTTTTTTATTTTCTTTTATCCAACTGGTGTTGTCATTGTATTGGACTTTCAACCACAAGAGATAACCACATCCTCTAAAGGTATATGGATGCTGGAATGCTTGCTTCTTGTATGCCAGAGACTCATGATGACATGGAAACTGAGTGACTTGTAGAGACTGGAGTGTGTATCAATATCCTGTAACCCGTTTCATTCATGTAACCACATGGTGGGGAGAATGGTCTTGGGCTGGGGACTCAAAAAATTACCCTCTTCTAAGGCACAGGGCTCTTGGGGGAGCTCAGTGATCAGTGAAGGGAGTGGAGCCTATGAATATCATGAGCTTGAAAGGTCCAGAGGGTCCCTCGGTACCCATCATTCCAGAGTGTGGGTTTCACAACCAGCTCAGCATCAGTTCCTGCAGAGTAAGGATCAGCTTTTGGGACTGATCTTTGGGGCCTCAATCCCATGATAGCTGAGATGTAGACTCCCAGTAGTCTGGAAATCTGGGATCAATGCTTTGCAGGAACTGAGCTAAGTTTCAAGTTTACTCCACCAAAGACAGAGGGAACCATATGCCCTTGAGGTGGCAGAGAGGGAAAATGTTTGTATGTTTAATCTTGCTATATCTTTGAAGTAAATATTCCTTTGTAAAAACTATTACAATGTTTAGTGGTTAAATGGAATTCCTGGTGGGGGCTCAATCTGAAGGTATTAGAAAAAAAGAGGTGCCCAAACTCTGAAGGACTCAGGGTACACTAAATTCTAAAGAGAAGATTTAACATCCTAGCCCTAAGAAAGTGGGGCCAGATAATACATAAAACATAAGGCAACTAGATGGTCTCACAGTAGATGAAGTACTAAACCAGGAGCCTGTAAGACCACCATTGGAATCCTATCTCAGATACTTATTAGCTATGCAACCCTGAGCAAATCATTCATCTCTCAACTCAGTTTCTTCAACTGTAAAACAAGAATAATAATAGCTATGTCACTTGTTCAAACACAGGTGGCAGGGGGAGCTAGGTGGCTCAGTGGATAGTCAGGTCTGGAGTCAGGAGGATCTGAGTTAAAAAGCCAACTTCAGACACTTTCTAGCTGCATGACCCTGTGCAAGTCACTTACCCCTGTTTGTCTCAGTTTCCTCACCTGTAAAATGAGCTGGAGAAGGAAATGGAAAACCACTCTAGTACCTTTGCAAGAAAACTCCATACAGGGTCACAAAGAATTGGACGTGAACAACTCCTGCTTCACAAGCAGTCTCTGCCTTGGAATATAATGAGAAAACTCTGCCCTATTCTCACTCTCCAGATCATTTTGCTCCAAGCTCCATGCAAACCCCACCTCTTTCCATCTGCTGCTGTAGTCACTGAATTCCATTCAATACAACAAATGTGTATTATGTACACCTATTATGTACTAGGCACTATGCTAGTAACTTGGGATAAAAATGGAGACGCATAATAAGGAGTACCCAGATAAGTAGGTACAATACAGTTAGAATTGGAAGAGAACCCTTTCCATTGGGGAATGAAGGGAGACTTCCTGGAGGAGCCCAAAATGGATCTGAGCCTTGAAAGGACAAGGAATCTGAGGGGCAGAGATTAGGAGCAATTGTATTCTGGGCAAGGGAGGAGGCATGTTGAGTTCCCGGAACAGCAATAGTCCAGTTTGGCTAGAAAGTTGGTTAAGGGGGAGGAGGGGAATTTCCAGAAATAACTGTGATATAAAAACAAAAAGCAGTAAACTTATTTTTTAAAGAAACAGAAAAAGAATAACGTGAAATAGTGCATGAAAGATATAGTATGTTGGAACCAGATGATGGAGAGCCTTACATGCCAAGCTAAGGAGATCATATTTTATCCTCAGAGCAATAGGGAGCCATTGAAGGATTTTGTATGGGAGAGTAAAATGGTCAGACCTGTGCCTTAGGAAAATCATTTTGGCAGCTGTGTAAAGCATAGCTTGGAGAGGGGAGAGACAAGACAGGCACACCAACTAAGAAGTTAATATGGCCATTTCTACTGGAGAGATAATGAGGGTATGAGCTTGGATAGTGGCTGTATAAGTTAAAAGTAGGAGACAGACTTGAGAGAAGCTGGGGAAGTAGAATCACAAAGCCATGGACATCTTAGAAACAGATAATGAAAATGAGAGAAGGGAGAGTCGAGGATGACTCCAAGGTCATGAACTGGATGACGGGGACAATTGTGGTACCCTGATCAGAAATAGGGATGATCAGAGAAGGGAAGAATTTGCCCATTCAAAGAGTGTTTAATTTGGGGTTAAGGAAGCTGGGTTCTGCTGTTTCCTATGGTCATTACTTGAGCAAGTCACCTAACCTCCCATGGCCTCAGTTTCCCTATCTAGAAAATAAGAAGGTTGGACTAGATGACATCTAAACCTGAAAGGAAGATGATCAATTCCATGTTGAATTGGAGGTGCCAATGAGAAATCAAGAAGTACGGTAGTGATAACTACTGTTATCACTGTTATGTGTTCACAAGAGGGATGAGGGCTGGATTGAGATCTGAGAGTTAACTGAATCAATACATTCTCATAGGATCATACATTTAGAGCTGAAAAGGAGGTCATCAAGCTCAGATCCTTCAATTTACAAAGGCCCAGGGAGGTTAAGTCACTTGCCCAGGGTCACATAACTAGCAAATGGCAGAATTCAAATGCAGGTCTTTCTGATATAGAGAAAAAAACAACCTTGCTTTCAGAATGTACTGTTCAATTAAACCATCTCCATTCTTCTGTTCACTAAATAACAAAACCTGTCTGAATTGCCTCCCTTTATGCTGACAGCTAAATAACAAAATCTGACTCAACTACCTCCATCCTGCTTTGGCTGAATACACAAACCCTTGCTGTACATGAAGGCTGAACCCAACCTGCACTTGAGGATATTCCAGACCAACTTTCCTGTAGGAGCAGACTGTATCCCACTGGCATATTTAAATGCTTTAGAAAGCTACTGATTAGTTGTGTTCTCTGAGTGGTCTGAGAAAACTTTATAAGCCAAATATGTGCAATAGGAAGTTGAAGCTGCTGCTAGCAAACAATCTTCCTTAGCATGTTTATACATTTCTCTTCCTTTCAGTTTATCTACCGACTTCATTTGACCTTTAGAACTCTGGAATCAATTGCACAACATGAGAGATGCTGGCATAGAACTGCCCAGAATGGGGCACCCATATCACAAAAGGTGCTGTACTGTATGAACAACATAGAATTGTTTCCAAAAAAAAAGATGAGATGTGCAAATTTAGAGACATCCCCATTCCAAATGTTCACATGAACATGTGCCCAGTCTATAGTGGAGCCTTCTGAGCTCCTCCTATTGGTCTGATTAACCATAGTCAGACACACTATACCTTGACTCCAAACTCATGATGTCAAAGAATGACCAGTCATTTGGACCTACTGTTGGGTGAGATTCTCCCTGGGTTCTCAAGGAACCCACATTGTCAAATTCGCCAAACATTGACTCCCAAGTCCATACATCAACTGCCTCTAAGGTGAATATTATTCAATTGATAATTGAACCATTGGAAATTGGTGAGCTCACCAAGAAGAGATAATGTAAAGAAATATGAGTAGAGGGTCCAGGATAGAGTATTGGGGGACACTCATGCTTTAGTATGGAAGAGGATGGATAGCCCAAGAAAGGAGAATGAGGAGAAGTGAGGCAGTGAGAACAAGGATCAAGAAAGACTAGAGTCACAGAAACAAAGGCATGGAATGTCCAGTAGAAGAGGGTGGTCAACAGTGTCAGGTGCTACAGAGAAGTTAAGGAAGACGAGGGCTAAGAAGAGATTATGGGATTTAGCAGTAAAGAGGTCACTGGTGACCTGTGAGTGCAGATCAGAAGGATAATGGGTATCTAGGTGGTGCAGTGGATAGAGTATTGGATTCATCTTCTAGAGTTTAAATCTGGCCTCAGACATTTACTGGCTGCGTGACCCTGGATAAGTCATTTAACCCTCTTTGTCTCAGTTTCCTCTTATGTAAAATGAGCTGGAGAAGGAAATGGCAAACTGCTACAGTATCTTTCCCCTGAAAACCACAAACAGGGTTCCAAGGAGTCAGACATAATTGAACAACACCAGAAAAACAGTAGAGTTGAAAACTAGATAGTGAGTGGGGGTAGTGAGGCAGCAGAGGCAAAGAGTGAAGACTCTTTTCTAGGAGTTTTCAGTAAAAAAGGAGTCAAGATATAAGACCAATTCAGCTCAACAAGCATTAATTAAGTGCCTACTATATGCCAGATACTGAATTAGGAACTGGAGACACAAAAGAAAAAAAAAGGAAAAAAATTCTCAAAAGACTTGGATTCTCCTGGGAGATCAGGATTATACTTAAATAAATTTTTCACCTGTGGCCAAAGCAGTTTTGGGCTGTTTTGCTTCGTTTCTCGAGAGAGGAAGAAACAATGTGACCTCAGGTGCACTTGGGCTAAGAGTATAGTGGTCTGGATCTTCACTCCTCAGGGTTAGAGGAGAAGGTAAGACCCAAGAGAAAGGTGCCTTAGGGGACAGAATTGAGGGCATGGTACCCCATTCCAGGACTCCCTTCTTCCCCCAACTCCTGTGGTAGTAAAGAACAGGTCTCATCTTCCATAATCAGCCCAGTAGGATGGACAGGTGTGGAAATGTCATTCACCACAAGGACTAAAGAACCCCTCCCAGGAAAAAAGCAAACCCCCTTCCCTTCCATCACATTAGAATCCAGGCAAAGCTCCATTTGTCCTGACTGTAGAAGAAAATAGCTTTAGGAGGTGTCAGGGTCAAGTAGAGGTTACATATGTGTTTTAAGGATAGGTAATGTAAAATGAAAGGTAATATCATGTATATTTGTAGACAGCTGAGGAGACTGAAGGTCCCGGTCTCCCTAGGGGAGTATCTTCATCCATAGTATCTTCATCCCCTTCAGCCTGGCAGAGGATGAATTAGAGATTTCAGGCTCAGGTAGTTCATCTAGTTCACAAGCCATCTGATTCAACGTGCTCATTTAACAGAAAATAATAAATAAAGCTCAGAAAAGTCAAACATCTTGCCCACGATCACCCAGGTAGTAACTGGCAGTGCTAGGATCTGACAGGGGTCTTTTGTTGTCCCCTGCCTCTTTCCACAGCACCAAACTGATGTCAGGATTCTTATCAGTCAAGAAGATAAACCATCCCTTAGAATAGGTATTCCAACCTGGGGTCTGTCACCTTGTTTAGTTCTTTGATAACTGTATTTCCAGAATTGTTTCCCTTATAACCCTATGATGGTTTTTATTCTTCATTTAACATTATACCAAAAAAGAATCCATAACCTTCTTTAGAGATGTCTATGACACACAAAAAAAGTTTAAGAACCCCTGCCTCAAAAGGAACAATTTTAAGAGTGACACCCTCTTCTCCACATTATGTTGATTTCAAACAGTGTTCTGCCATCAGTTGTGATGTTTGATAACCCTTCCCTTAAATTATAGGAGTGCTCCCTAAGCCCTGGCTGCAGGAGGAGTCTCTGAATCCTTCAGTTTCCCTCTCTATGTCCTGTTGAATCAAATAAGATCATATTTTTCAAATATAAAGATAAATATAAATATTCCTGACATCCAATAGATGCTTAATAAATGTTTTCTCCCCTTTCATCGTTCTCTATTCATTAGCTCTTCCAAACTCTTCTCTTTCCCACAGCTATCCATCCTGGTCATATTCCTGATTTAACCAGGACTTTAAAACCCTGCCTCTCCCAAGAGGTATCTTCATTCCACTCCCCTTTTCCATTTCCCATTTGTATGTTGTCTTTGCCCATTAAAATGTAAGCTCCTTGAAGGCAGGAGACTGTCTTTTTACCAGTATGCCAGCCCTTGGCATGGTGCCTGATATCTAGTAAGTGCTTAACAAATAAATGACTGTTTCTTTTCTTCTGCCCTCCTCTGGAGTGCCCCAGGCCAAAGGATCACAGATGTACAACTGAAAGGAACCTTAGAAGTTTTCTGGGGTGCCCTGGGTCACAGGATCACATATGTACAACTAAAAGAGACCTTAGAAGTTTTCTGGGGTACCGTAGGTCACAGGATGGATGTGGAGCTGAAAGGAACTTTAGTTTTCTGGGGTGCCCCAGGTCACAGGATCACAGATGTACAACTGAAAGGGACCTTAGAAGTTTCCTGGGGTGCCCCAGATCAGAGGACCACAGTTGTAAAGCTGAAAGGGACGTTAGAGGTTCTCTAATTTAACCTTTTCTTTTTACAGATGAAGAAACAGAAACCCAGAAGGGTTCAGAGATTTGACCAAGGCTATACAAGTAGTAAGTGTCGGAAACAGAATTTGAACTCAGGTCCTCCAAACCATCACTTTTTCCTGTCTGCCTATCTGCCTTCTCCAGAAGGCCCTTTCCCATGAGGAATCTGGCATAATGGAAGAAGGACTAGGCTCCAGTTTGGCCTCCAGTACAGCCTTGAACCAGGGTAGAGAAATTTAAGTTTTTAGAGGGCAGAGTCTGGTTTTTTACTTTCTTTGTATTTCCAACACACAGGAATCACTTAATAAAATGCTCTTTGACTATCTTGTTCAGAATCACTGTTCTGCTACGTATTAGTTATGTGACCTTAGAGAATGTCTTTGGGACTCAGTTTCTTCATCTGTAAAATGAGAGGGTTGACTGAGATAAACCTTGAAGGACCTGTCTAGCTACAAATCTATGCTCTTATGATCTATCCCAATCCAGGCCTCAATGTGCTCCTCTATTAAAATAAAGGGGTGGAGATTTCCAGCTCTAGATGCTGTGACCTATTTAAAGAATAGACAGACACCCCCAAAACAACAAAATCTATCATTTATCTCAAACATCTAAATGTTCCTAATTTTTTTTGTGTCCTGGACCCCTGATGAAGCTTGTGGACCCTTTCTCAGAATCTCATTTTAAAATACATACAATAAAATACACAGGATTAAAAGAAAACCAAAGGTTAGTAAAAAATAAAGATGTAATTTTTTTCCCACCCAATTTAATGAATGGCTTATCCACAATCTCCTTGGGTTAGTCTGTAGACCCCAGGTTAAGAACCCCTGCTCTAAAGCTTGCCGTGAGAAAGAATCAACTAGTTCCTTAACCAGGGAGCCAGGGAGAAGCTTCCATTCCTTTTCCCCAAGAGTCTCCATCCATCCTCCAAAGCCCCTGATCACCTCCCTGAGTTCTGCTGGCTCAGCCTGCCCTGGCTGCCGCATGTCCAGAGCCATATCCTGCTTGTGCTATTTTCCTTGGCACAGATGGGGGGCAGGGGAGACCAGTAAGGTGAAAAACAAGGGATGGGGGGGCAATGTTGCACCCCACCAGCAAATAGCCTGTGTTATTAGGACCAGACCCAGACTCACCAACCTCCCTTCCCCACCCCCAGCAACATTGTTCCCTTGTTATGACAGGGGGGTGGGCCTCAACTGTGGCCCGCCATCCCCAGAGGTTTCCTCCCTGTACCCTGCTTAGACAGCTGGAGGAAACGGGCCGGCTCCGGCTCCTGCTCCAACAACAACAGTCATGTCAGCCTGGCTTGAGCACCACAGGACCTGCCAGGGAATCTAGAGAGTCCCAGGCCCATCTAACCCTCAGCAAAACATGTTTGCTGTTTTCCTAGGAGGAGGGGGACCCCTCTATCAATCCTGAGTAAACACCCAGAGCTGCTGATAAGAACAGACCAGAACAGGCAACCTGTCTGCTCTGAGGCACCCCAGCTCCAACCCTCGCCACAAAGGCAGGGGGCAAGGGGTGAGACAGACCTCAGTGCTCACCCAAGCCAGTCTGTCAATGTTCTACTTCTAAAGTCTGGCTACTGATCTGCTCCCCTCATTCTCCACTTCCCCTCCCCACTTTGGAAACAGATCTGTTGAAGGAACATAGTCTGCCTGGAGAAGGCTGGAAGCAGGGAGGGGAAGAGAAAGAGAAGAGCTAAGATATGGTAGCTATCTAATTGGGAGGGTTAGCCATTGGCAGGAGTAAAATTGTTCTGTTTGACCCCAGAAGGCAGATCTTAACAATTTGAACCATCCAAAAATTGGAATGGGCTGCCTTAGGAGGTAGCAAGAACTTCATCACCGGAGAGCTTCAAGAGGAGATTATAAAACCATTTTGAGGGGATATCGTAGAGTAGTGGTTCACAAGTTTTATCCCAGGACTCCCAGGGTCCCCGAGACCCTTTCTGGGGGTCTTCAAAGTCAAAGCTATCTAAGTCATAATACTAAGACATGTTAATTTATAATACAGCAAATATCACTCACATAAACAAAAGCTCTTTGGGAGAAGGGGTTCTCAATAATTTTTATGAGTATGAAGGGGTCCCAAAACCAAACAGTCTGAGAACCATTTTTGCATAAGATAATAATAATACTAATAAGCATTGATATGGCATTTTAAGGGTTGCAGAGTACTTTATACATTACTTCATTCTTGAACAAGAAAGGAAATTGTTCTAGACGTTCTCTGAGGTACCTTCTTACTTTGAGATTCTATGACATCCTGTTGAAACAAAGGCCCCAAGAATAAAGATTTCTGCCGTTAATTCTCTAATCTGTCCTCTCTTCCCCTACACATAGCATGGGCCATATCACATTTATGGTTCAGGCATCTTGACATTCCAAAATTACATTTGTTAGTGAAGAGAGCTCAAGCCAGATGGGGCCTGGCCACCAATGAGAGATTCACAGAGTCCAGACTTGTTCATCTCCAGAGGCAAAGTCATTCAACACTCCAGCCTTGGGTCCCTCAGTCCAGTCCCTTTCCAGCTCGGGGCCTTTTCTTCCTGATTCCTCCAACAGGATGCTCAGACCCACCGAGTCTTCATTGCTCTTCAGGCTTGACTCCTGACTCTCTAGACTTTCCCCCTTCCGATTTCCTTCTATGTGTTGTTTTCTACCGCTAAAATATAAACTCCTTGAGGGTAGGTACTGTCTTTCTGCTTGTATTTGATTCCAACATCTGCCCTTGACTGGAGCCCTCATTCTAAGCTCTACAGGTCCTCAAGGTGATGCATTTAAAAGAGTATAGCCTCATAAAGAAATTGTTTCGCCAAAACAATACAGATGGGGAGAAGGGGTGAACCTAAGGAGTCTGACCCATTGGGGAATTTGTGCCAGAAAGAGAATGTGGAGAAAAGCAAAACCAGGAAGGGGCCTAATCTTCCTAACTCTTGCCTTCCCACAGATACTTTTGGTTTGCTTCTTGTACTGTGTTCTGTAGCTGTCTTTATCTCAGTTGCAGACAGCACTGCCTCCATTCCAGATTCCCCTAAAAGTTCTCTCTGTCCTAAAATTCTCCTTGCATAGAGTTAGCTCCATGCCTAACTTCCAGCCACCATGGTTTCCATTTGAATAGGATCAGGTTAGTGGTTACTAGTTCCACCTATGGTTCTACCCCATACCCCAAAATCTGTCCTATGATTTCCTGCCTCTAAGTTGTTCCCTGTGCCTGTAATGTCCTCCCTCCCTTTCTTCGTCTATTTAAATTCCTATCCATCTTTTTGTGGTACTTGGGGGCACTCCCACAACTCAGAAAGTAAGTCCCCCAAGGAACGGCTATCCCAAATTCAAGAGGAAAAGAGAGACAAAAGGACCACCATCCTACAGGCTCAGGATATCAAGGATTAAGTATAAATACCCCCAAAAAAGAATACTCACCTCATCAAGCATGCTCCCCAAACCTCTCTATACCCATCACACCATTGGGAACCCCATGGGTAATTTAATTCAACGAGTACTTGCAAGCCAGTGTTCTAGGTGCTGTTGGGGACATTTTTTCCAGATATACAATCTTACATGTAGTAAGTGCTTAATAAATATTTGTTGAAAAGCCATCAACACTCATTGCCTCCACTGCTCTCCTCACTCACCTTCTGACTCCTTGAAAATGGCATCAGATTGCTTCATCATTGAATAAATGGTCTGCTCTCATTGTGGTATCTAACACTACGGATCACCCTCTTATCCGAGATTTTGTGACACCACTCTCTCTTGGTTCTCATCCTTATGAGCTTCCTTTGCTGAATCATCACAAGGGTCTTTTGTAGGGAGGGAGAAGGAAACAAGCATTTATTAAGCACTTACTATATGCCAGGCATTGTACTGAGCACTTTACAAATATTATCTCACTTGATCCTTACAACAGTCCTGGGAGGGAAGTGCTCTTATTATCCCCATTTTACAGCTGAGGAAATGGAGTCAGACACAGGATAAGTGACTTGCCCAGGAATACAAGCTAGTAAGCATGTAAGAGGCTAGATTTGAACTCAGGTCTCCCTAACTCCAGGTTCACTGCTCTACCTGATGCTTCAAATCACTGCCTCCCTTTCGAGGTATTTGCCAACCACTTCTTTAATAATCTGTTCCAGAATTTACCCCAGAAATCAAAATCAAGCTCAGGTCATAGTTTCAGATCCATGGTTTCTCTTTCCTTTTTTTTGAAAATCAGTACATTTGCCTTCGCTCAATTTTGTGGTAACTCTCCCATTCTTGAGCCCCTCCTGTCCTTCCTGGACTAACTTCCCCTGAATTCTCTTCTTCCACAGACTCCAACTCTCTTCCTAATCAATTCTTGGACATGGGCTTTACCAAAATTGAGAGTGCCTTTCAGACTAGACCCAGATTTCCTCTCCTCTATCACAAATTCTAGGAAGGAATGGTCACTTCTAGCCCAAAGTTCCCATCATTTCCACCAAGAATCAGATTCAGAATAAAAAATCTATTTCATGTTTCCTCCACCTTTTAAAATATGAAGTTATCTCTAAGGTAAATAAAAAAAAAAGTTATGAGCTGCTCTGTTTTTGGCAGAGAGACATCTCCAACAGATGTTTGGATAATTGATGACCTCAGTCATACCTCTGTGCCAGATGTGATGTTTCCCAAACTCTTCCTCGTTCTGCCTAGGTGGTCTGTTGTATACTCCAATGACAAAAATACTCCTTTGACCTTCACCCAAATACCCTCCACTTTACTTCCCCTTCTAGTTCCTGGATTTACTCATATGAGTATACTTTCTTAATATACAATGCTACCATCCTTTTAACTAATCTGTTTCTTTTTAATAAAGTATCCAGAGTCATGGTCCAGATTTCATCCCACAAAGTATCAAGAATATCTATAAGGTCAAATTTGCCTCCTTGAATTAGGACCTACAGTATAGAAGCAGTGTGCTGGACCAGGAGTCAGGAAGGCCTGAGTTCAAATGTGGCCTCAGATACTTCATAGATCTGTAGTCCTGAGCAAATCACTTAGCCTCAGTTTCCTCAACTGTAAAATTGGGGACTAGGAGAGATCATAGTAACACCTACCTCCCAGAGTTGTTGAGAGAATCAAATGTGATAATATTTATAAAGCACTTAGCAAAATTTAAAATGCCATAGAAATGATAGTCATTTTTATTAGAGAAGTTTTGGAAAAGTGAAAGGTTTGGGGAGAAAGATAACAAACTGTTTTATTGAGTTTGAGATACCTACTAAAGAACCAGTGTGTAATCTCCAGAAGGCAACAGGTAATTCAGGAGTGAGACTCAGAAGAAAGGCTAGGGAAGAACTATCCTCTTTCTAACATAGGTGCCAACATTCTTCCAGTCAACCAGGTATAAAACCTTGAAGGAGTCTTAAATCCTTTGCTCGCCTTTACCCTAAACAGCCAATCATTTGACAAGTCCTGCTGACTCATCACTTATAGCCTATTGCAATAACCTGGTTGGCCTCACAGCTTTTCCCTAATTCATCCCACCAAAGCTACCAATTAGGAAAGCTCCAATGGCTCCCTATTGCATCTAGAACCAAATACAGACTCCTTTGTTTGGCACTGAAAGGGGAAAAGGGACTGGAAGAAACATTTATTAAGCACCTACTACATTTTTTTACACACAGCAGAAATCACGCTAAGCATGTTAAAAATATTGTTTCATTTGATTCTCACATGTAGCCTGGGAAGAAGTACTTGATCTCCATTTTACAGTTAAGGAAACTGAAGCAGATGGAGGTTAAGCAACTTGCCTAGAGTGACAAAGCTAGTGTCTAAGGAGTAAAGATCTGAACCCAGGTCCTGTTGACTCACTGGGCCACCTAGCTGCCCCTTAAATCACTCAGCATCTGACCAGCCTACCTCTCCAAACATATCACTCCTTTTCATACACTCTGTTATTCTCAACCTGTCCTATGGGTTGTTCCTCTGGCAGTACATTACTGGGGACTGGATCTTCCTCTCCTACTCAGGCTGGAAGTGCAGTAGTCATTCATGGGCCTGGATTCCACTGCCTATCAACTTGGATGCTTTGAGCGACTTCATTTACATGCTAGGTTGGTTTGCCCCTCCTAAGGCAGCCTGATGAACAGGGGATTTCCATGAGTGCCAGACTCATTGAGGACACACCACTTTAGTTTGACTTTAGCCCCACTGCAGCTCAGAATTTCTGAAGTCAAGCAATCCACCGGTCAGTCTCCCCAGAAGCAGGGATTACATACAGGCACATGACACTACATATAGCAGAATCCCCAATTCCTTCAAATTTCAGCTTATGGTACCTCCTATGTGAGGCCTCTTTGGATCTCAGCCCCATCTAAAAAATAACTTATATAGTGACCTCCATTCGTATATATTTTCTATTTGTTTATATGTATATGTGTTGCTTCCCTCAATGGACTATAAGCTCCTAGGGGGTAGGGGTAGTTTCCTTTTTTAATCTCTGTACCCCCAGATTGTGGCATATCTTGGCACTTAATAAATGATTTTTGACTGATTACTTTGTTGAATGGAATTAGATTTATAGCCTTAGATACTTCTCTTGGGTACCAAGAGGTTAAGTGATTTGCCAAGGGTTACAAAACTAAAATATGTCAGAAACAGGACTTACATCTTCCTGGCCTACTTTCCGATAGACCAGGGTGTCTCTGAGACACTGATGTTAAAGCCAAACATGCACACATACACACACACACACACACACACACACACAAACACACACACACACACACACACCAGCCTTCAGGAACTTCTTTGGGACAGTTCCAGCTTCTCCAAGGCCTAGATTCATGCCCTGACCACCTTGCCTCCAGACAAGCTGGCCTTGGAGTGGGGAGTTGGGCAAAGTCCCAAGTGAAATTCAAGGAAGAGAAGGTACAAGGCCAGAGCAGAGTTTAATTTTTCTATTCTGGACAATCTTCTCTGTCCATTTTCTGAAATGATCTCACTCCTCAGGTGCAAGTGAACAATTCTCCTCCCCCCTCCCATCCCCCCATCCTGCTAGCTTCCCCAGGAAACTCTTTCCCAATAAGAAATCAGAAAGGTAGCCTCTAGTCAAGGGCCAATGGCTAACTCCATCCATTCCCGAAGACCAGGCCTACTGGCAAGAGTGATGTTAGTTAACCCCCCCCAGGGGTGATGAGTTTCAGCCCTACACAGATACGCTGTCCTCCACCAGTTCAAGCCTTTAAGAAAACGAAGCAGGGCATATTCCAGAGGGCATATGATGTGTTAGCATCCTCTGCTTCAATCCCTTCCCCCGTTTAAGACGTAACTAGTGCAAAGAAACTGGAACTTTGTCCTAGGGTACCACATTGAGAAGTACTCTTAAGCATTTGTTGTCCTTCAGCACCTTAAATACAACAGCTCTTAGCACCCAGTTAGCAAGAAGACGTAGCTAAAATAGCAAGCTACTCCATGACCAGTTTCTTCTTCTCCACCCTGGTCTGGCGTACTGACTCTCTCCCCTATTTGACCCTATGGTGGTCACCTTAGCAGCCATTGTCCTAGTTTTTAAAACTGATTTAAGTTTGAGTTTCAAGTTGCTAGTTCTTGACAAGCTTTCTGTTGCCCAGAAATGACTATTACTCTGCCCCCTTGTTACTCTTACTTGAGGATGCCAGCACAAAAGAGAGAGCAAAACCCAGCTGATTTCAAGGCATTGTGGATGGTACTTAAGATGGAAACTTATTCCCTCTCATTTAGAAATGTGTAATTGAGGAGGAAAGAGCAAAGGTGGGCAGAGGGGAGGTAGCAGAACTAGAAAGAAAGGTGATCAGGAAAGGGGAAGGACATTGAGAGACAGATACAGACATGGACACATGCAGAGAGGAAGAAAAACAGAAAACAAAAGGGAGCCAAAGAAATGTGCCAAGAAGCGCTTGGAAGTGGAAAGTAGAGCAGTCTTATTGCTACTTTTCGGTGGGGACATTGGGGTGACATCCTTCCCATGGGCATTCTCACAAGTCTACCAAGATCCTAGGTCTGCCTACCAGGCCCAGAACCATCCTATGACTGCAGACACAGAGCAGACTACTGGTCTCCATGACCTAGGTCAGGGTCAGGAGGAGAAGAGGAAGCCCAAAAAGAGCTGCAAGGAATCATGGGAGCCACATCCTCCCTTCATTTTGCACATAAGTCCCTGGAACAGACTAAGGTTCACTTGGGGGTTGTCCCAGGTCTCCAATCCAGGTCGATCTGTCTTGTCTTCCTTCCTCTATACTCCAAATTTATGATTCTTAAAGAATACAGTGAAAGAAAATAGAGCGAGGGAAATAGATGGTGATAGTGACACACTGAGAGAAAAACAAATTCAAAAAAAAGGAAATCTAGAAGGGGCGGAGGGAAGGAGAGAAAGAAGAAGAGAGAGTGAGACAAAGACAGGAAGGCAAAGAGAGAAACCTAATGACAGAGCAACAATGTAACATTTGTAAAGTGCCACAGTATCTGGCACATAGTGGGCATCTTACTAATGTTTATTCCCTTCTAATAACGGCAGGGACAGAGACTAGGATGGAGAGGCAGAAATACTGAGATAGAATGACAGAGATAGGAGACAGAGATGACAGCGGCAGAGACATACAGATAAAGGAACCAAGAAAAAGAGAAATTAAGAGGCAGAGAAAACAAAAGAAGAAAAAGACAGGAGATAAGTTTTTATTTACTATGGGTCACAATCGTTCTTTTGTGCTGTTTTCCTTTCATTGTTTTTGGAGATTTGTACAATGTGAGGAATTATGTCAGACTTACACTGGGATGGGAAGGGGGAGGGAAGCAGACTGTGCATGATGTATTGAAACAAAATGTATCAATAAGGACTTTTTAAAGCAAAGGCAAATAGAAGAATGGAAAGACAGAGGGAAAGGAGAGATAGAAACACAGAGAGCGAGACAGAGAGAGAGAGGGAGGGAGAAGAGACAGAGAGACAGAGAGAGAAGAGAAAGAGGCAGAGGGAAAAGAGAGAAACACGGAGAGGGAGGCAGAGGGAGAGAGGAGAGATAGAGACAGAGATAGAGAGAGGAGAGAAAGACAGAGACAGAGGAAAGAGGGAAAAAACAGAGACAGGGAGAAAGAAGAAGGAGAGACAGAGACAAAGACACTGACAGAAACAGTGAGACCAGAGACAAGAGACAGAAAAGAAGCAGAGAGCAGCAGAGGGCAAAAATGCCTGTGACGGACAGGGCTGACCTCCCTCAGGCCCTGGGACAGAAAATAGCCTGCCTAGTGCTGCAAAGCATTTCCTGTGGGGCTCTGGGGACCCCGAGAGCTGTACTTTCTCAGGCGTGGGGCCAGGCCATGGGAGTGGCCCTCTTGCTGGGGCCTCTTCTCCAGTAAGATTCAGGAGAGTGAAGGGACTGAAGCAGGCCCCTCTGTGAACCCAACCCTCTACCCAAGTCTTCCCTCTCCTACCCGAAGCCCAGGGAGTTCTGTGGCTCAGTGCATGCCCATGTAACCTGGGCAGCTCCATTTCTAAAGCAGAAACCTTAGCTGGAGGAGCCTAAGCTCATCTTAGTCATGCCCTCGACTCTGAGCAGATTAGAGCCAAACAATGGCTCTAAATCCCACCCTCTCTGGCTCCCCAGCCCTCATTGAGGAGACAGGGTCAAAGGGAAAAGAATCATAAAGTATTGAAGTGACTGCTAGACTTGGAGTCAGAGGTTCTGGGTTCAAATTCTAACTCTGCTGCTTGCTCCCTGTATGACCTTGTGCAAGTCAATTCACCTCTCTGGGCCTCACTCCCTCCTTTATAAAATGAGGGGATTAGACTTGATCATCTCAAGGGTACCATCCAGCACCAAATTTATGATCTTAAGACCACTGCACTTTGAGTCAAGTCCTGACTCCCCTTTGAATCAAAATTACTAGTTAGATTACCTATCCAAGCCTCAGTTTCCCCATCTGTAAAATAAAGGTGTTAGACTAAAATCTAATAACTTATATCAGGAATTCTTAACCTGGGGTACCTGAACTTTTAAAAATGTTTTGATGACTGTATTTGAATGCAATTGGTTTTCTTTGTAATCCTAGATATTTTGTGTTATACATTTAAAAACATGATTCTGAGAAGGGGTTCAAAGGATTCACCAGACTGCCAAGGGGTTACTGGACCCAATAAATCTGTAAACATAGCCTACAGTCAGATTGGAAAGCACTTTACACATCAGCCTGAGAAGTTCAATTTTATCTTCAGGCACTAGGGAGCCTGTGAAGGTTGATGAGCAAAGGAATGATATGATTCCATGTAGACTTGGAAGATTATTTTGTCAGATGTGCAGAGGATGGACTGGAAAAGGGAGAGATTAGAAGTCAAGAGGTCAGTCAGGAGGCTATTGTTCAGGCAAAAGAAGATGAGGGACAGAAATAGTCCCATAGGAAAATAAATTGAAGGAGCTATGTATATTTCACCTAAAGAACAAAAAACTTGGGGTGGGGGAACAGATGGAGATAGGATTCACTGTCTTCAATCTGAACTATTAAACCTCTACTTTATCCCCAGAAGTCAGAATTTGAACCAAAGGATAAATTACAAGGAGCTTGATTTCAACCTAATATAAAATCTAATAACCAAAACTCTTCATCAATGAAATGGGCTACCTCGTGAGGTAATGAGTTCCCCATTTCTTGGAAGCATGCAGACAAAGAGTGCTCAGTCACTTGTCAGGGAAGTGGTAGGTGAGATTGCTGCCACAAGCAGGAGGATGGACCAGATGGACTTTACTGTCCCTGTGACTTTGGAACTGCCAGACATTCATCATCATTGGCTCATAGGATCATAAAAAATAAAGCTGGAAAAGATCTCAAAGATACTTTAATCTCTCACCTTTATTTTAGAAATCAGGAAACTGAGGCCCAGAAAAGTAAAATGGTTTCCTCAATGAATTAGCAGAATCAGGATTCCAATGTCCTGACCAGGATCTCCTTACTCCAAATCCAATACTCTTTCTCCCACACCACACTGCCCTTGCATCCCCATTCCTTTTCCTCTAGGGAAAATCATTTCCATTGAACTTGAGGGGTTCCCCATGATTGCAAACAGAACATACAAACTCTTTTGTTGAACATTCAAAGCCCTTCACCATATGGATCTAGCCAACAATTCCAGGCTTAGTACATTATCATTCTCCTCCTCATGATCTCTTGGCTCCAGGCAAACTGGCCTATTTGCTGTTTGTTTCTTATATGCAATATTCCATCTCCCATCTCTGCACCTTTGCACAAGCTGTGCTCCATGCCCAGAATGCTGTCCCTCCTCATCTCTGTCTCTGAGAAAGCCTAGCTGTCTTCAAAGCCCAGCTCAAGTGCCACTTCTTACTTGAGGCCTTCCCTGATTCTCCTCCCCCAGACTCCAGCTGCTCTTGCCCCCTTCTAAAATGATTTTGTATATATTTGGTATTCAATTTTCTTTCTCTGTGTTTCCCTGATAAGAGTGTTGTTGTTTTCCTGAGGTCGGCGACTATTTGTCTTTTGGTCTCTAGATTTCCAGCATCTAGCATAGTACACGGCACACAGTAGGTGCATAATAAATGCTTGTTGGTTGCATGCTGGATCCCTACCAACCCAGTCCACCTTTCCTTTTTAAGCCACCTTCTCTGCTTTAGACAAGAATCTCCCTGTGTTTCTCTATTTTATCTGGGTTCCTTCTCTTGCCTGAGACTACACCAAGGACTTGAGTCAGTACCATGGAGAGGATAGGGGGAGGGTAATGATGCAGGGAGGGCACATCCAGGCACCAATTAATCAGTCTCTTCTTAATATTAGAGACCTTCTTGAAGCCAGGAAAAGCAAGGTCCAATTCTGCACCCCTGAATCTCCTTACTCACCCCTGGCAGTCACAGGAACAAAGGGCATCAGAGATTAGCCCAGAGAAAGGCTCTTTAGGGCCAGCTCAGCATGTCCCTTGGACATGGCCGAAACACTGTTTATTTCCTGACTCTGAGACAACTCCCCGGAAAAGCTTTCCCCGGGCCAGGCCCCAGAGAGAATACCAATCTCCTTAGAACCATTCCCAACAGAGTTCTGTTGACCATAACTCTGGTCCTGACCCCAGCCATTCAAGGGGAGGAAAGAGGACCAGGGGACCAGGAGAAAGTTGAAAAACAGTTTGTTCTGCGCTGAGAAGGAAGGGAGTATCTCAGGGCTCAGTTTGGTGAAAGTGCCAGAAGAGAATCTGCTTTTGTCCAAAGAGGGGCGGGCGCCCAATTCCTTCTGCCCCCCACCCCGGAGCAAACAGGACATGCAAAACACATGTATATGATACAGCATCTCAGGTTTGCTGTGTGACCTTAGATAGGTTACTTTCCTATTCCACCATTCATAAAAGAGAAAAACCCTTCCTACTCCTCTCTACCTAAAGATGGGGAGAAACCCAATGAGCCTGTCTTGCCAGAATAGTCTGGGATAACCTCTGACCAACAATAATTACAATGACAACAACCTTTCCTTTCTTTTCAGCATGTAACAGTCAGAAAAGCCCTTCTGATACATTTGCTCATTGATGTGTTCATCAGTTCCATCTCAGTGACCAAAAAGTCAAATCAACAAGCATTTATTAAATTCCTACTGTGTACCAGGCCCTGTGAGACATGCTGGGGATATAAAGAAAGGCAAAAAGAATGGTCTCTGCTCTTAAGAAGGTCACAATCTAATGAGAGATGACATGTGAACAGCTTTGTACCAACAAGATACAGAAAGGATAAAAGAGATAAACTCAAAGGGAAGACACTAAGATTGAGAAGGATGGGGAAGGATGGAAGGTGAGACATTAGCTGAGACTTGAAAGAAGACAGAAGACAGACATGAGAAATGAGAAAGTTGCAGGGGTGAGGGTCCCCCGACTCCCACTGTGAAAGTACCTGGGTCAGGCAGACAGAGTATATTGGGAAAGGAATAGCCGGTGCCATTGGACAGAAGAGTTAATGGAGGGGATTAAGATATGAGAAGACAGAAATGTAGAAGGGAGCCAAGTGATGAAGGGTTTTGAAAGCCAAACAGGGTTTTATATTTGATCCTAGAGACAACAGGAAGGCACTGAAATTTATTGAATGAGAGGTTGATGTGGTCAGTTCTGTGCTTTGTAATTTGACAACTTAACGTAGGGTTGTCTGGAGTGGAGAACCGAGGCAGAGAGGCCCATCAGCAGTTACTGCAATCATACAGGTGTCCAGGTATGAGGTGATGAGGGTCCACAGTGTCAAGGAAGAAAAGGGGGGGAGTAATGTTGAGAGATATGACAAAGGTAAAAATCAGAAGGGCATGACATCCAATTAGATACGGAGGGTGAGAGAGAGAAGGGCTGAAGATGAGATCTACATCTATGAGCCTAGGTGACTAGGAAGACGCTGGCACTCTCCCCATTACAAAACACCAAACGCCCAAACCACCTGTCCCTAGACTCTGCTCCCTTCTGTGTATTGTCCCTCCCTAGCAGAATTCAAGATACTTGAAGACAGGAATCATATGATATTTGTATCCCCACTGCCTAGAACAGTGTCTGACACATGGTAAGTGCTTAGTTTTTCGTTAATTTTATTATTACTACTTCTGACACTAGCTAGCTGCATCATGCTAAATTCTCTAAGCCTCTGTTCCCTCTTTTGTAAAACAAGGATAATCATCTATAGCAAGAGACAGCAATGGTATACAAGATGAAAGAGCTGGGCTCCAGGTCAGGATGACCCAGGCTCAAGTATCCCGCCCCCCCGCCCCAGGCCTCCTGGCTACAAGTCACTTAACCTCTCAATGGGACCCACACAACTCTCTAGTGACCACAAGTCACAAAACAGGTAAAGTATGGCTGTACATTGGTAGAGGGAGATCCTCTCCAGGAGCATCCCTCCTACCCTGACAAAGTAACTCACAGGGTTGATTCAAGCATGTCATGAGACAATACACAAAACTTGAAAAGTCATCATTTCTTCTAAAAACATCAGCCTGTGGGTTGACTTGCTTGCACTCCTTGGAGTCTGCATCCTGGATAGAGCTAACATCACCAAGTCAAGATGGAGAAGAAATGAAAAAAACAATACAAAAATCTACCTGTTTAAGGAACATATTGTAATTAGTTGTGATCAAACAAGATACACAGGGAAACCCCTTTGAAAACCACAAAGTGTTTTATAAATGCTAGTTATTAGGCTTTCTTGGCACCACTCCCACCCCCTTTGCGGTGTGCTTTCCAGGTTGCTGAAGCAAGCAGCAGATACCACCCACCTGCTTCGGCCTTGCTGCTGGGTGTGTCCCTACTGCTGATGCTGCTTCTATCAATTCTTCTTCTACACAATTTCCTCTGATTTCTGAGCAAGACTTGGACATTTTCCTTGCCATGGCTAATCATTTTATCAGTGTTCTCCATCCTATCTCCTCATAAGTTTCCTATGAACTTGCCCCACAAATCACCCCCTCTTTCTCATCTTCAGCATCTCTTATTCAGGTACACAGGTCTACCCCATTCGTAAAAAAAACTAAACCTCCTATGACCCTGCCAGATGCTTGATATATCCTCCTCTTCTTCCCAGCCAAACTTCCAGAAAGAACTGTCCACCCTGCTGCCTCCACTACTTTGTCATCCACTCCATCCTAGCAATCTGGCTTCTGAACCTACCATTTCAAGGAAATTGCCCTCTCCAAGATTACCAAGGATCACTTAGGGGTTCAATTCTCATATATACATACATACACACACACACACACATATATATATACACAAACATCTATGTATATATGTTTTTATAATGTATGCATGCATGTATATATGTTATCGTTCAGTTACTCTTGGCCAGGCCTTATCTCTGTGACCCCACTTGGCAAAGATACCGAAGTAGTTTTCCATTTCCTTCTCCAGCTCATTTTACAGATGAGGAAACTGAGACAAAAAGGGTTAATTGACTTGCCCAGGGTCAAACAGCTAGAAGGTACCTAAGGCCAGATCTGAGCTCAAGAGGATGTATCTTCCTGACTCCAGGCACAGCACTCTATCTACTGCAGCACCTAGCTGCCTCAAATGTGCATATATGTCGGTGTATGTGTATGAATAATACCAAGGATCACATAAATTTTCAATTCCACATCTATAGAGAGAGATTCTTCACAATCAATGGCCAAGTCCTATTGGCTCTATTTCCACAATCTCTCTTGTACCTCCTCCAAGCTCTCCCTTCAAACAAGACACTGCTTAAGTTCAGGTCCTCTCCCCCTCTTGACTTTTGTCATAAATAACTTCCTAACTAATCTCTATGCTTCCTGTCTCTGTTATCACTAATCCATCTTCCCTACAACTGCCAAAATTAACTTCTGAAGGCACAAGTCTGTGTTTCTCTCCTGCTTGAAAATCTTCAGTGGACACCACAGGGTAAAATCCAAGCCATCTTCTCCTTGCCACTCTCTTCTCTTGAGGATATTACCCTGCTAATCATTCTTTCTCAGTCTCTTTTGCTGGATCTTCATCCATGTCATGCCTGCTCATTGTGGTTGTCCCCCAGGATTCTTTCCTCAACCTTCTTCTTATACAATTTCCCTTTTCACTCCCAGAGATGTAATTATCATCTCCATGCTGATGGTTCTCAGATCTCTTTAGCTAGCACCAGACCTTTCTCCTAACCTTCAGACTTGTATCTCCAGTTGCTTGATGGACATCTTGAGTTGGGTGTCCCATAGACATATTAAATTCAAAGTGACCAAAACTGAACTCATTCTCTTTCTCACAAACTATCCCTTATTCTGGACTTCCCTATTGCTGCTGAGTAATATCTCAGTCGTTCAAATGAAAACTAATTGTTATCCATGCCTCTTCAGTATCTCTCACCCACCCCACCTCCATATCCAGTCTGTTGCCAAGTCCTTTCAATTTTACCTTCCCTAAATTCAGTCCCCCAGAATTGGATACAGATGACCAGGACAGAAAAAAGCAGGAACTATTTTTGTACCCTACATGCCTTTATTAATGCGACCTAAGATCCAAAGAGTATTTTTGGCCACCACCTCATAATGCTGACTCATATTTGCCATGAGAGAGGGAAGCCCTTTCTAACTAAAACACTTAACCAGGTTGTTATTTTGGGGAAGACTGCAGAACAGGCTTTGCTTAAGCTGGTACCAATAGCTAGAAAAGAGAGAGCAAACCAGCACGGAGATGATCATATGGGGCATCTGGGGAGGAAGCATGGGAACAAGTCCTGGACATAGATATTACACCCAGTGAAAGAACTCCCCGACAGTAGTTCATTGAGGAGGTGATCCTTTCATTTGTATTTGGAAATGTGACTAAAACTTCAGTATCTCCCCACCCTCCCCCTTTGAGAAATCCAGGGTCCTAGGGGAAGGGGCCCCTCCAAGGAACCAAGGTCCATTGTGTAGCCAGAAATAACAACCGAGCACAACCACTGGGCGCCTGTCCCTCTCTCAGAGCTGCCCATCCAGCACAATGGCACACTAGGTTCAATAGCTATCACCCAACCCCAGAGCCCCTCCTCCCCAGCTGGTCAGTTAGTTCCCAGCCCCCTCTAGACAATGGCCAGGCCCCTAAGCCCTGATAGCAGCCATGGACAAAACTGTGAGAGTGTCCATTCACAGGAAGTAGCCTTCAATAGCCTGATAACTTCCTGTATCCTGACATTGTGAAGGCCTACTTCCTGCCCATAGTCTGCTAAAATACAGCAAGGCAGAGTTGGGGCAAGATGACAAATAGGGCTTTTCCCTACTACTCCAACTCCAGCTTTTAGGCACTCAGCTTCCTTGATGACCTGGATTCCCACTCCACTCTACCCCCATTCTTAACTAGAAGGCTTCTCCTCAAGTACCATACTTGCCAAATTATTATCCTAGGATCCGAAGTCATCTGGTCCATCTGTTTCCTGGCCAAGTGTCCCACCCCTGCCTCCAACACAACCAGACCCCAATTGGTTCTGCTTCTAAAGCTCATCCAAAGCAAGTGACTCCATAGCAGTCACCTTATTCCAATTATCTCATGTGTCTCAGTGTTAGGGACATTTCCCTTCAGGTCTAACTTAAATCTCTCCTGTTACACTTTAAAAAGAAGGGAAATGATCACATTCTTCCATGTAATATCCTATCACAGACCAAAAAAAGAATTGTTGTTGTCACCCTCCAACCTTCTCTCCAGATCCTTCAGCTTCCCTTGGTCCTACAAATATCAGAGAGGGGGTCAGCCTAGGAACAAAGTAAGCAAGGTCTCCAGGAGCCCTGGTCACCCCTCTTTGTACCCCCGCACAGCTCACTTTCTCCCAATCTCATCTACTTCGATACCCCTTCCCACCTCTCCAGTGTGATGGAACAAACATAGCCTCCAAGAAAAGAAGTTTCCCAAAAGTCATCCAATAAGTCAGTGTGGAGTAGGGCCATAACTAGGAATTTTTGTACTTAGCACATCAAGGAACATGGGGATACGCCATCTGATAATTTCTTGTTTCCTAATTATTCTTGCTAAGTAAATTAAGCTCAGTTGTTTCTACAATGTTGAAAGAATGCAAATGTAGTCATCATCATCTAAATTTTAATAACCAAGGGCAAAGTTCTAGTCACCCTACCCTAGTCAGAGTTCTGGAGGGAAACTGGCCATATGAACTCAGGACCCTAGATTTCTAGAATGGGATCTCTACCACTTTCCCTAACCCCAAGCTTTCCATTCAAAGCCAAAGCCAGTTGCCACCATCCTAGCTCAGGCTCTCATTAACTCTCTCCTGGATTATTACAATAGCCAAGTGTCTTCCCTGCCTCCAGTCTCTCCCCACTCTACTCTCTTTGATTAGGCTGCCAAAGTGAGCAGATCTAAGCATATCACCATCAGTCCCAACTCAAAAAATTTCATTGACTTCTTTAGATCAAGTAGAAAATCTTCCATTTGGCATTTAAAACTTTTGATAACCTGGCTCCTTCCTACCTTTCCAGTATTCTTATATCACACATTCTACAATTCAGCTCCACTGGTGTCCTTACCATTCCTCAAACACAAAAGACTCTATCTCCAGCATCCTTGCTTTTGCACAGCTGCCCCTCATGCTCGGTAGGTTCTCCATTACTTCCTCACCTCCCAGTGCTAGTACCTGTGCCTCTGACATTATGCTCCATATACTCTGAAAATATCTTGGATGTATCTAGTGGTCTCCTCCATTCGAATGTGAGCTCCCTGAGGACTGGGCTTTTGCCTTTTTTGGTAACCCAGGTGTTTCACACAGCACCTGGCACATAGCAGGCCTTTAGTAAATTCTAGCTGACTGACTGCTAACCTCAGACCAAGAAATAGGGTTATTTGAAGCTATTGGAAGGGAAGAAAGAAAAGAGGGAGGGAGCCCTGATCACCTTCACCCTCCTGTCCTCTTCCTCTCCCATCTCAGGCAAAGCTCGGGGCCTCCCCTCTCCTTTGCAGAACCCCTGGCCACATCTAATACACTGGACTGCCTGCTCCCCCTTACTTCCCATCATCCCTCCATCTCAGATGGAATAAACTTTATTGTAATGATGGATTGGAAAGAGAGGAAGGGGAGAAAGAGAGAAAAGGAAAGTGATGACAGGAGAGAAAGAGAGGAGGGGTGCAAAAGAAAAGGTATGATCAGAAGAAGAGAAAGAGAAGAGGTTGAAAGGGAGAAGATAAAGAAGAAAAGGAGCATGAGAGAGAAAAAGAGAGAGAAGGGGAAACAGGGAACTGATAAGGGAGAAAATGAAGGAGAGAGAGAGAAAAGAAGAAGAAAAAGAAAAAGCAGAGGCAAAAGGCAGAGGGAAAGGAGCCAGGAAGCCCACTCTCTGCCAGATATTGTTCTCTACTTTCTATGCCCCTGGCACAGAGCCACAGGTGATCCATTGTACCGGCTAAGGAGGGAAGCCCCCAGTGGGCAGGGGCCCATTCATCCCCCTCCCTGCCAAGTGAGGACTCTGAGCCTTCTCCTTGGTCAGACTGGAGCCTGAGGAGGAGAATGTCTGGAAACTACGAAAGAAAAGCAGAGGAAGTCTCAGGGGAGGGAGAGCCTAGTCACTTTCCCACCCTCCACCCACAGCCGAGAAAAAAGCTAGAAGGGGGCATGAGGAGTCTGTAGTGCAACTAGGGGCAGGGACCTGGGGACTGCTCTGCTTTGAAGAGGTAACATAGTGTTTGTAAAAACAGCAGTGGACTTGAAGTCAAACTTGATTGAGGTTCACTCACTACTCACTCTTGTGAGAAAGATAAACTAGGTAAACTGTGTGATTTGGGACAGTGCTTAGACCAAGGCTCAGTTTCCATGTCTCTAAAATAGGTGCAACACTTTTTTTTGCAGTGCCATCTTCACAGGGATGTTAGGAGTATCAAATGAACACATAGAAGGCTTTGAACACCTTTAAGCCTTATATAAATGCCAATTATTATTTCAACTGTCATTCTACTGATTGACTTGGGGTCTGTTGATTTTAACATAATCCAGGGTATCTGTGAGGGATGGGGCTGACACCCCCAAGAATGTTCTATCAGTCCTTCCTCAAGAGTAAAAAGGAACAAAAGCCTAAGCCCTTGGGTATAGGACCTCCTCTCTGGGCTTGCCACTCTAGGCCTCAGTTTACCCATCTGTAAGACAAAAGGATTGAATGAAATGGTCTCCAAAGTCTTTTCCAGCTCTGACATGGATTCTACAGGCACTGTTGGCTGGGTGTTGATTGTGAAGGAAAGACATCCCAGCCTGGAAAGTATCTCTTCTTCCTGCTTCTCAGACAGCCTGGAATCAGAGAGCCCTGAGAAGATAGAGAAACCAGTCAGGACCCATTCTGCCACAAAGTGTTGCCTCTAGAGCAGGATTCTTAATGTGTTTTTTTTTTTTGAGGCAGCTAGGTGACAGAATAGACAGAGTTGTGGATCTAAAGTCAAGACAGACCCAAATTCACATCCTACCTCATGCTTAGTTGTGTAGGTAACCTCTCATTCTCAAGTTCCTCATCCCTAAAGTGGAGATAATCATAGCACTGACCTCCCAGAGTCATGAGAAACAAATGAGATTATGTATTTAAAGCGCTCCATAAACCTTAAAGGACTGTAGAAATACTAGTTGTTACAGTATCATGGACCCCTTAGGAAAGCCTATGGATCCCTTCTCCGAATTGTGTTTTTAAATTAATAAAATAAAATGTATAGGACTACAAAGGAAACCAATTATATTGAAAGTTGTCTATTTTTTAAGTGACAGACCCTAGGATTAAAAACTCCTGTTATAAGATCTCCTTTCTTAAAAAGGCATCACAGAGCAGGATCCCAGGTCCCTCACCACTAGGGGAGTTGGTCCCTGAAACAGGTGATACATACCCAAAAGACAATGGGGAATAGAGAGTCACTTTCCCAGAGGGTCTATTCTCCCACCAAGCACTCCCATGTTAAATAGGGCAAAAGCCCTAGGCTCCTAGGTGAAAGATTCCCCAAGTAAGATGGGGCTAGCAATATGTCTCCCCCAAGAACCAGTCAGGGTCTGGTGCTGCAGTGAGAGTCTCTGGGTGAGGCTGAGAGAGCCATTCATCGGAGCCATTCACCAGGGAGACAGCTTAGCTATGGTAGTCCCCTCTACTACCCAGGTGTGGGTTGTGTGGTGGGGGTGCTAGATCCCAGTCCCTTTGCCAGATCAAACCCACTGCTGCTCAATCCCTTCCCCACCCCCACTATTATCAGTGGTTTGAGCTCAGGGAAGAGAGACTAACTGAGCCAAGTATAATTAGGAAGGTAAATTTGCTGGCATCTGCTGCTTCCCCCCTCAACTGTAGGGATCCTCAAGAGGCTAAAACATAACAGTACATGTACTGTTACCAACTCTTTCAAAGCCAGCTGAGAAAAAAAAAAAGGGAAAAAATATTTTTTTAAATTAAAAAAAAAAAAAGGCCAGCTGGAGGGAAGGAAGAAGCCTGGCCCTGATAAGGAAGGAGGGGAAAGAGGGAAGGACAGAGGTAGTGACTGGGCCCTCTGACTCTTCCTTCACCCTAGAAACCATAGCCTTAATCAACATACATTGACTTTCCTCCCAGGGCCTGGCTGCTCTCTGCCACCCTGAGAGCTCTTCCTAGCTGGGCAGAGGTAAAAATAGAGAACCTCTCGAGGTTCAATTCACCAAGACCAAGAAGGCAGGTGACCAGAGAGACTCTTCCCAGGATTTTCCAGGGAAGGGCCCACAGGCATCCCTTTTCCCCTACCCTACCCCCCATTACACTCTGCAAAAGTTCCAAGGGTTCCCCCCTTTTCCAGATGTTACATACCAGATATACAGCTAAGAGATGTACAGTAAAACCTTCCTCTCCTGACCTGGGGATGCCAGGAATTCCCAGAATTGCTCATAAGTGTGAGCCAAATGTGACTTCCTTCAAATGTCCCCCTCCTCAAGTCAGGCCAGAGACACAATGGGCCAGTATCTCAATGGTAGTGATAAGGCTGGGAGGAGTCCACTTCAACCCTTGTGGCCTGATAAGGCTCTGGAGGATTCTGACACTGCTACCAGACTTCTGTGGAAAGGGTCAGGCTCTGAACAGAGAGGAACCCAGGGGCCTACCTCAGAGAGGACCTGGCAGAAGCTGATTAGGTACACTGTACCCAAAGCAGAGCAGAGTGGGTGAGGAAAGGAATGGATGGAAAGCAGCAGAGCACAGTGTAATGGAGTTAGAGGTAGAAGAGATTTTAGAAATTACCTATTTCAGCCACCTCATTCTACAGAAAGGGTAACTGAGGCCAATGCAGTGAAGTGACTTGCACAAAGTTGTAAATGTTGTAAATTGCAAAAGTGGGATTCAAACAAGATTCTCTAGAGGCAGGTGGCATAGAACCCAAGGGATTCTAAGGGTTTGGGTCACATCACAGTCTTCCTCTCTTCCACAACCCACCCCCATGCCCCTGGTCATGAACTTTCTTTGTAAATCTGCCCTTCATCGACACCTCTATTTCCCCTCTATACCAAGAGAATGGTTACTTCAGATATCCTCCTATCCTTAGGAAGATTCCCAACTGTCTCCTGCCTCAGCCTTACAGCCTTTCCATCACCCACATTCCCCACTGGTTCAATATTGTTCTTTTTTGTTTCTGAGATCAGGAAGAATAAGTCCTTTGCAACTGTGTGACCCTGAATAGGTCATTTCCACCCCCAGCCCTCCATCCCCTTAATTTCTCTATCTGTAAAATGAAGGTCCCTTTCAACCTCAAATCTTTGATTCTATGAACCTATATTCACCTCCTGGTGAGCACAGGCAGAACCCTCAGAAGGGTGTCATTAAGAGGAAGACTGGCCAAGGTCAGGCGCCATAGGGGACAACATCAGGGGCAAAACAATCCAACTTGTCATCATTGAGCTGAAATCAAAACACACACCACTCATGCTTGTGGGAAACACAGTGACCTCCCGCCCTCTGACACTCAGGGAAACCAGCCCAGAGGAACAAAGGCAAGAGCTGCCAGGAGAGATCATCTGTCTGGCCTGAAACAATAAAGCTTCTGCCTTTTGGGGTAGGGTGGGCAGGAGTTGTGCGGTGTCCTGGGAATGCCCCTCATGGAGGACAAGGACAGATGAGTAGAACCCATCTAAGCAGTAAGACTAGCCAGGGCTCTAGTGCAACTGTAGACACTCGTATATTTGGATGCCTACAGGGGCATCACTGGGCATAGCATAGGATCTTTCTAATGGTTGCTAGGCCAGTCAAGGAAAGTTAGGAGAGAGGAATTCTAGTCTGGCCTCTAGCTCTACCTCAGAACCAAAAACTAGAAATTTCTGCACCTGAAGCAATCAGGTAGAGAAGGAAGTGCTTAGGGATGGGGTGGGGGTGCCACAGATTCAGATAAAGTAAACCCTGGGACAGAAATAAAGCATTCTATAAAGTTAAATGATGGTTACTTGGTTGCTGCTGGAGAGAAGAGGAAAGCAAGAGACAAGCGGTCCTACCAATGGGGAGAAAGTATGTATTCTAGGATGGTGCTTGGTAACACCCCCAAAGCCCAAATCAGCCCACAGTCCTGCACTAACTGGTTGTGTGTCCTTGGACAAGTTGCTCCTCCTCAGTTCAAGAGGACCAAAGAGGTCTTGACTTGTTTCTCTTTGGAAGACCTGAGTTTCCCTACCCATAACCTGAAAAGAATCAGGATTGTTCTTTGGGAAGATTAGTAGAAATCTTTGAGCTCTTTGAGAGTGATAGGAAGGCATTATGTAAATATAAGAGTTAATCCCAGATTTCCTGTGGAAATGGGGACGCTGGAGGAAACAAGGGGGCCTGTCCCACAGACAAGGGTCCCAAATCTTTTAAAGATTCCTATTCCTATAGAAACTGGAGGGTGGGAGTGATGGGGTACAGGCCCAAGCCAAGACCTTTCCCCCTTGGATCAGGAGGGCTTTTGTCACATTTGTCTGCAAGGCCCTGGAAAGTCTGGCCTTGTTGCGGGGGGGTCTCCTCGGACTCCCCTTCCATTTCTCCCAGACCAGATACTCCCTGTCTGTCACCAGTTAGCATTCTCTTCCTTTGACCCTAGCATTCTTTTGATATTCCTGACTACTTAGCATTCTCTAGTGGTCCAAGTTGCCCAGCCTGGATTGTGGATTGTCTGGACTAGGAGGCACTCTCATCAGGATCCTCCCTGGGTTTGATTTGGCAAGACCATCCCTGGGACCTGAGACTACCTGGCGACACCTGGATGCTTCCCTCAGTCTTTTTCTGTATTTAAAGTCCATCTTGCCTCCATGAAGGCACTTAGATTCAATCTAGCTCAGACTCTGTCTAGCTGAGATTCTATCTGGCTCGCTTGTGAATACAAGCGTTATAAACGCTTAGGTTCCTTAAGAGTCAACCCAGTATGGTGAATCTTTAATAAACTTTGTTTTTCTTTGGTTTAAGAAGGCTTGTTGAATTCATTTAAGCAGGAACCGGCGTGTCAGTATTTTGGGGTCCCCAGCACCCCTAAACCTCATCAAGGGAGTTGGAAATCGGATAGAAAGGCAGCCTCTCCCATACCAAATCATCATATCTCTCTCACCAGGGAAAAGTAGGTAAGACAACTAAGGCACAGGGTTACAGTAGAAACTGTGGACCTGCAATTTTCCACCCATTCTACCTCCTAGGTCCCAAAACCGAAAGCTATGGACCCAGTGAGTTCAAAAAAATCAGCATCTCAGAATTAGAAGAGAACAAGAGGACATCTAGTCCAAACAAACCCTGTCAGAAGCATGAATCCCCCTTTAACATACCCAGAAAGTTTGCCTAGCCTTTACCTGAATACCTCCAGTACTGGAGAATTCACTACCTACTGAGGCAGCAAATTGCATTCTTGGACATTTTTCATTTTTAGGAAGTTTTCCTGACTTTAAACTATAATATGACCCCCTGTAAGTTCCACCATTGGCCTTACTGCTGACCTCCAGGGTCAAACAGAATGACTCAGACAGTTACCACCTGTTAAATGCATTACGAGTCTCCTTGGGCTCAGGCCCAGCTCCTTGCTGGACTCCTCGGAGTTTCCCAGACCCCACTGAGCAGCCACAGACAGAGTTTTGATCACTGCTACACGAAGGGTTTCCTGAATGCCTTCCTGAGGACATTGTTCCCCTCTGCAGAGTCATCAAGGTCAAATTCATCATGGGCTTCGTTGGCCCTAGTCTTACCAGGGCCCTAGATCAGTGGGCCCCCACACCCAGCCCAATTCCTCATTTATGGGCCCCCATGGAACCTGTAACAATGGCATAACAGACCTGGCTCACAGCCCTAACACCCCCAGAGGGCCAGGCCAAGAGCAAACCAGGCAATCAAGTCCGAGCAGACCCTCAGGATGCAGTCCAGAGTAAGACCCTGTCAAAGGGCAATCAGAACCCTCCAAGCTTTTTCTCCATAATCTATATAACCTGTCAGACAAGTGCTACCCTTTATCCCAACTATGCCCTAGAAAGAACCAATTGATTCAATTCAATAAGCATTTATTTGGCATCTGCCTTTGGGCATACACTAAGCCAAGCCCGAGTCATGGGCCATTCTCAGCCAATGCAGCCAGCATTGGGATCCTTCTGCCTAGAAAGCTGCAATAATAAATATAGTTTTTAAAATAAAAAATAAAAACCTCATTATGAGGGACATTCTCAGTCAAGGCTTTGTGATTACTTGAAAGAAATTTAGCCTTTGCCATTATCTTCGGAAAAAGAAAAACACTGTGTTAAGCAGACTGAAAGTGTGAACTAAAACAAAGCCCCCAGGACAAAGTTAACCTCAAGCTCATTGTTTTCAAGCAAGTCAAAGTACTACTTCCATTAAAGATAAATCACATTATCTAGTCATTAAAGTAGGCTCCTCAAGGACTTGGCAACATTTTATACATAAAAGTAACCAAATTTCATTTCTTTAAAGCTATTTGATACTTCAGCCTGGTCTTTATTCTGATCAGTCAAAATTAGTGAGGTTTTAATCAGTTGCAATATTGTCTGGTGTTTGTATAGACAGTGCCTTTAACAGTAGGGGCAGCTAGGTGGTGCAGTGGATAGAGCACCAGTGCAGGAGTCAGGATGACCTCAGTTCAAATCTCACCTCAGACACTTGACATTCACTAGCTGTGTGACCTTGGGCAAGTCACTTAACCCCAACAGCCTCATCCTAGGTCATCTCCAGTCATCCTGATAAATACCTGGTCACTGGATTCAGATGGCTGTGGAGGAGAAGTGAGGCTGGTGACTGGCACAGCCCTCCCTCACTCAGAACAAAGTCAAGTGCAAGTCATGTCATTATTTCTCTAATGCCATGGTTTTCTTCAGCAACAAAGAACGAACACATGAACACACACACACAGAAACACACCTTTAATAGTTTCAAAATTATTACCTCATTTTTCCCAGACTATTCTTCTGAGATTGCCAAGGTAAGCAGCATTACCCCCACTTTACAGAGAAATTGAGGCTCAGAAAAATTGTGGATTGCCCAAAGTCACCCAGGCGATACAGATGGGTACTAACTCCAACTTTCTACCTCCTCCAAGCCCCTGCCTCTTTCCAATTGCTCCCATTCTCTCTCTCTCCCTCTCTCCCCCCCTTTCCCTCTTTCTCTCTCTCACACACACACACATGCACGCACACACATGCACGCACACACACGCACATACACACACACGCGCACACGCACGCATGCACACATACACACGCGCACGCACACACATGCACACACACACTGTATTCCTTGAAGTTTATGCAGATCTGTCGTCCCCAGGGTCCTTTCCCAACCTTTTAGTTTGCACCTTCAGATCACATGCCATTGTCTTTGTAGGAATACATTCTCCAAGTCCCCCTGGCTGGTTGAAGTTCTTGAGCAAGGAGGAGGTTTTTATACAACAATATCAGTCTTCCAAATGTTCTCCAGAAGCCTTCAGCTACAAACACCATACCTGGAAACACTGAACTCCAAGCTCTGACTGTACCCGAGGGCCACCCTGTCCCCTGCTCTTCTGTTCACCAGGCTCACACTGCTACTCCAGAAAAGTTACTCAACTTTCAAGTCCCTTCCATAAGACTAGTTAAAAATGCCACATATTTACATATCATACCCATGTTTTTGGACTTTGTTAATGTATCAATCAGTTGTGCTGTCTTTTTCCCCCCCTCTCAAAAAAAAAAAAAATACTATTTGTCATATAGGATGGCTCTCCAGCAGGGAGAGGGGAAGGTACATGAGATACTATGTTTATGTAAGAAAAATCATCTATCAGACTTTGATGGAGAAAAGAGGGAAGGAAGGAAGGAAGGAAGGAAGGAAGGAAGGAAGGAAGGAAGGAAGGAAGGAAGGAAGGAAGGAAGGAAGGAAGGAAGGAAGGAAGGAAGGAAGGAAGGAAGGAAGGAAGGAAGGAAGGAAGGAAGGAAGGAAGGAAAGGAGGGAGAGAGGAAGGGAGGGAGAGAGAGAGGAAGGGAGGGAGGGTGGGGGCAAAGAGGGAGGGAGAGAGGAAAGGAAGGAAAAGAAAAAGGAGAAAAAGAAAGCAAGGAAAAGAAAAAGAGAAAAAGAAGAGAAAGAGAAAGGAGAAAAAGAGAGAAAGAAAAGGAAGGAAGACCAGGAAGAATCTGATGCTGAAAGGGAGATTATAGGTTCATTGGAGGTCATCATGCAAATATATGCCACTTGAATATGGTAGAGAGAATTCTTATTCAGGTATATATTAAATCAAATAGCTCTTACATTCTGTGAGTAATTCTGTAAGTTATCCAAGACAAACTCATTTCACAGCAGAAAATGCTAAGATGTTAGAAGTCAAGTTCCAGGATTGACATCCAGTCTTCTGACTGTAAGTTTGAGGAAAAGCAAAGGAGAGGCTATTCTTTCAGGAATCCAGCTGTCGGCACACTGTTGGCCCAGGGAGCCAAGGCAGAACCCAGAATTCAGTTCAGGAGAGGCCACACAAAAAGGCCAGGGGATCCCACAGCCTGTAGGCAGCCTCTGGTCTACAGAGCAGGGCTAGGCTGGCCAGTATCCAATTCACATTTACTCTTGCTAACGCAGCAGCAGGCACAGGAAAGGGACCAGAGACAGTGGAAAAGCACCAGACACAAAGCCGCTGGGAGTGTGGAGAAGTGATTCCTGCAAACTTCAACAGGATAACCCCATCTGTAGCACCGGCTGAGGGACCAGGGCACAGTCAGGGGGAAAGTGGGAGGAGGGAAAAAAATACCAACAAACCAAGGCTGATGTGTTTTCAGTGAATTGTAACCAGATTGGTGAGCAAAGGAACGAGAGTATCCCAAAGGAAATCAACATGCAAGAGGAAGCGCATTCAAATCCTAACGCATACTCACACAAACTTGGTACAGCAGTAAACACAATGGATTTGGAGTCAGGGGACCAGAGTTCAGACCTCCCTGGGAGACTGGCCAAGCCACTCAACCCTCAATTTCAAGCCTCTGGACCTCAATTTCCTCATCTGTAAAATGAAGGGATTGGGGTAGATGGCCTTCTGGTTTAGATTAATGACCCGCTCTCACCTTGCTTCTCACAGAAATGCATCAGAACTTTTGGGGCAGGCCCAGGTTACGTTAAGGATATGACAGCACCATGGGATCCTAGTCAGTTCATGGGCTAGGACACCTTAGTAAACAATGTTATTCGTGCGGGAGATGTTTATGACAATTCAGATTTTTACAGTTTCTCTGGGGCTCATGTAACCCTTAACAGGGGAAAGAACCTAAGACTTGAGTAACAAGGCCCTAAATTTGAATCCTTAACTTTTTCAATCCTACATTTGCCACTAATTAGATGTATAACTTTAGGCAAGCACATTTTCATCACCTGCGAAGTCCAGACTTTCTGTCATCGTTGCACAACCCCTCAGAATTGTTTTGAGGGAGTAGCTTGATAAATGAGTGCTTTAGTCACAAAAAGATAGAGACCAGACCTGTACTTTCACTGTATAGGGAAGTCCCTGATAAAGAAAACTCCCTCTCCTAGTACAAGTTGACACTTTCACAGAGAAAGGTTAAGAGATCTCTGCCTAGGGGCATACCAACAATATACTTGAGAGGTGGGACTCCAACCTAGGTCTTCCTGGTTCCATGGTCAGCTCTCTAACCACCACACTGATGTGCTTTATATTTATTATCTCATTTGATCCTATAGTACCCTGTACCCAATATAAGCATCACCATTTTATAGATAAGGGAAACTGAGGCTCTGACAGGATTAAGTGACTTAGTCAAAATTATACTGTGAGCAGTTGAGCTGGGACAACTGGAAAGCTGTTAAGATGTCAACAGCTTCTAAGAAATAAGATTCCAAAAAGCATCAGAAATAATCTTGGGAGGAAAAGGGGAGATTCTAGTCCCAAAGGTCAGCTTGGCACAGAGTCATCTTTCATTGAGAGCTGCAATTGGCAGTTAATCCAAAGATTAAATCCTATATCATCACTCAGTGCCTACCATTACCTGGTGTTTTTGCAGGTTCTCTCTCCTTCAAACAGTGCTTCACTAAAGGTGATACTCCAATGAAGTCTCCTGTCCCTGAGCTCATACTCTGGGGAGAGAGGCTGCTCAGAAGTAGACTCCAAGGCAGGGAAATCATCTCAACTTATTCCAAACACATCTACTAAAGACCTGGTAATTATGGCTTCTTTTAAGAACTGTGTGACTTAGTGGACAGAGAGCTAACCTCAGAACCCACCTCTGACAGGAATGGCTGTGTGACCTCAAGCAAGTCACTGACTCCTCAGTGCTCTAGGCCAGTGGGATCAAACTTACATCCAACAGTGGCCACCATATCATACAGAAGGATTCTTTCAGCCCCAGCAGCCGCACATTAACTTAGAAAACCACATGTTGACATTATCTATGTTTTATTGTATTTTTTGGTTAAATATTTCCCATTTACATTTTCACTTCATTTGGCAGGCACTTGGGAGTACAGTGGGCCACACACAGCCATCACATTAAATACCTACTGTAGGCACAAACTGCAAAGAAGGTAAAAACCTGCCTTGTTCAGGAGTTCCCCATATCAACTAAATCACAGGTCCAGCCCCTAACCCGGACAAGACAGGGACAGGCCATACATAATGTAGCCCTTAGAAATTTTACTCTGCATCTAGCTCTGCTGCCTGGTGAAGTAGCATGGGGTTATTAAAAGAGCACTGAATTTTGAGTCAGAGGACAGGTTTCAAAACTCAGCTCAGATACTAAGTTAATCTGTGTGAACTTAAGTCATGTCTCATCACCTCTGGGTGTCAGTTTTTCTCTAAGGGGCATTCCTGAAATACCGGATATACCTCAGGGAAGAATGGTAAATCTCCTGGTGCTCACCACCACCAGAAGAGGGCAGCACCAACCCACTACACGAACAGCAAGGGGTGGGTGATGGGGAGGACTAACACAAAATAAATCTTCCTTCCACCCCCCAGACTAGTTCCCAGCCTCCAGGGCCTAAAAAAGCCCACTTCAGCTCCTGGCAGATTCCCTACAGACTCTTCCAACTCTAAGATGCTTTATGAGCCCTGGGCCTGAGGATGTAATGAGGTGGAAGGCTCTCCCAGGTCCAGGGTGACCGCAGGAGCAGTAACTCCCCAGATGTTGGTACAAGGGCTTCAACAAGTCTGGTCTGAGACTATGTGCAACCCACCCTGCCTACATTCTATTTAAACAGCTGTCTGCCCCATGACAAGGTGAGTTTCTGGAGGGTGGAGGGGGGCCAGGCACGGTTTTCAGATTGCCAGCACTTAAACAGAGCCTGGCACAGGGTGCACGCTTCATAAATGCCTGTCATCTGAATGGCAGCCCGCCTTGCGCCCTCCCAGAATATAGCCCCAGTCATTTCGAGCTTTCACCCAAGTGGGAACAGCATCTTCCCTCCCAAAGCCCAAATCCTTACGCAGATGCTAATGCAGGGATAAAAAGGCATCACTTTGATGGCCATGACGAGCATGGTGGCCATCCCCTTAGACTTCAACCCCACACCTGTCTGTCTTTCCACATCCATGTTGGATGTATGAAAAATGACATCACTTGTTAAGGGCCCCCTCCTCCCAGATGACTCTGGGATGGTGCTGACTGATAGGCTAACACTACATTATCCAGAACAGTGTTTAGCTTATAAGCACTGATATCAAGTGCAGCAACTTTTCAGCGTGAGAAACAATTTCCTTTACTTTCCCCAAACCTCCCTGACCCCTTCTGAGCCCTCCAGGACCTTGCGGTGACTAGAACTGATCACAAGCATCAAAGTATAGTGGGAAAATCTGCCCCAGAGACCTGCTAAGAGATCCCTGGGAAAACAGCTGCTGCTCATTCAGCAAATGACAACAACTCAGGCTGCAGGCCCTTCTCAGTCACTAACAGTCTTCTACCCTGTGCATACCCCACCACCACACCAGCAGGGAGAATGGAGGCAGTGTGGTTCTCAGGCTCCAGTTTAATTGGGTTTGCATTCTACAGGAAAGGGGATGTTTTCAAGCAAATTCAGTGGACAGATGTTCCCCCTCCTGCCAGAGAGAATAGCCCAGCCTCCCTCTAACAGCCAACAGCTCTCCATCCCATGGGAATCCAATCCCCTTCCAGGGCACAAAGGGAGAACTTCCAGGAAAAACAAGGAAACGGGATGGACAGAAGTAAAAGACACAAACTGATTTTAGAATTCACCCCAATGCATTCTGGGCCCAGGAATGCCAGCAACATCCCACTGGCCTAAACAACCTCTGGAAGGAGACAAAGGCTGATCTCAAATTCTGGCTGTGCTCTCATGAAGACAAAGTCAACACTCCCCCCAGAGACTGACAGCCGATGTTTCACCAGTCATCAAAAGACAGTCATAGGGCCACTGACAACCTCATGCTGAGGGCCTGGTAACTCCCTTGAAAGCTGCTTCCCCCATCAGCAGAGCTCCAAACTCAGGAAACCTAAGCAGTCGTAGCCACCATGAGATAAAGGGCATCCTCCCTTGCCAAGAACATGAGTGTTCTTTGATAGTGTCTCTCCCCAGGGTGGACAGCAGTGTAATCATCAGGCCATAGCAGCAAAGGACTCACGGAGACTGATGGAACCAACCTGTCAATCAAGGGGAGGAAGAGTGCAGAGGAAGAGTAGACGCCATTGGGGAGGAGGAGAAGGAGCCAGAACAAGAAGCAAAGTAAACCAGACGTAGTTTCTAGGAAGGGCAGGGCAGAAATGGTGGCTGTGGACTGCCACTTACACACACCCTTAGAAGGGACCACGGGGCCTAAGGCCCTCCACTAACTCTTCTCAGGACGGTTTCTGTTCAATACAGCTTTGGGAGCAAACTCAAGCTTGTCCTTCAGGCTCACCACCTGTGTGAGGTCCTTGCCTAACAGCTCCTCCAACTTCCGGTCTTCCCGACGCTCTGAGATGCTCTTCTCCTCCTCCACAGGCTGGGGTGACTTCCCCCTGATGAACCATTCCAGGTGGTAGCCCACAGCCCCCACCACAAAGGCCACAGGGAACGTGACATAGGGGGCGTAGGCACGAAACGCTGTCCAAAACAAAGGCCACATGGCATCTGCAAGATGGTATGAGACAACATTAGGGACAAACCATCACCTGCTGAAGGTAAAATCATGGCTGCTGAGTACCTGATGAACCTTAAGGGGCTACATGTCACTTCTGATAACTATTAATGTTAGAGTTCCTAAATCACTGGCTCACTAAAGGAAGTATTTTAGAAAGAAAACCACACCCTCTAATTTAGCTGTCCTCTAACTTGACATTTTCTAGCTGCTCAACAAATACTTATTGGTGACAGATAAATTCCCATTTATCAGAAAAATTCAAATATCAGAACTTACGTTCCCCTTTTACACTGTATTTTTTAAAATGAGAGGTAAACAGCTAAGGTTTATTCCAAAAATGCAATTTCCAGGGTTTATCATATTGCCAGAAGAGTAAACCTGACCCCAATTCCTACCTTCATGATGCTATCAAATAAGGCCTGAGTGGAGCAGGGCTGGGGACCTTCAACTGCTCTTACACATTTTACCATCCCTCTTTCCCCTTTTCCCCACAAAGGACTTCTCAGTCAATACAACATCTTCACTACTCCCTCCCCTGTGAAGTTCAAAATTGTAGGGAACGAAGAGTAGCTACTCTCAAATATATCCCCTAGTACAGATGACCACTTTCTATTAACCAAAAGGTACAACTGGCCAGGACCCTAAACCATCATTTAACCACTGTGAATAGTTAAGATTTTTCTGAATTTTTAAAAAGCAGAACAAAACTGTACTCAGATTCCGTATCTCATTTAAGTAATTATTATCCAACACTTACTGGACGCTAAAAGGGCTTGAGGCCCATTGTCTTATTCAGTACTAGAAGAGGAAAAGGAGAGAGTTCTCAGGCTCTCCTAAAAAGAGACAGAACTGAACCTAAGTAACCTAATGGCACAATACTAAAGTAAGTCATACCATTAGTCTATCCAGTTCACTGCTTGTTTTCTGATAGGAAGGCCATGAGATGATCTGTTCACCATGATAATTACATCACAAAGTAAAAGCCAGTTTCCGAATAACCTCAAAGTCAATTCTGGAACCACCAATACATTTACCTAAATCCTTTCTAAACCTCCATTTTTTGCCAAGAATCTAAGTTGGAGGGAGTCTCACTACTCATCGGGCCCTGGGGTGAGGGCCCCTGGAGGCCACATGTGACCCTGTAGGTCCTTGAGGGTGGTCTTTTGACGGAATTCAAGTTTTACAGAAGGGATCTTCAAGGGTGGCCCTTTGACCGACTGCAAACTTCCCCTTAAAGGGGTTTGCTCTGTAAACTTGAATTCCATCAAAAGGCCGGCCTCGAGGCTGCAGGGTTCCCATCCCTGATCTAGTCCAATCCTACCCTAAGCAGAAATCTCTTCTATAAACTTCTCAACAAGGGGTGGTCCAATTTCCAATTGATTACTTCCAGCAATGGGGAGCTCCCTACCACATGAGGCATCCCATCCGCTCGGACGGAGCTCTCTCCCCTCCAGTTAGTTAAGGACGATCTTCCCGGAGTCTGGCTTAAATGGGCCCCTTGGCCAATCGCTCCCCAACCCCGCGCCCCGCCCCCCCCACAGCTCCTGACTCCAGTCTAGTCAATAAGCATTTATTAAGCGCCTACAGTATAGCTCCGGGGGGTTGTGCGGAGGGGATGATCTGGCCTCACCAGAGAGCCACAAGGGCAGCTCAGTCCCCCGCCCTCGGCCTCCTCTTCTCCAGGACCAAAGACCCACTACCTCCGAGGGCCCTTAGAGGGCGTGGCCTCTGGGGTCACCAGCGGGGCGGGGTCTGGAACTCTACGGGTCACGGGGCTGGCCCCAGCAAGTCCCGGATAAACTGAGGCGAGAGGCTGGAGGGCCGACCGGCTTTGCCCCGCCCCCCGGTGGTTGCCATGGTAACCGGGGCAGGCCGAGCAAATGCGACAGAGTTGGGGGAGGGGAGGAGCAGCGCGGCAGCCCGGGATTCCTCATTTCCCACCACATACGTACATACATACATATACATACACACACACACTCCCGAAACGCCCCGTGGTTGTCATGGTAACAAGCCAGGCAAAGGGGCAAAGGTCATGAAGCGGGATGGCGGGGAGGAGAGGCAGCGAGGCCGCCACCGGAGCTGGGGCTCCCTCATTCCCCGGCACTTACACACACACACACTCCCCGCGCCCCGGGAAGCCCCGCGCTCACCTGTGACTCTAGGCCCCACTCCGGCCCCGCTCCGCACCCCCTCCACCCGCCAGCAGGCCTTGCGCAGGTTTCCCCACCCCCACCCCGCTCCCAGCGGCCCGCGGGGCCGGACCCTCCCGCAGATAACCGATTGGTCGGGTTCCGGGAGGCTGCTGGGAGAGAGAGCGGGGCGCCTGCGCCTGCGTTGGCACCGCCGGCTCCGCTCCGAGGGAGGGCGACAGCGCCACCTAACGGTGTGGAGTGGAGGGAGCCTTCGCGGCCCCGGGGATTTATGAATGGATGGGCACGTGATACAGCCCTCCAGGCAACTGGGTACCCGGAGCCTGAGAGCCCCGGAGCCTGAGAGCCCTGGGCTGAGCGGGATTCCCCCGGGGGAGGAGGATGCCGGGCGCCTTCCTCCTAAGTGCTTAATAAGCGTTTGCTGCTGGCCTGCCCACAAGTTGGGCTTAGAGTCCCCTCCGACCTCCTCACATAGTGAAGCAGGGTTCCCTGGGGCTGCTGGGACGGTTGCCCAAGGTCATCAGCGCCAACCCCCGGCCGCCAGTCCGCGGCTGACGGAGGCCTGGTTTTTCTGAGATCCCCTGCCCCATAAGAAAAGCTCCAAACCCAGACCCAGCTGCCTTAGATCCGAGCACCAAGGACCTTAAATGGCCAGGTGGGGAGCCCGGAATGCGAAGAAACGGGCCCCGGAGAGGGGCACCTGTCACCCGAATAGAGCCCCAGGCACAAAGGGCACCCCCTGGACAAGCCCAACCCTCCGGGCAGGGCTCTGACAGTCTGTGCGCCCCCCGCCCATCAGCTGCCCCAGCCTGACTTCCCAAGGGGTCTTTGGTTCCTCACGCTGTTCTCCTATCCCGGCTGCTCAGAACGCCCCCCACATCTACACACGGGTCTCCGTTTCCCAACCCTTGGGTCTCCCTGCTCTCTCCCCTTATTTAGCTAAGGTACGTAGAATCTAATGGATCGCGAGTTTCCCGAGGGCAGAACTCTCAAAGGCAAGGACCTACATCTTTTCCAGCCCCCAGAGGTTGCTGTGCTCTGCCGGGGCTTGGGAGAGGGTTTAAGGGGAATACGAGAAATGTCTTTGAATTGAAACCTTGTTCTCTTTAAACTCCTCCTAGAACTGAAAGCAAGACTCTTAGAGGATAAGAGACTTGCCCAAGGTCACACAAGAAGGGAATATTAGCCAAGACTCAAACCCAGTTCTCCTGGACTCCTGGCTTGGAGCTCTCTCCACCACACAAGGTGTCTTTGCCTGAGCAGACACAGGCAGATAACAGGTTTCACTCTTCCTGATGGAGGGAATTGAGCTGTGGGTAGTAACAGCAAGTTGGCAAGACCAGAGTCTCAGGCAGAGAGAGAGAAGTGAATTGAGTGTCAGGCTGACTGAGGATGTGAACCCCTTCCTAGGCGTTCTGGGCTCACTGAGACAGCAGAAAGCAGCCTCTTTGTGGAAGTGTGGAAAGCTTAAGGCCTTGGAGGGGCAAGGGTGATTTTTTTTTTTTTTTGCAAATGGACTTCTTGGCTAGGGATTTCAGGGACCATCCTGGGGCTTAAAATGAACAGGGGATTCCAGGCTTTAGCCTGGAACAGGGATAGCCCTGTCTAGAGATCACTAGACTGGAAGAGGAAGCGGGGAAGGGACATAGGTGGGTTCCCATCAGGAGAACTGTCTGGTACTGAAGCCCTTGCTACATCTCCTATAAACACACACACACACACACATATGCACACACACACACACACACACACAAACATACACACCCCCAGAGGAGATACCCTCTTCCCAGATGTCCCAGGGCTCTGGGAGGTGGGTGTAGGTTCCTCACTGAGGGAGGGAGAGAGAGTAAGGGGTCCCTGCTGAAAGAGAGAGCATAAGAGCGTGGCTCCTGTGCTGGGCGATGCTTCCACCGCCACTTTATTCCTCCTGGTATAGTCAAGGTGGGTCCAGGGAATGGGAGTTGGGGGGAGAGGAAGCCTCCCACCTCTCCCAGCACCCTCCCCTCCCTGCAGCAGGTGGAAAATGGGACATGGCATCTCCTGGGTTGGTCCAGCCACTGTGGTCCCCAGCAGGCCTGGCAAGGGAGGGTGGGGATCACTATCCCCAGCCCATTAGGGTGGATGGCTGGGTTTGGGGATTCCCCTCTGCTGGGGGGAGGTTCAGAAATCTTCATAAAAAGGGGGTGTTAAAAGCCACAAAGCTCGGTCCCCACGAAGCCCAGCCCCGCGGGGAGGGAGGGGGACATGGAGCTTGAAGGGCGGGGGGCCTGGCCCGGCCCGGCCCAGCAGGGAAGGGGACAGGATGGCAGAGATAGTGCCTGAGGCAGCCAGTGGAGGAGAAAGCAGAGAAGGGGACCCTGGCCCAGAGGGGAAAGGAAGCAAGGGGATAGTTCTAGGTGAGGAGGTGTGTGTTTGGGGGAGAGGACTCCCCTCTTCCCCCAAAGGAGTCTTAACTTGGGACCCAGAAGGTAAAAAAACCAAACCCAGAAACTGTGATAGGGCCAGACCAGGCCAGGGTCTGGGAAGGCAAGGGGCCATGGGGCTTCCTGGGGTGACACAGAGGGCCGGGCCCACCTCTGCCCTGGGGGGGCCCCGATATCACAGTGACCTCTACGCTGTGTATGTACAGTACAGATAGAAAACGAGGGGCCGCAGGTGGCAGGCGGGCAGGGCCTTGGGCAGGGTCTGGCAGGTCACAGTCTGGTCTGGGCCTCCGGGATATAGATCTCTATGCTGTCTGCACTTTCTGTGGCTGAGCTGTGGCGGAAAGAGGCTGCCCGCTTGGCTGCTAGGAGCCTCTTCCGAGCTTCCTGCCGCTGCCGGTCCACAGAGTCCAGGGAGCGATCCTTCACTGGGACCCCCCGCCCCCGAGAGGGCTTCTTTGGTATCGGGGGAGGGACCTTCTCCTCCTGTGAAGGGAAAGGGAGCAACATGACTTGAGAGGCAGGAACTGGGTTTGGGGGGGAGATTCCTGAGGGATACTAATGAAGGAAACTTAAGAGGTAGGGATATAGAAAGAGCAGGGAGACCTGAAAGACAGGGATGGTGGAGATCTGAGAAACAGGGATGGCAGAGATTAAGATGGTAAAGAGAGAGGGAGAAGGAGAGCAAGACCCAAGGGAAAAGAATGGAAAGAAAGCAAGAAGACCCAAGGGACAAAGATGAAGAAAGAGTTTAAAGACCCAAGGGAAGATAGAAAGTGAGTTGGAAAACATGAGAGCAAGGATGGAAGGGGAGAGAGAGAGAGAGCAGAAAGTCCCACTGAAGGGCAGAGATAAAGATTAGGGAGACCTAAGATATAGGGATGGTACAGAACTGAGAAACAAAGATGGCACGCACTAGAAGCAGGGATGGGGAAAGATATACACATGTAGAGCAGTGAACAGAGAGACAGAGAGAGACAGAGAAAGATCAAGAGACAGAGAAAGGGATGGAGAGAGACAGAGAGAAAGAAATAGGAAGAGAGAAAGGAAGGGGAAAGCTGAGAGGAAAAATTGGAAGACCTGAAGGAAAGGGATGGGGGTAGATAGCAGGAAAGCTTAATGGGAAGGGATAAAAAGCCTGCAAGACTGGAAAGCAGAAACTGGAAAGGTAGGGATAGGACATATCTGAGGAGAGGACAGCAAAAATTCAGGCAACAAGGGTGCATAAAAAAGACTATATAGACGAATGTTAAATTTATGTGTGTGTGTGTGTGTGTGTGTGTGTGTGTGTATGTATAACTGGGGGAAAATAAAATACTGAAGAAAAAAGCAAAGAGAAAGACCCTATAGACACCTGGGTGGCAGATAAAATGAGAGTAAGGAGACCTAAGAGTCAAGGATGGGAGAACAGGAACAGCTGAGGAACACAGATCAGAGGGAGAAACCCGAGATATAAGGAAATGGTATGTTTGTGTGATGGGGGAAACATGAAGGGTAGAAATGGTAGAATTCAAGGGACACTACAGAGACAAAGAAAGAAAGGTAGCAAAAAAGACAAAACTCAGCACAGAAAAATATAACAGATGGATGAAAATAAGAGCTATGATAAACACTGACTAAGATCCTCTCAAAACCATTAAAAATCCCAAGAATAAGGCAAGCCTTGGATGGTGGTGGGGAATCACCTACCCCTAATTCACTACCAAAGAAATCTCTTCCTCTCCCATGTCCAGAGTGTGACCCAGGGTGAACCTTGGCCCTAGAGAAATGACCTTGAGACACCCCAAAGTGAGTGGCTGTCAGTGGGAATGATTGATCCTAAGATATGAAGAGGCCCCCTAAAACCTCCCAGACAAGAGTCATTGTTACATACCTCTGATTTGTAGGAAGTGGGAACCTGCTTTCCCATAACTTCTACTAACTTCCCTTTGGAGGTATGTAAATAAATCTTATCCCTCATCCATCCTTCTCTACTCCCACCCCAGTACCTTTCTTCTATGATTACCATGTATAAACAGATGTGTGTGTTTATATGTATATATGCACACACACAGACATACATACACACACATATATGCAAGTAGCTGACCCACGTATTCAAATGCAGGCCTTCTTGGCTTCAAATCTAATAGTCTTCAAATAACACCATGTATAGATGCCATGCTGATCAAAATCAGGATGACAGGCTCAGGATGGGTGGAAGAAATCACTTTAGGCTGAAATCTTGGGTCAGACTCTAATGAAAGGACATTTGTGCCTTCACTTCAATAGTTTAAAGACCCAGCATTTCTTCACCTACAAACACAGATCTTTAACATTCTACATCTTGATAGACAGTTTGCTGGGTTGGTCCTCCCTGGACCTGTACCCTAAACCTTTCTGTCTTGGTAGGACCTACCAGAACCTTGAAGAACATAGGATCACCTTATCCACCAAAATAGGGCATAGGAAGGCTTAGAACTTAACAGAGATATACGTAAACTCCTGCACTTAGCTTTGAAAAAACATCTATGCCAGCAGAGAGTGGAGCTGATGTGACTAGAAAACAGTTTATGTGAAAAAGATTTCAAGCTCTTGCTGGATCTCAAGCTAAATATGACTCTACTGAGTGATGCAGGAGTCAAAGGAGCTCCATTGCCAAGAGTAATGTCCAAAAGGAAGGAAATGTTTAACTTAAAGATAAAATGACAGGAGGAGGGATTTGGGGGGGGCGGAGTTACAAGAAAAGCAGAGGCCATGTCTTTATTATCTTGTCCTATACCTCTGGGTTATCTCAGGGTCAGGACCTGCAGGACAGAAAATTCAACTACCTTTTATATGATAGTCAGTCTCTAGGTATGTGAGAAGAAAGGCAGGAGCCTTCTGGATAGTACCTGGAACTATGGCTAAAAACAACCAGAGATGAACCAGTGTACTGAGGGGACATAGGAAGGGAGCCTGCCTATAGGAGAGAAACTAATCAAAAGGAAGCAAAATAAGAAAAGATCTTGGATTAAATTGGGTCCAGATGGGATACGTTAGGGTCAAGAACAATGAGTGGATCCAAAGGCATAAGGTGCTGCATTCTAAGCAAAGAGCACTGGTCTTGGAGCCAAAAGAATTGGTTTTAGGTCCTGGATCCAACATTTACTTAGCAGTGTGACAGTGGACAAGTCACCTCTCTGAATTTTGTTTTCTTCATCTATGAAATGGGGATAGGATGGTATAATGCCAGGATGACCCACCTCAAAGGGTGATGTTGATTGGAAATTTTCTGTAATTACCGTGCCAAGGTGGACATGCCCTTTCAAACTGGGTACCACAACCTTTCCACTGGGTTCCATGAGCAACAACTCCTACTGCAGAGGGCCGGAGTTATCTTTTCTATCTCCTCAAAAGCTAGTACAGTACTTGGTATATAGCTAGTGAAATGGTTATTGAATGAATTAATTATATGATCATTCTCCTCAAATATCTGCAAGCTGTCATAGAAAATGATTAAGTTTGTTCTACTTGGCTGCAGAGTTGAGAAATTATCCCTTGTTCAAATTCCATCTTTGCTACTTACTGACCATGTAATACTGGGTAAGTGACTTATTCTCTCCAGGTCTCAATTTCCCTGTCTGTAAAGTGGAGGAGGATTGTGACTAGATCTCTAAGGTCCCTTCCAGCTCTAAATCTATGCCTGTCAGTTACAGATGGATTTCAACTCAAGATAAGAAGGAATTTCCTTACAATGAAAGTTGTAATAATTGTTGCTATTATTTAGTCTTTTTCAGTCATGTCCAACTCTCAATAACCCCATTTGGAGTTTACTTGCCAAAGATATTGCAGTGGTTTGTTATTTCCTTCTCCAGCTCATTTTACAGATGAGGAAACTGAGAAAAATAGGGTTAAGTGACTTGCCCAGAGTCATACAATTAGTAAGTGTCTGCAGCCAGATTTGAACTCTCGAAGCTGAGTCTTCCTGCCTCCAGACCTGACACTCCAGGCAGCACCTCATAGCTGCCCATATAATAATAATATCTAGCATTTCTATAACACTTTAAGATTTACAAAAAGTGTGATCTTAATTGGTCCTCAAAACAACACTACAAAGTAGATGCTATTATTATCATCACCATTTTACAGGTGAATAAACTGATCTTGAGAGAGGTTATATAATTTGTCCAGAGACATGCAGTTAGTGTCTGAGGCAGGACAGATATATCTCTCTATCTACTATCTATCTATATACTCTATCTACTATGCCACTTAGCTACCCTTTGTTGTTATTCAATAAAGAAATAGACTGGCTCAAGGAAAGATCTTTGAAATTAGGGACCTCTGTTTTTAAGTCTTTGCATCCCTAGCACCTTGTATAGTGCTTGACACACTTATATGCACTTAAATGCGTGATGATAAAATGATCACCAGAAGTATTAGGATACAAAAATGGCATCTAGGAGCTGTCAGTGGTCCTGAACAGCACTACTTTGTGAACAGCTCCCAAAAGGCAGAAATTGGGCTAATGTATAATAGCCACAGCACTGTGTGCCCCAAGGAATACATGTTGAGCTTGTAAACAAATTGTCTTTTCCAGGCACCTCTCTGATTATCTTGACTAGCTGCTCCTGAGCTTAACTGAGAAATTTCATCAAAACAAGATTTTCAAAAAAGCTCTAATGACAAAACCACCTTCTTGGAGTGTCCTGTCTTTGTAATGCACAGAAACCAGTATTGACTGAGTACATTTTGCTCCCAGGCAGAGTCCTGGGCACTAGTTTAGGGGAGGCATGATTTTGTCTCTTTTATCTCTGGAAAGAGATAAAAGATTCTTCTGTAGAGATTTATTCATCTCTGCGTATACATGTGGAGCTGGAAAGATTCAGAGGCTAGCCTTTATATGGTCAGGATGCCAGTGGTCAGACCCTAGTGGTAAGAACTGATCTCAGGTCTCATGATTCTGAGGCCCTAGACCTCTTAATTACCTTGGGAAGCAATTGGGGGGAAATGAATCTAGCTGAAGTTACTAGATGACTCCTATAAGGGAGCTTGTATAGAGTATTTCTGCCCTGTTAGGAAAGTTGCACCAGTCTCTTTCCCATCATCTTCCCAGGTTCTAAATAGCTCTGGAAAGCCTCTTTATAAAAGCTCCCTACCATGTGTATATGTATGTATGTGACAGGAGAAGTGATGCTGTCTTCAGTCCCATGGGAGATGAGAGAGAAAAAAGTCTCCCAAAGAAGTCCCTCATGGTAGAAGCTCAGCAAGGGAGTAAGTAGCCTTTTCAGGGCATCTGAGACAGAAGAACCAGGGCCTAGTACCCCAGGATACCTCAGAAAGCTTAGTTTATCAGAGATCACCCACCTCAGGCTCCAGGGGTTTCCAGTTGTTGGCCTTAAGCTGCTGCAGCTCCAAAAATTTGAGGCTCACATCCTCGATGGCAAGTTGCAGGAGGTCCCAGAAGCCAGCCAGGTCCTGGGAGGTGGGCACAGGAAATGAGGCTGGGTCCTGCAATGATAAGAGAAGAGAGGGATGTCCCAGACGCAGGCAAGGTTGGAGCTTTCCTCAACTCCCATCCATTAGAAAAGCCCAAAAAATGCAAGTGGAACCCAACCACTCATTCTGCAAGCTGAGCCAGCCAACCTGAGGGTGGTCAGAGGGGAATCTACTCTAATTCCAACAAGAACTATACTTCCACAGGCTCTTCCATCACATGGGCCCCCTCCTCAAACCCCAACTCCACAGTAAGAGCTCACACATTTCCTTTGGCAAGATACAAGCCTCCTCTTATTAGATACCAGGTTCTGACCCTAGAGGAGAAGAAGGGTACTCACCATGCTTTGCTGGCACAGCCGGAAAAACTGCTGCACCTTCTGTGACATAAGAAGCTGGGCACTGCCTACTGCACTCCGGATCTTCTCCAGGACTGAGAAGGACAAAAAAATCATCAATTTTTCTTGAAAAAGGTACCTCTAGGTTCAGCCTCAGGCATCCTCTCCCACCTATGATTTTCACTATCTCTAGATCAAGCTTAATTAACTAATTCCTGCTGTTTGTCTCTATTGCCTTGTTAGACATGGTTCACCACAAACCCTTGATTCCCCCCACACACCCATTTTTTTCAGTTAAAAGACCTTGTCTAGTTCATTAAGAAAATCAAAGCCATTGAGATGAGCTCTGCTGTCTACCCTGATCCTCATTTTTACTCTCTGCCTCTGCCTGTCTTCTTTCTCCCTTCTAGTCTCAGAAGATGAGATGATTTTTCTCTTTGCTAAGGCTAACCCTCTGCCTGAACTTATAGTCCCATCTCCTGCTGCTTTCTATAAGATCTTAATCCATTCATCATCTCCTGTCTCCTGCACTCCCAATCTCTCCCTCTTTATTGGCTCCTCTTGTTCTACAAGCATTCACATGTTCTGCTTGTCTTGAAGAAGGGGGAAAAAGATCACTTTTCTCAGCTGCTACTATACAGTTCCTTTTCCATTTACAATCACACTTTTAAAAGTAGTATTCTAATGCCCCCATACCTCAATCTCTGCTTCCACCTCTCTCCCACCAATCCCTCTTAACTACCTCAATCTGGCTTCCATACCCACCACTTTCTCTCCAAAGTCACTAATGACCTCCTAACCACCAAAAGCATACTCTTTCTTTCTTAGTTCTTATCCTCTCTGACCTCTCTGATCCATCTGACACTATTAAACACTCCCTCCTAAATGTACTTTCTTCCCTTGGCTTTGGTGACACTGCTGTTTTCTCTTCCTCCTTCTCTCTCTTTAACGATGATTTTTCTGTTACTTTCACTAGATTCTCTTTTCCCTCTTGGTTTCCTTGGCTTCCTTGAAGATTCAGTTTAAGTCCCACTTTCTTTAGGAAGACTTTACCGGTTCCCCACACAGTAGCGCTTGCCCTCTCAGATTACCCTCCATCTACTCTGTATATATGTTGTTTCTAACCTACTTACTTATATGTTGCCTTTCCTATTGGAATGTAAGCTCCTTGAGGACAGGGATAATGAAAGCTTTTCTTTGTATTCTTGGTACTTAGCACTGTGTCTGACACATAGTAAGTGCTTAACAATGCTTTATGAGTGAATGACTCCTCTTATCCCCTTAAATGGCATCATTCCTCACAGTTCAATCCTCAATCACAATCTGCTCATCTCTCAGAGAGAAAGTAGAACCCCCTCAGAGAGAAGGAACACTTTCTGTACCTGCATCCACAGTGACAGAAGAGATTTTCGAGAAAAATCCTGGATTGAAGTCAAGAGACACAGGATTCTAGGGTCAGCCCTGCCACTAACTTAATGTGTGATTACATATTAATCTGGGCCTCAGCTTTCTCCTCAGTAAAATGAGGAGGTGGGAGTGGATGGACTCTAAGGACTCTCCCAATACTAACATGGTATGGATTAAAAAAAATAGCATTTCATGTCTGAAAATTTTGTCTCCCAAATTGTAAGAGCCTTGAAGGCAGAGACCAAATGATCTTCCTTTGTGTCCACAAGAGAACTTGCCAAAGACTAGGCAGAGGGAATTATATAAACATTGATCCTCTGCTTTATGCTTAGCTTGACTCTGTGAGGGTGGTTGCATTATTTCATGCGTATGACCCCTAGAATAGGGAAAAAAGGTCTTAAGAACAGGAGCCTGTAAAGAAAGGAGCTTCTTTGGGGATCAAGTAGGTGTTGGGCTGATTTAGCCTTTCTCAATGATGGAAAACACTAATAAGATTATGAACAAGGTCTCCTTTCTTTCCTCCTTTTTTTCAAAGAGAAGGATTGTAACCAGATAGCCAGTGATTCTATTGGAACATTTGGAAGCAACACTCAAAGGTTGCCATTCTTGACTGGCTAAGAATAACACTGGGATTATGAAGCTGACAAATGAGTTTGGTCCAAAATAACTGGTTAAAGTCTAGCATTCAATAAGCCACAAAATCCAAACTACTGGAAAAAGGACTTGGTATTCATAAGAATATAGGTGTGGGGCTAGAAAGGACATCAGAGGTCTAGTCCTACCCATTTTACAGAGGAAGGAATTGAAGCCCAGAGAGATTAAGTGACTTACCAAAGGTCATACAAGTAAGAAAGCATCCCAGGTGGGATTTGAATCTAGATCCTCTGACTCCAGAACCAATGTTCCTTAAGAATTGATGGTAGAACTAGAAAATCGTTTAGCATAAATTAAATTTAGACAAGAATTTTTAACCATATACTATAATGATCTTCAGATGGATATTGACCCAAATATACAAAGTGACATCATTTAAAAAAATTAGAGGAGAATAGGAGGCAATTTTTAGATCTAGAAAACGTTAGAGATTATCATAAAAGATAAAATAGACAACTCTGCATAAAATTTTAAAGATTACATATAAGCAAAATCAATGCGGCTAGGATAAGAACAGAAGCTGTCATCAAATAAAAAGCTCTGATAATCTGATATTCAAGATACCTAGGTAATTTACATAAATATATGGCTAAACTGACTGGCTTAGTCACGAATCAATCAATAAATATCTATTAAGTACCTACTATGTGCCACACTAAGCTCTAGTCATGCCAAACCACTAGGAATATTCTATGGAAAGAAAGTATTTTCACTTGAGTGCATATGGAAGGAAATACATGGTCCTGAGCTCCAAGTCTTGGGAAATACAGCAGGACAATTTGGCAGGAGCATAACTAAATAAAGTGGGAGCTACTGAGTCATAGGTAGTCTCTTATATGTATTTCTGATTACCTTACCTTTCTGAATTCATGTTCTCTTTTCTTTTTTTTTAAATAAGCCCTTAACAAAGGCACATTTGGTCTGGACTATGTGGTAGCCAGGAGGAAAGAAGAGGGGTAGAGGAGAAGAACCCTTGATCCAGAACACCAAGAGGGAAGATGGCAGTGACAGAGAAGAGGGAAATATCATCAGAGGTTAGGCATAGCAAGAACTCAGGAATCAATAAGGTCAGGGGCTTGGTGCCTCTGTTGCCACAGCAAGTAAACCAGAATAGTTGTGAGGGTGGGAGGGCACAGCCATGGCCAGACTGCATCACCCTCTCTCTCATGCTGGTATTGCCAGTGAAACAAAAAAAGGAGGAAAAAGCAAAACTTCGGAGTTGATGTTATCAGTTGGACTATTTCGGAGGTAATTATTTTCACAATAAGGGAAAAGAAAAAGAGCCAGGTAATAACCCTGTGGCAGAACAATGTGGCTCCACGGCTTCCCATAAGTCTCTTGTCCTTTGTATGATATATGTACCTAAGGAAGCCATGTGTGACTGTGATGTGAATTGCCTGGGATTTTTTGGGACCCAGAGAGCATGAAAAGGTGTGGCAATGATGACTATGTAACAAATACAATGAGAGTCACATATGGGATGCCATTTCTAAGCCTGTCCTCCATTCTCTTGAGTGGAATTACCTCTGAGACAGTGGGACTGGAACAGCCAGAAATCAGAGGATCCTGCTACCCTCAAACCAAGTTTAGACATCTTAGAAAGCTTAGTTTACCAAAGGTAAACTTCTTAAGGGCAAAGGATGTGATTTGCTTCCTCATTATCATCTCCCATGCCAAGCACTGCTCCTATGCTTAATAAATGTTTGTAGAATTCAGGGGAATTTGTTGAATTAAAAAGATTGTAATATAAAGGAATTTAGGAGCAGAAGGTACAGTCCCTCTGGGTCAGGTCACAGGTGTGATTTTTCTCAAAGTTGAAGCCTCGGCTGGACAATTCTTTACACTCCACCTCAGACCATGGGCTCCCAAAAGGTATGGCTTTTTCAAATAGCCAAAGGAATACAAAATGATGTTGCTATGAGCCAGATATAGGGAGAACGAAAACTCTCTTTTCAGAGATGGAGTGATCTCTCCCCAAACTCAGTTAATGGAACTGTGGCTAATCCATGGAGTCAAATGTCCTAATTCAAAGGTTAACTGAAAGCTGGTTCTAATATCATTAAAATAATAATAATAGTTAGCATTCATATAATGCTGTACAAATATTACCTCTTGATCCTTACAACAACCCTAGGAGGTAGGTGCTATTATTATTGTTATTTTACAGATGATGAAATTGAGGCAGAAAGGGGTTAAGTGGCTTGTTCAGGTCACAGTTATTAAGTGTCTGAGGTTAAATTTGAACGCAGGTCTTCCTGACTCCAAGTCCATCACTCTATCCGCAGACCACCCCAATGCTTAGCAAGATGCACATGAGACCCCCACCCCCACCCAACTAGCAGAAAGCCTATTTACTGAGATATCCCCTCAGCCCACTTACTCTCCTCAGGCAGGTCATAGTCTTCTGCCTCCCGCTCCATCTGCTGGCACCAGTGCTCCATCTTTTCCACCTCTGCCTGCAACATCTTGATGAACCACTCACCATCCCTGGGGCAGGGGGAGGCACGACCAGAGTCAGGGAGGCTGCGGGAGCCACACTCCATCCACGAGTCTCGGCGGCCATGAGTTGGGGCCGGAGTTGGGGCAGGGGCTGGGCCAGAGCCAGGAGGCCCATCTGGGGCAGGTGGCTCATAGGACAATGGGTAGCCCTCACGGTAAGCCCACTGGCCCTGTGTGTGGACAGTGCGGAAGACAGAGTAGGCAGGACCTCGAGGCCCTGGCTGGGGTTCAGAAGCATGCCGCTGGAAGGAGCGGCCGAACTGCAGAGCCTTGTCCTCTGTGGCAACAGTTGCCAAGCCAGCCAGGCCTTCCAGCTCTAGGTCCGCCTGTACTCCAGCAGTCACGCTGTTGGAACGCTTGAACCGGGCTCTCCTGGCCAAGGAGATGCAAGTCAGTTACCTCTCAGCCCACTATCAGCAGAGCTCTCCTCCCCCAAAGGCCCTGAAAATCTGCCACTCTCTCCCCAGCCTCCTAGTCTAAGCCCCTCTGCCCCTTCCTTCCCTCCCACAGCTGCCTCTCAGTCTTATCTCATCCTATCCCCCTTCAGTCCCTGCCAGGTCCTTTCCTCTTTATCCCCTTATGTTTATCTAGGCATGCCCTCTTCCCATATCACCCCAAAGCCCTTCCCCTTATCTCCTCTCCTTTCTCATCCTCCCCTTCCCAGGGTCTTTCAGGTCCTGCCATCTCCCTCTTCAGGCCTTGCCCTTTGCCCTTCTCTAGCCTCAGTCACTCCCATACATCCTGGAGACATTTCTCCCTCTTCCCAGGACCCCCTCCAGTCAAAAGAAACAAGAAGATTGCAAGGAAATGTGGACCTCCCGTGCCTGAAAAAAGGTCTCGCTAGTCCTGTTATTTTAAAAATAAGGATACTGAAGCCCAGAGAGTTTCAGTGACTTGCCCAGTCACATAAGCTGTAAATAGTAGAGTGGACATTCAAACCCAGGTCTTCTGACTCCCAATCTAGGGCTCTTTCCACTACAACTCATGAATCTTAATTTCCCAACTCAAGCTTTCTTCTCATAGCACAGTGGAAAGATCCCCAGACTGGGAGGCTTGAGATCTGGGTTCAAGTCTAGGCTCTTCTACCAATTCACCATAAGCAAGAGCAAGTCACTGAAACTCTCTGGGCATCAATTTTCTTCTGAGTGAGGGAAGGGGAAAGGCCCCTTCCAGTTGTGATATTCTGTGGCTCACATTTGCCCCACAGCACCTAGCACTGGGCTTGGTACACACTAAATGATTGTCATATTGAATTCAGTTACTGGAAGGACTGACAGAGGTCCTGGGAAGGACTTTCTCTAACAAAAAGTTCCTCCTGGGAGGATGCAAAGAACCTAAATTTGAATTGCATTTCTGCTACTTCCTAATGATGTAACTTTGGACAAGTCACAACTTTTCTGGGCCTCAGTTTCTGCATATGTAAGATGAAGGTTTTGAATTAGGTTATCTCCAAGAGCCTTTCTAGTTACAGATCCTAGGATCTTTTGAGCTAGACCCAAAGGCAAGGACCCAGGCAAGTGGGGTGGGGGGGGCGGGGAACAGGCAGGGACAGAAGGGGGTGTCTGACTCCTTAGCCCCATATGGATTGCCTTGTAGAAAAGAATGGTTTGGGAGCCAGACTCTGGGGCTCCCTTCTGCTCTCCACCCAGTTGTTCCCTCCCTCTCTCCTCTCCTCCCTTTCTCCCCTGCAGCTGCCTGGGAGCTGGTCGCCATGGCGACCAGCCCTGGATAGAGGCCACAGAACCTAAGGAGAGATGTGCTGCCGGCATTCAGTCTCCAATCTCCGCCTCATGGCATCCCAACTCTCCCCCACACCCCAAAACCAAGAAGGGATGAGGGAATCAGCCCCTGGATCCTTAAATGGAAATGAAGTTGAGGGAAGGGGAAGGGGAGGACGCAGGTTGAGTCCAGAGGGGAGGTAAGGGTCTAGGAGTCAGCCTGTGACTGGGACAGTGGCCCATCTCGTGCCATCCTCCCAAATGCCTCCAGATCATTTCTGACCCCTCCCTCAACCTCACCCTGTGCGCCCAAGCTGTTGCCAAGATGCTTCTTCTAAAAAAACTCTCCCGTTCATCTGATCCACCCCCACCTCTCCACTCACACAGCTACCATTCCAGTATAGGGCTTCATCACTTCCTGCAGGACTAGGGTAACAGCTAGGTCCTAACTGGTCTCCCTGATTCAGTCTCTCTCCCTCTCCATTCCATCCTTCATGCAGCTGCCCAAATCATCTTGCTAAAGTACATGTGTGACTGGGTCCCTCCTCCACTCAAAGTAGCTCTTCATTCCCTACAGGATAGATTCAAATTTCTTAGCCTGGCATTCAAGGCTGATCTGAGTCCAAACTTCAAAAAACAATTTGGATTCGGTCAAAGGGCCACACTTGAGGACCTAAAAGGCCACATCTGGCCTCGAGGCCACAGGTTCCCCACCCTTGCCCTAGGGATACAAACTGTCCACATCTTTATAGTTCTACCCTCTTCAACCCCCCAAATCCAGACTAAGGAGTCCCCACACTGTTCTCATAATGTGCCAATGTCCTTCCATGGCAATGTGATGTAGCAGAAAGAACCCTGGAATGAGAGTCAGAAGACCTAGCTTGAAAGGATGCTTACTTAGATGTGTGATATTGGACAAGTCACTTCCTTATCCCACCCCCAGGAATCTCCATTTCCTGATCTGCAAAATGGAGATAACATTTGAATTCATACTGTTTCACCCATTCCTCTCCACACATACACATCCTTCAAAGTTCAGTTCAAATGTCACTGCCTCCTGGAAACCTTCCTTGACTACTCTAGTTCCCAGTCTTCTCTCCCTTCTCAGGACCTGAATGGCACTTGGGGTGGGAAGGATCCCTTATCACTTAGCTATACTCTAACACCTATCTAGATTTCGGCTTATTTCCTGCCAGTAGACTACGAGCTCTGGATAGTTACCATATCTGAATTTTCTTTGTCTCCCAGCACACAACTGAGCATGCAAGAGACATTAATAAAAAATGCATTGACTGGAGCTGTAAATAATGGAGTTAGCGGTGTCATATATAATCATCTGGTTTTGTTAGTGGTCACTGAGTTGAGAATAAATAAATACAAATAAAATATGATGATTTATTAAATGACACGCCCCCTGATGCCCTTGGCCACCGCTGACTTCACACTACCATACAGGGCCTAATCTCCTTTAAAGCAAGAGAGGAGGTGAAACTGAGTCATGTGTCAAAAGGAGGCCGGCCTTCCTCCACATTCAGGGGTCAACAATCTTTGTCCACTTGACATCTCTCCCAGCAATAGAAGATGAAGAATGAGGAAACATTCCCACATTCACTTACCTCTTATCCTCCTCTACCTGGACCCCAATGGAGTGGAATTCTCTCCGGCTTCTTGTTTCTGTGTCAGAGTCTGAGATGGTCTCCACCTGGGAGGGAAAACAGACATACAGTACCAATTCTGCCCAGTATCCAACAGGCCCTTTCCTTGACGTAAGCAATAAAAGCTTCCCAGGGCACTTTCAACTAGCTGGGTGCTGATCCCCCAAATCTCTCTGACTAAACAGAATATCAGTTGAAGAGAAGAAGTTTGTGACAAATCTCTCATGGCCTGGTGGATGGGGTGGAGGGATTTAAGCTAAAGAAGCATACAGTGTGGCAGATTTGGAATGGATGGAATGACTGAATCCATTAAACAGTCACGTCTACCTGGAGGGAGGTTTCTAGTGGCATGCCCTAGGTCTCTAATCTTGGCCTCATTCTCCTTGTTTTTATAAATTACTTGGCTAAAGACACAGATGACATACTAAATGATATAGTAAATCTGAAGAGAAAAACTGGGAGGGGCAACTAACAGGATCAGGACCCAAAAGGTCCAAGGCTAGAATTTTAGGGAAAATCTAAAACAAAAAGAAAAAAAGAAATTTAATAGAGATAAATGTAAATAAAGTTTCACAGAGATTCAAAAAGTCACCTTCACAGGTAAAAGATGGGAAAGGTATAACCAGATAGCAAATCATTTTAAAAAGATTCAAGTATTTAATGGAATGTAAGCTAAAAGTGAATCAACCGCAAAATGTGTCAGCCAAAAAAGCAAAGAAAGCATTAAAAGAGGTACAGTATCAAAAGCAAGGATGGTGATAATCCCACTATACTTTGCCTTAGTCAGACCATACCTAGAACACTATGTTGAATTATAAGCACTCCACTTTGTGTGGTGGAGCGTTATATCCAAGAGTGTGCTGGAACCAAGTTCTAAACGAGTTGGGAGAGCCAATTGTTAAAAGTCCAGTGTGAGCATTTATACCTCAAAAACTGACAACCGAGAGAAATTAGGGCTTGATTTATTATTTCACTACATTTATTTATATTTTATTTATTTATATTATTTTCTGTTTTAATTTTTAATTTAATTTAATATTTCTTATTTCCATTTATTATCATCTAGGCTAAAAAAGTATTAATAATGTACATTAAATTTAAATGTGTGGACTTGTCTAGAGATATTAGTTGTTAACATTTACCTGCACACTCCTATAATGCTCTATAGATATTGCTTGAGCCCAACAGGAGGGCAGTAGAAGGCCCAGGGAATGAAGTCATCCCCTAAGAATACTAAGGTTTGCATAGGGCTTGATATTCATTATCTCATTTGAACCTTGCTACATGACTGCTTGGTTTTAGCTATGCTCCACTTGACTGGCTATCAACCACAAATAGCCAACTCTCCGCAATTATCTGAACAACTGGGAAAGGGAGCCAAACTTGAAGCAATAGCTGGAAGTTTCCAAGAGGCAGATTTTGACTAGATGTATAGAAAAGTTTCCCAACAACTAGAGCTATCCCAATGTGAAATTTATTGTGGCTCTTTTTGTTTGGTCATTTTCAGTCATGTCCAGTTCTTCATGATCTCATTTGGGTTTTTTTGGCAGAAATATTGGAGTGGTTTGTCATTTCCTTCTCCAGCTCATGCTATAGATAAGAAAACTGAGGCAAAAAAGGTTAAATGACTTGCCCAGGGTCACCTGACTTGTGTCTGAGGCTGAATTTGAACTCAGGAAGAAGTCTTCCTGCCTTCATGTCTGGTATTTTATCTGCTGTTACCCTTGAGGTCAAAGTGAAATGGGCTACTTCAAAATATACCCTCCACTCTCTATCATGGCTCACCTTCAGTCAGAAGGTAGAAAAACACTCACCAGCTATGGTATAGAGGAAATTCCTGCTCAGGTAAGGATGAGACTATACACCCTCCAAAGACCTTCCTAGTTCTGATAACCTGTAAGTCATGAGAACCAAAAGTCCTGGTCATAGAATCCAGTGAGAGGAGAAAAGGCCAAGGTCCTGGCTTTAGAACCTATCTCAAGCTGAATAGTGTAAGAAAGACACTTTCAAGTTGGAATAGGATCAGTCTGCTCCCAAGGCAAGATGGCAGAGTCGTAGGTACACAAGTCAGGCTGGGATCATAGCCAGTCCCATTTCTATAGCATTTTAAATTCAGGTCATATAATAACCCCATTTAACATGTGAGGAAACTGAGGTTCACAGAGGTGAAGTGATTGTCCAAGGTCACACATCTAAACCATTATAAAGTCAGAATTTGAATATAAATTATCTGACAACAAATCTAATATGCTTTCCATTACACCAGGTGAGATCTAAACTGGGTAATAAGGATATTTACACTGGAAGTAGTGTGGGGCATTAATGATCCAATTAGGGATATCCCAACATGCAATTCCTAGAATCTATGAATTTAACTAATTCTGTTCAGCAGGAATTTATTAAGGGCTTACTATATACAAGGAACTGAGCTAGGAGATGAGGTTACAAAACTGAAAAACAGCTCTCACATTCTGCTGGGAGTTAGAATATGTAAATAGATAAGAAAATATAAAAAATATGACACTATTTTTGAAGGCTATGAAAAATCACTTCAGTCTGAGAATTATGTAACCAAGAAACGATCTTTCAAGTTGCTACATTTAAGGACTTATTAACAAGACACAAAGTGTTGGTGGCAGAATTCTTAGAACAAAATTAAGAAAATGCAAGACAAATTGTTGAGAAGGAAATTTCTAACTAAGGAGATCAAGGAAGGCTTCCCATGGGTGTAATAGCTAAACTGAATCTTAAAGGAAGCAAAGGATTCTGAGAAGCAGAGATGAAGAGGGAATGGATTCCAGATATGAGGTACAGACTACATAGGCCCAGAGATAGGAGATAGAATGCCAACTTCAAGGAAGAGAAAGGTGGTTCATTTGGCTAAAACGTAGAATGCATGAAGAAAAATAATGTCAAGTCATGAAAAAGCAGGCCAAAGCCAGGTTGGAGAGGGCTTTAAATATCAGAGAACTCTTTGTATTCTATCCTGAAAGATAGGGAACCCAAAATAAAACTATTTCAGTTGGTAGTCCCATCTTATATTCATTCCCCCATACCTGTACCCCAATGGAAGGCCTCCATTTGCGCTGCCTGGCCAAGCTACGAAGCTCTTCCCTCCCAGGGATGGTCTTGATGATGAGGGTGGGGGGTTTGGGACTAGCCCGAGCTGGGACTGGTGCCAGCTCAAGGGTCCGGGTCCCTGTTGGGGGGCCGTCCAAGCCATCAGCTGAGCTGCAGCGCCGGGTGGATTCAGGAGCCCAAGCAGGGCCCTCAGGGGGTGGGTAGCTCTCATGGGCAGAATCGGTACTGCTCTGGGCTGTGATGGAAATGCGTGGTGGAGTCTGTCGTCCTGCAGGGATAGGCGGTGGGGCTTTTCTGAAGTTAAAGGCTGTGGCAAGAAAATTGGCAGAAACATGAAATTATGGATACACTGTTACTTGACCCAAGGCACATGTGACCACATGTAAAAACACTTGTGGCCTATGGGGAAACACATGGGTAGATATTCAGCAACATGCAGACCTCAGGTAGCTTAATAATAAATGTAGTTGCCATTTATGAAAAACCATCCTGTTGGGATATGTTTTCCCATCCATTCTCTCATCCAATCTTCACAACAGCCTTGTGGGATAGGGGGAGCAGGGAGGGGTGGAGATTGATAGGACAAGTATATTGCCCCCATTTGAAAGATGGGAAAATCAGGTGTCAGGGAAAGGAAGTACATTGCCCAGGGTCACACAGCTAGTAAGTAAAAGACATGGGACTGGATTCCAGTTTTGAGTCCAGCAGGTAGGGGTGACAGGTGTGTTACATTCCAAGAGAAGTCCAAGGTTGAGTTTCTCCTATGACCTCCATAACCAGAGAACAAGACCCAGCCCTACAGATGAGTAATAAGCTATTCTTGTTAAATAACTTGCACAGATACATGCACATACATAGCAATCTCCCCTTGTGTCCCCTTGGGATGATATTCTCCACTTTGCACATGGAGAAATCAAGGCTTACTTATGACAACCGAGCAGATGAGGAATAGGGCTAAGTCTAGATCCAAGGTCTCCTGGCTCCCAGTCCAAGGTTTCTTACTCATCCCCAAGGTCAGTTGAGTGGAGGAGGCGGGCAGGGGTAGTACTCACAGGTGCTGGTCTTCAGGACACTGCTTGGCCCTGCTCCCATGGGGGCGGTGAGGAGGGGCAGACAGTCATCATCCTGTGAGCAGCCGGCCTGGATGGCCCGGAGGTAGCTGTGGCTCCTCATACGGAAGCAGCCGGGTAGGTCCAGGGCGTCCACTGCCTGGGACTCAGGCTCCCCAAACACCGACCCACACACGGCTTCAAACTGTTGGCTTAGCTCCTCACTGAGCTGGTGGAGATACAGCAGAGGGGGATGGGTCAGGGAGGAGCATCCTGAGTAGGGCGGCCCATACCCCAACACTCTTAAGGACTGCAGTTGGAGGTTGCTAACAAATTCATGTTCACAGTCTGCATAAATTATATATCTAACTGTACTCTTCTCCTCCATTTAGGTTAAATGAAATCTTTGGGTTTTTTTCCATGAAGAGAACAAGTTTCTGCTCATCCCTGTACCCAAGGCTGGTCCCTGCAGCCAAGTCTCCAATCACTCAGCGTTCCCCTTGAGAGTGCCCCCACCTCACCCTGGCATTCAGAACCACAATGCCTCCCTTCACACACACCTCCCAGGGCCTCCCAGGATCCCCATGTCCCATCTAAACTCCTGCCTCCTCAGAGCCCTCTTCTCAACTTGCTGACCAGCAGAACATAAATTCACACTGAATTTTGAATGGCTGATGTCCTTTCCTTAATATGATATCCCTCCAAAGAGGGCCTTGCCTTTTAAAAGGCACATCTTATTTTTAAACCCAAAGAAATGAATTTCGGATAGTAAAAAACCAAGCCTAATTTGGCAGGGAGAAATGATAAGGGTGGGTCTTAGCACTCACTTCACAGTGATAATTCTGGCATGATTTGACAGACGACCAGAAGGTGTACCCAGAAAGGGGTTTCATTACCCATCATTCGGACAATCTCAACAGCCTCCTAAGGAGTCCTCTCTTCTCTACCGATCTTTCCTCCCGATCCATCCTTCGCACTGACACCAAGGCAGCCTTTCTTTTTTCTTTTTTTCAATACTTGGTTTATTTATTTTTAGTTTTCAACATTCCCTTCCATAAGTTTTAAATTTTCTCTCCCTCCCTCCCCAAGATTGCTCGCAATCTGATGTGGGCTCTACGCATCCTAAGACAATCTTTCTTATGCACTGAAGATGTGATTGAAAAAGCTTTGACTCACTTTCACCTACTGGGTGAAGCTTTAACCACTTAGTGACATCCAGGGCCCTCCGAAATCTGGCTCTGCCTTTCCTGTAGAGGCTTCCCTTCCACATGCTGTATACCCCAGCCAAAGAGGACTACTCTCTACCCCCCCTCATAAACAATGAGGTCTCTCACCTCCATGCCCTTAAGCCTGGAATGCTTTCCCTTCCACTCCTCAACTATCGAATTCCTGCTAATTCTTGAAAATCCAAGTCAAATGCCATTTCCTTCATAAAGCCTTCCTGATTTCCTCTCAGTGAGGACTTTCCCATCCATCCCCTTCCCCTATAGATCTTACAGAGCATTTTGTTTGTACTTCCCTAATTATATAGCAAGGTTATATATTGGAGTGAAGCCTGCGTGTTTTTTCCTCCTATGAGACTTGAAGTAGCCTGAATGCAGGGTCCATATCCTACTTAAACCACTAAATCTCCCCCAGCCACCCAGCACTATGACCTGCAAAAATAGATGCTTCATAATAGATGCTTGCTGTTTTCTGCATCTAATCCTGTAATATCTGGGGAGAGAGAGGGAGGAAGGAACAGAAGCACCGTAGTGAGTCGATGCCAGAAACAAGGAGGTAGCAGGTGGAACTGGGCAAATGTGACTGAATCATGGCCTGGGGAGCTCAGCCTCAGATGGTGATGGGCCCAAAGCTTTTTCGGAGCAAAAAGAAGCATTTGTCATTTGGCCTGGGCACAGCTCCCAGATCGGAGATACCAGGTGTCATTTGTACACTGGGGCCGGTCTGGCGGTCAGATGGGAGCAGGTCCTACTATTCAGTGGCAGTCACTTAGTGGCTCAGCTCATGTTCTCAAGACCCTTACAGCAAAGGAAATCTGTATCCCTCAAGACTTCCACAGTCCTCCATAGATGGTGCCATTTGCCTTAATGGCCAGGGAACAATCTTAAAGTTTTGTTTCTGGCAGAAAGGGATGAATCCAAAAAGACTTGATTGAATGGGGCGGAGGGAGAGGTACCCCAGCAGCAGCTCAAAGGCTTGGTTTTCCCAATTCCAACCTGACTCCTGCTGCTCATCAAGATGGAAGCTGCTTCTCCCTCCCACTCTCCAGGCTTCTATTGGGAGAGAGTCCCAATAACTTACCTGTCCTGTAGTAAGGGAGCGGCCATAGCCAGGGGCCCCAGTCCGGGGGTGAATCCGGGGTGGAACACAGCAGCTATAATGGGTATAGACTTGGAATGAGAAGTGTTGGATGGAGGGTCCCCAAAAAAGACCCTATAGAGGGAACTCCAGGGAAGGATCCCCAGAGAGAGCCCCTGCATACGCAGCCCTGGACTGAGAGAGCCCACAGAGGGGCCTGGGTTACCTCCATGCCAACCTCCAATCCCCCAATGACCCCCCTCCTTACTTGATCCGAGCCTGGTCCACGCTGGATGAACGGCGATAAGCGTAGCGGCGGGCAGCTCCCTTTGGAGACATCTTAGGACTGCCCTCTGAGTCACCACTGTCTTCATCCCCCATGGCCTTGATGTAGCTACCACTTCGCATCCTTCGACATGGGATCTCCCCATCCTTGCCCCCAGTAGGATAACCCCCCCATTCATCGTGGGGCACCTGCAAAGATCAAGGGAGTAGGTCTCAGCTCCTTTAGGACAAAAGGAGCTGCCCTTGATCCCCCCCAAAAAACTCCAGGGGAATATGACCATCTCTCTGTCTATACCTAAGCCCCACTTACACCCTTCTGAGCTCCCCCTAACTCTCCTCACTATCTCACTTTCCTTGACCATTCTCCTGGACTACTCTTATCCAAACAGCCCCTTATCCTGGCTACCCCCTCTTTAAAGCTCTCTTCTCATTCCCAAATACTCCTCAGTGTCCCATCGCGCTACTGATCCTCTCCTTACCCTGCCTTCACTCTTCCCTCCTAACCCTAACTACCCACTCAGTGTCTCCTCACCCTGACCTCTTCAGTGCCCATTTACTCTGCCCAATCAGAGACCAAGGTTGGGATGCATTCTTCCTTCTTCCTTCTTCATCACCTCCATTATATTCATATGACAAATCCTGTTAATTCATCCTTTTAATTTTCCTAAGGCATAAATCTGACCATGTCACTCCTCTGTTCCAAAACCATCTCTGGATCCCTATTGCCTCTAAGATAAAATTTTGTTATTGTCCAGTCATTTCCCACTCTTTGTGACCCCACTTGGAGTTTTCTTGGCAAAGATACTGGAGTGGTTTAACCATTTTCCTTCTTTAACTTGAGGAAACTGAGACAAACAGGGTTAAGTGACTTGCCTAGGGTCAGACATCTACTAAGTGTCAGAGAGCAGATTTGAACTCAGGAAGATGAGTCTTCCTGACTCCAGGACCAGTGCTTTATCTACTTTGCCATTTAGCTGCTCCTTTACGATAAGACACAAACCCCTTATCCTGACATTCTAGGCCTTCCTTGATAAGGTTCCAACCTTATTTCACCCTGTGCTCTGTGTTCTAGAAAAACTGAGTGACTCATCAACCCCTGGACACATCTGTTGTTTTTTGCCTTAAATATTGCTCATCATATGTCTCCCTCTATCCATTTACCCTCTGGAATTTCCAACATATTTCTCTACAACTATCCATAGCCTACCCATCCTTCCAGACTCAACTCAAGCCTTTCCTAATCACATTAGCCTTCTGTCTCTGTCCACAAACTCCTAGTGTCTGAATTGTCTGTGTCTCACAATCAGGGACTTCATTTTTATTGGTCTCTGTTTATCTCTTTCTGATTCACTGCTGTGACTCTTGTCATCCCATCTGGCTTGGAACTCCCTAAAGGCAGGACCTGAATTTTATCCTTCTCTGTCTCCCACAGCAGAGCCCAGCATAGGACTGAGGACATGATAGGACTCAGTAAAGATTTCTTAAAAGGATGGACTGACAGACGGATGGATGGATGGATGGATGGATGGACGGACGGACGGACGGACGGATGGATGGATGGATGGATGGATGGATGGGAGGATGAAGGGAGGGAGGGAGAGAGTATCCCACTACCCACTACCCAGAGTCAATAGCAGTAAAGTCTCCATAGCTGATGATTGCTATTCATTCTTGGCCCAGAGAAGTTCCAACAGCTCCAAAGTGAAAACTCAACCAGCCATAAACAATCACCCATAGGACCCAGCTGTAGCCATGGCTGGGGTTAGTTGTCTCCCTCACCCAAGATCAGTAAGCCTGACATTATAACCCAGCACCAGGAATGGTGCTGGTGAGTGGATTGGCTGCTCCCCCAGCCTTCCTGGGAGAGTTAATGCAAAGTGGTAACTCTGCGTTTGCATAGATTAAAGATATTTATATAGGACCCATACCACAAAATATCCTGGTTCTGCAGTATTTCCTGGTTGGTCCTGTTTCCCTCCTTTTTTATAAGTATGTGTTTCTTTTTGGGTCAGTGCCTCAGGCCTTTTTAGTCAAAGGAAGACAGAACTTGGTTTCCCTGACCCTGGGAGAATGGTGAATACTGTTGATTTATCTGTGTCTATGGATAGTAGGAGGGAATTAGGCTTGGTTTGGGTCAATTAAAGGGAGCATGATGTAGCTGATAAGAGCTGTCTTTGCAATCAGGAAGGTGAGTACAAATCCCCCTATGACCATGGGTTAGTATCTGAGCTTTGTTTGCCCATTTGCAAAATGAGGGTAATGGTGCCTGTATTACCTACCTCACAGGGTTGTGTAAGGTTCAAATAAACTAATGTGTGTAATCTGTTTTGCAAACTTTAAGACCCTATTTAAGTGTCAGTCATTATTTGCATTATCATGTTTTCAAGGGTCCTGGTTCCAATGAGAACCAGCCCCAGACTGGTCTGGTTGGACTTACATGTCTTAATGTTTGGTTCTAAGGCCTCAGTTGTTCCTAATTGTGAGTGAGGGCTTTGAAGGAAGAGAAAGCTGCTTCACAGAATGAATGAATAAGGATCTTAGAGGAATTAAGTTGCGGGGGTATCCCTAGGGACCCTCTCCTACTCCCCAGGTCTTGTAAGGGGATGGACTGATCCAAAACAATGGAGAACAGCAACTGGGAGATGGGGGATGATATAACTCTTAATTATCCCAGGATGTTGAAGTCAAAAATCACTAATAGAAAGAAGGGATGATAACTTCATAGAGTTGGGGTTCTCCCGGAAGTATCCAGAGCAGAAGGAAGATCCTAAGTCCCCTTGAGCCCCACCTCTACCTATGACTACATGATTCCCTGCATCCTCTAAGAGGGACTTTGCCCAAGAAAGTCACTAAGGAAATTGAGCACGTAAGCAGTGGGACTCAGCCCAGAGATGGTGTCTCCAGCTCCCCTACTGCTCCCCACCAACTCACACCCATCTGGACTATGGCTTAATATACAGGAATGATGGGCTCTTGGCCACAGATGGAGTACAGCTAATGAGGGTTGGGAGGGATATATTTGCCTGGTGATTTGCTGATCTAGTCAAGAAAGCTTTAAACTGAAAATTGAGGAGGTGGAGGAAAAAAAAACTGCCCACATTAAACTGCTAAGCCAGACATTATAGAGAAAGGAGGTATAATGCCGGAAGAGCAGCAGTAGAGGTTCTCTTTAATTCAAATGTAAATTATTCTTATGGTCTCAAATAGCCATACACCGATAACTACTGAATTAGAGCTCTTCATGAAAGAAGGCAAATACAACCTAACAGGTATCAATGAGATTTGACAAAATGCAACTCATGACTAGAGTGTGGCAATGGAAGAGTAAACCATGTTCAAAAAGAAAAAAAGTGGGAGAATTGGTGTAAAATAGTATGATATTTCAAATAAATTACTCCTGTGTGAAAATCTACAAATTACAATCAAGAGACAGGTCAGGCTCAAAGGACAGAAAATAGAAGTGTTGTTGGAGGATTATGTTATAGTTCACCCAGCCAGATAGAGAATGGATGATGTGCAAATATATAGCAGACACACAGGGACAGGCTATAATGATGATGGGAGGCTTCAACTACTGGAGGTCTTCACCAATATTAAAAGCAGAATGGCTATTCCTCTTTTTGGCTCCTCTTATCTCCTGTGTCTAGAAGGTGAAGATCACAATTCACCTAGAGTATGGAAACTATGAACTGAACTGGTGAGAGGAGAAAGATATACTTCCCCAGTTTTTCCTCTTTTACCCCAATTCAAAGAAATGAACCTGGAGGTACTTATTTCTGTTCTATGTCATTCATTCTTCCTAGTTTCAGACACCAGAGGTGATCACCACCAGAACTGGAAGTTGGAGCCATAATGACCTTAGAGTCAGGACTCCAGAAGGGATGGTACAGTCCAGGATGTAAGCCCTGAGAAGCCAGGGTGCTTGAGACTCAAACCCTAGGTGGGTTTTGGACTAAGAACTGGGTACGTGCACTTTAGGAAATGAGCTAAGCTATGAACCTAATCCCCTTCCCTTTCCCAGAGACTAAGATGGTGCAAAGAGGGGGTGAGGGAGATTATGCCTCCCACATGTTGCAGGAGGGCAAGTAAGTTTATATGTTAGTGATTACACCTTCTAAAGTAAATTCATCTCGGTAAAAACTAGAAAAAAGGCAGAAGAGTGATAAATTATTTTTTTAGTGTGATGATATCTTCATCCTTCAAAAGACAGAGAAGATGATGAGGGGAATGGCTGGAATGGTTATTATATGTGTGTTCATCCTTTGTTGCTGAAGAACACCATGCCATCGGAGAAATAATGACATGACTTGCATTTGACTTTGTTTTTGAGTGAGGGAGGGCTGTGTAGGTCACCTGCCTCACTTCTCCTCCAGAACCATCTGAATTCAGTGACCAGATATTTATCAGGATGACTGGAGATGACCCAGGATGAGGCAGTTAAGGTTAAGTGACTTGCCCAAGGTCATACAGCTAGTGAGTATCAAGTGTCTGAGGTGAGATTTGAACTGAGGTCCTCCTGACTCCTGCACTGGTGCTCTATCCACTGTACCACCTAGCTGCCCCTGGGATGGTTATTATGACCAAAGAGGACAAACTAGTTACTGAAGAGAAAACAAAGCAATCTTGGGATGATGTAACCATCCCATCTTAGAGATCACAGTAGACAAGGAGGACAAAGTCTGATGGCCACACTAGACTTAAGGTGAATAGATTTCTTAGAGTTCAATCTCATCCTGAACCTGAGACTCTAAAAGAGGATGGATCACAAGGGAAAGGAGAATTTCAAGAACAACATTCTGATGATGAACACACAAGTCATCCCAGACTGAGATTTTTTGATAGGACTAGACTGTATATTAGGGAAATGACATTTAACATAGTACACCTGGATTTCACCAAGACATTTGACAATATCTTTATAGGTGAATTAAAGAAATGTGGGCCCCGTGATTGTAGAGTTGGATGAATTCAAAACTCATTGAATGACTAGGTCTAAAGCACGGGTGGGGAACCTTCAGCTCTCTAGGTCCTCAAGTGTGATGCTTTGACTAAATCCAAACTTCACAGAACAAATCTTTTTATTAATCCTCTTATTGTTTAGACTGTAAAGAATATTGATTAGTTTATTTTAACAACTAATAGGAGTGTCAAAGGCTTTGTGCTTGGACTTACTAGATATAAAGGATGTGTTACACTTGCTCTGTTTAGCTCTAGAAGGCACAACTAGAACCAGAGCCAAGAGAAAGTCCGCAGCTTAATATAAGGAGTAACCTGCATACGTTCCATTGTTCAACAATGGAATAGACTGCCTTGGTAGGTAATGAGTTCCCCCAGTTGCTCGAGGTCTTCATACAGAAGTTGGACGACCATTTTCCAAAGATTGAATCTTTACATGTAACAGAGGTTGGACTAGATAACCTCTCAGATCTCTTCTAGCTCTGGGACTCTATGATTCTCTTTATATCAATAATGAATTGAGAATTAACAATATCATATATAAAAATGTCATAAACATATACCTGTCATAGAGTCTTGTATGATAAATAATAACAATATATTCATACAGCACTTTAAGATTTGAAAAATTCTATATACATTATTTCACTTGATACTGACAACAACCCTTTGAGATAAGTACTATTGCTATCACCATTTTACAGATGGGGATACTGAGGCTTAGAGAAAGTAAATAACTTTCCCAGGATCACACATTTTCTAAAGCAAGATTCAAACTCAGGTGTTCCTGACTCCAAGTCTAGCTCTATCCACTGCACCACCTAACTGCCAATTTTAATGTACCCAAGGGATACATTTTACTCACTTAGTCAAATTCCTTTTTAAATCCACTAAGTAAAGATCTATTTTTTATATCTTTTCTTTAGTTGTATAATCATAAAGATATGTTCTGTTTGAGAAAATAATTGATGAAAACATGCCTTTCACATTCCCATGTTTTAATCAAGGGCTACATTTTCATATAGGAATAGATTAATCACGTAAAAACTGTGAGGACTTATGAGATCCATAAGATCACATCTGTAAGTTTCTCATGGAAATAAGGAAAGCACAATGTGGGTCAATAGCCTGTCATCTCGGTTGTCTTTTTAAAAAAGAGTACCTTCAGTGACTTCTTCTATTCTTTTGGAATCTTCCCTTCATTGAGAAATCTTAAGAGTAGCTCTCCAAGTGCCTTTTAAATAATGTTCCCTCAAGCATGGGTTTCTCCTAAGTACTTGTTCAGATCCACTCTTCTTGTCTTTAGAGAATTGCACACTTTCAGAGTCTGAAAGTACCTTCAGGTTATCTTGTCCAACTCATCTCTTAACAGGAATATTAGTTACAGTATCCCAAACAAATGATCATCCAGTTTCTACTTGATGCCCTCCCAGGGATAGGTAACTTACTACCTCCCAAGGTCCCTCAGATTATTAGAAAGTTCTTCCCTTTATTGAACCAAATCTATCTTCCATCAATTGGTCCTGCTCCTTATGCCCTTTGAAGGAAAATAAGTGTATTTCCTCTGCCATATAGCAACTCTTAAATGTTGGACAATACAAACATCCCTTCAAAATGATGTTGATCTTTCATACAATGATCAAAGATAATTCCATAAGAATCATGATGAAAAAATGCTATCTCCAGAGAGAGAAGTGATGAAAATTAAAGTATAATTTTGTCCCTTTATTTTTCTTGCTGTTTTTGCAATATGGCTAATATGGAAATTTGTTTTGCATGATTTCACATGTATAATTGATATCACATTGCTTGCCTTCCCAGTTGGGGGAGGGGAGGAAAAGAACTTGGAACTCAAAGTTGAAAAAGAAAAGAATGTTAAAATAAATAAATACCATTTTAAAAAATAGCATTGATCTTTCTTTTATTCTAGTGACATTGCCAGTCTCTCACATCCTTTACTGAAGAGGGAGAGTCTAAAGGTAGTGGTTCCACTATGAAAATAGATGTCCATAAACATACCAACAGATCTGTCATATTTTGTGTTTTTCTGTTGTCCTCCTTCCAGTATCATCTATAAAGGTACTCCAGATAATCTAGCTCAGCTCCTTCAATTGCTTTTCACTATCTTATAAGGAATATTATTCATAACTTTCCATCTTTCTCCTCTGTAAAGATTTGAAAATGACTTTAAATTCTAACCTAGTTCTTTTCTTGGCTGTCATATCACTCTTCCTAGAAAGGAAACCAGGTACCTGTTGGCAGAGGCAGTTACTAAACTCTTCCAACCTCTTCATTGGTGATTGTTCTGTATCAATTAAACTTCTACTTAAAATGGTGATAGAGTCAATCTCTTTTCTTTTATCCATTTCCCATTTCTGGAATCAATAATAACTTGTTTAAATTGATCTTTCAGAGGTCAAGCTCTTAAAAGTACTTTCAATGTCCTTTTATCTTTTTTTCTAATTTGGTGTTCACTTTAACTTTAGTGCTCAGGCTTTCCACCTGCAGGAAGGCATTTTTTATCTAGTAAGATTTAGGCATTTTTACTTTTCATATCATCTAGTGTTCAACAAATACCCTCCAATTCTCCTCTTAAAAAAGTCTGATGTGACGGCTATTCCTACTCAAAGTACAGGCTGATTTCCCTCCTGGAAGATAAGATAAAGGAGTTGAGGAATTTTTCTCCTTTCTCCATGTTATTAAAGAGAAAATGAGACAGAGAGCACAGGGTGAGTTGAATGGGAAGGAATGATATCTAAAAAAATAAAATTAAGGGGTGAGAGAGGAATATATTGGGAGAAGAAAGGGAGAAATGAAATGGGGCAAATTATCTCTCATAAAAGAGGCAAGAAAGAGCTTTTTCAATGGAGGAGAAAAGCAGGGAGGTGAGAGGGAAAAATGAAGCTTACTCTCATCACATTTGGCTTAAGGAGGGAATAGCATGCTCACTCAATTTGGTATAAAAGTCTATCTTATGCTACAGGAAAGTAGGGGAGAAGGGGACAAGTGGGGAGGATGATAGAAGGGAGGGCAAATGGGAGGAGGGAGTAATTAGAAGTAAACACTTTTGGGGCGGGACAAGGTCAAAAGAGAGAATAGACTAAATGAGGAGCAGGATAGGATGGAGGGAAATATAGTTAGTCTTACACAACACGACTACTATGGAAGTCTTTTTCAAAACTACACATATATAGCCTATATTGAATTGCTTGCCTTCCCAGTGGGAATGAGTGAGGAGGGAGGAAGGGAGAGAAGTTGGAACTCAAAGTTTTAGGAACGAATGTTGAGAATTATTTATGCATGCAACTGGGAAATAAGAAATACAGGTAATGGAGTATAAAAATCTATCTTGCCCTACAAGAAAAGAGAGAAGATGGGGATAAGGGAAGGGAGTGGTGTGACAGAAGGGAGGGCAGATTGGGGGAAGGGGTAATCAGAATGCACAGCATTTTGGGGTGAAGGGAGGGGAGAAACGGGGAGAAAATTTGGAACTCAAAATTTTGTGGAAATGAATGTTGAAAACTAAAAATAAATAAACATAAAAAAATTTAAAAAGGAAATGAAGAGAGAATGAATATCCTTTTTAAAAAGTAAAAGTAGGAATTCAAGGCAAAAAGTAAAAAAGAAAAGGTGTTGAAAAGAGCAGAGGGAAATCATTGTATCAGGAGGTTGGAGGATGAAAGAATATGACACAGAGGAAAAAATGGAAAGGGTAAAGATCACTGGATGCAGGGAGTTAATAAATAGATACTTCTTAGTGTGTGTGTATGTGTGTGTGTGTGTGTGTGTGTGTGTGTGTGTGTGTGTATAATGTATAGAAGGGATCTGGACCTTAAGATAAAGTAGCAACTCCTTAAACTCCAAAGGATAATGATGTATATCCATAAGTACAATCAAGAAAGAACCAAGAAAGAAACAGACAAAGAATGGTAAGTAGCGATTCCCAGATGAAGAAAACGTTGAATTTGACATTAACATTGAATGACATTAACAACAGTAATGTCTGCTGTCCTCTGGGGGCATGTACTCAAGACACAACAAAGAATTTCCCAACATCAGTGAAGCCAAATGACTACTACTCACTTCTGGTGATTGATGTGGACACTAACGATACTTACTCCCAGAAAGAACCTAGAAAGAATTTCTCAGGATTATGAAGTCCTGGGCAAAAAACAAAACAAAAAAAAAAACAAACTGGAAACCTTGGAGGCACAGGTGTGGCATTCTCATTGCTGCTGCTGATCAAAGGCAAGGACTTCAGAAGAAAAAGACAGATTTGGAAAATGAACAGTTGGTTAAGAAGACAGTGTCTGGGAAAGGGATTTGGATTTCTGGACTACAGCTTAAAATACAGGCTCTAGGCCAGGGATTTGGATTTCTGGATCCCAACTTAAATTACAGGCTTTTGGCACCTAACAATGACTGGTAAAAATGCATTTCCTTGGAGTCTTGCAAATATGATCAAAAGGGAAAGAGTGATGGGGGAGAAGGGAAAGTGATAGTGATGCCAAAAAAAGAGGGAAGAAAGAAAAGAGCATCAATGAATCATTTTTAAAATACACTGAAGAGAACAGAAGGAAGTTCAGAAGGGGACGCAGACAAGCAGGGCAGTGTTGCAACTACCAAGATAAATGAAATGTATACTTTTAAAAAACAAACTACGTGATGAAGATTTACAGTTTCATATATAATCTTTTCTTGTTCTTCTTTGAATATAGAAATATTCATATCTGTTGATGCTTGTTAAGCTTATAATAAAAAAGAAAATTTTAAAATAAAATCTCAGCGAAAGGCTTTAAATTTTCTTCCTGAAAAAGGAAAAAAACTGTCTATAAATATCTACCAAGCTAGATGCTATGGAGATAAGCTACAATGCAGGGAGAAAACTAACAAGGATGTTTCAACATTCCCAAGAGACAAAATTCAAGAAAAGAACAAGTTATGAAACCCATAATCTCATATGGACAGATGGACAAAATATGGGTAACAAATAAGATACACTCAAAATTCTGATGCAAGTGGGCAACTTTGACCTCACAGTTACTATCAATCTCCTTACAGAAAGGTGATGGATTAAGAGGACAGATTGATTCACACTTTTTTTGGACACAGTCAATGAGGGAAACTGTTTTCCTTGACTATATTAACAGGGGTTTTATTTTTCTTGATTTCTCACTTGGGGCAGAGGAGAGAGTGGGAAGGAGAAGGACTTGATGGGATGGGACCCATAACTACGATATGGTTCTGGAAGACAACCTCACTGTGGAGAGAGCAGAGCAGCATTATATATTAAAAAGAAATATTCATGTGAGAAAACTGAGGAACAGAGGGAACTGGCATGAAAAATAGCATTTGAAGAAAAACAAGTGATATTTTCATTAGAGACCACCTGGACAGAAAAAGAAAATAGATGATATCCATGAGAGATCCCAAATCTCAAGAAACTAGAGATACTTGAGGACCTACCATAAGACACACCCAGTCCTGGAGTACCAAACACACTGGAGGGTCTCTGCTTCCAGGGACTTAGAGTATTTTTTCTATCTCCTGGGTACCTTCTGTATATATCTCCTCCCTCCACCATTTTGAGATGAGACTGCTTCCACCACCTACTTTCTCCACTCCATCTTGTGTGGCTGAGTGATGCTACCAGAAAGTCATACAACTGTGCTAACTGGATCCACTACAGATACATCTTACAGAATCTCAACTGGGCCCTCACTGATGCCTACCCAGGTCATCTTGGTCTTTGAAAAAACCCTTCCTTTCACTCTTAAGCCATCATCCTATGTCTCTTCTCCTTTTCAGAACCACACTCCTAAAAAAAATCTACACCCCATCTCCTATTTGTTCACCCCTTGAACTTCTGTTCTAGCTTCTGACTCCAGCACTCAACCAAAACTGCTCTTTCCAAAGTTACCAATATCCTTTTAAACTGCTAAGTCTAAAGGCACTTTTCAATCCTTGTCCTCCTTGACCCCTTATCTACTTCCTCTTCCTGGATACTCTTGTCCCTTTGCTTCTGTGACATTGCTCCCTCCTGATTTTTCTCCTATCTATCTGATTAGCCCTTTACTCTATCTACCATCATGGACATCCTTCCTTCTAATTACAAGTGTCCCCCAATGTTCTGTACTCTCTCTACTTTCTCTATGCTAACATGGGATGATGATCATTTCTATATCCATGAGTCCTAATTCTATATGTGCAACACTAATCATTCTCCTGAGCTCCAGTTCTGCTGAAAATCCCTACCTATCTGTCCCATTAGCATCTCAGATTGAATATTTCTAAAATAGAGCTCATTACCTTCCCCTGAAATGCTTCCTTCCCCCAAACTTACTTATTTCTGCCAAAGGTATCACCATTCTTCCTTATCACCTGGATTGGAATTCTCAGTCATCCCGGACTCCTCCTTCTATTTCAACTTCTGTATCTAGGCAGTTGCCAAGTCTCATCTATCCTGCCTCCACAGTATTTCTCAAATCTACCTTCTTCTCCCCACTCAAATGGCTATTACTTAAATCATGTCCTCATCACCTCTTACCTAGACTCAGATTGCAATACCCTCTTGACTGGTCCTTCTCTCCCTTTAAATCTGCCAAATCCATATTCAGAGAACACAGGTCTAGCCATTTCACTCCCCTGCTCAAAATCCTAATACCTCTAAACCAAAATACAAAGGCCTCAGCCTGACAGCCAAAGTCCTTCATGATCTGACTCCTATCTACCTTTGCAAATGTATTTCATATTATTCTTTTTCCCATATTCCATGTTTCAAACAAACTGGCCTACGAAGTAGAATCATAACTGGGAATGTTGGTCCCCAAGGCAAGTACCATAAACTATGCCCAGGGCAAGAAGCATGGAGCACACCTCCAGTTGAGATTAGATTGGTTATGTGGTAGTACAGGATAAGACACTGCACTACAGAAGGCAGAGAGAAGATAGGGAAAATAAAAAAGAACTCACCCTAGTCTACCCTTCTGGCTGATTCCTACTTTAACTATTATTACCAATTCTATGTTCAGTTGTTCCTATGCTGCTGAAGCATAGAATGCATAGGCTGTCAGTGCCCTTTAATTTCAGCACCTTGGGACAAAAACCTCATCACTCTACCCTAGTTGTGCTTCTGCAACTAGCTTTTTCTAAACTCAGCATTCCATTTCCCTTATCTGTGACTTCCAACAGTTCGTCCTGGATTCCCAGGTATTCTCCCCTCACTTCCACATCTTAGAATAATCCTTGGATTCCTTTAAGACTCATTTGTATCGTCCGTAAAAAGCCTGTCTCAATCTCCCCAGTACTTTGTGTTCTTTCCCTTCTCAAATTATATTTCCTTTCCATGAACACAGTATATCCCTCCAGAAAAATATAAGTTCTCTGAGGGCAGGGACTATGTTTTTGTTTTTATCGTTGCCTCCACAGAATCCAGAAACTTACTTTGCATATGGAAGGCATTTAATAAATGTCTATTGCATTGAATTCTGAGTTTGGGGAATGTATCCCAAGCCCGACCCAAGAGCTAGTAGTGATAAAGTACTTCAATTATTCAGAGAGCTGCCAGAACTCTCTATCTTTGCCCAAATCAGAGTAGCTAATAATAATTCTTTGACTTGCCTAATGATAATTTCATCTTACAGAAAGAAGACGAACCACAAGGATAATTGTGATTCTGAACCTAATTCTGACCAAGAAGGAGGAATCAGATACTGAAGTAGAAATGAAAGAGACTTTGGGAGGAAGGAAGCATTCCAACTTAGAATTCTTAACAGAAAAGAGGAAAATTCAGCATAGTCTGACCCTCACACTATCACTGGAGATAGCAGAGCTTTCAAAGGGGTCAGGGATATAATAGGTAGAATCCCCATAGTCAGCCTGAAAGGCATAGGAAGCTCTCAAGAATGAAATTCTGAGAATGCAATAAGAAATAATTCTGATTAAGGAGGAAAAATGGGGAGTTGTCTAAAGTGGCCAATGTGAAGGCATAGACACGAATTTTAAATATATGTACAATGAATGTAATGAATACTGATTCACTAAACAATACGGAGTATGGGGGACTCAAAAAAGTATGGGTAGGCTTGTATGAATGAATATAAAGTGAAGCAAGCAGGACTATAATATAAACAGGAAAATAATATAAACAACAATATAAATGCTAAGAACAAAAAAAATAAGGAACTGAAGGTTATGTAATTATAATGAGTAAGCTGGCTTCAAAAAATAGATAAGAAAATGCACCTCCCTCCCTTATTTGAAGAGGTAGAAAACCCTAGATATGGAATACTAAAAATACTGATGGATTTCACTGATGTGTTGGCTAATTTAATTGAACTGCTTTTTTTTTTCTTTCTGTTGTGATTTATTACAAGGAATGGACCTCTAGGTACAGAAAAAGAAAAGGACATATTTAGGAATGAAGACAATATGAACAATTTAAAACACAAGATAAAAGAATAAATGCATATTGTACAGTCTTAAATAAGACAGGAACAAAAAATATGGAAGCAAGGGCAGGAAACAGAGAAAAAATGACAAAGCATGATGAAGTCTTGTAAAAATGGTGTCAGGAATCATAAAAAAAATCAGAGGAGCAAGGAATAAATTACTGGTCAGATCTATGGATAGGGGAAAAATTTATGGCCAAAAAAAAAAAAAGAGAAAGAATATCAGAGAAGGTTAAATGGGCAATTTGATTACATAAAATACAAAAAAGTTTTTGAACAGACAAAAGTGATTCAGCTAAAACCAGGAGAGAAGCAAGTAAAGAAGGGAATCCCATAGCAAGTCTTTCTGAAAAAAGTCTCATTTCTAAAATCTATTCAAATTTATTATAAGAGCCACTCCCCAATTAATAGTCAAAGGCTACGAATAGGTAGTCTTCAGAGGAAAAAAGTCTAAGCTTTCAATTTCCATGTAAAAAAATTGGTCTGAATCACTCACCAGTAATTTAGAGAAATGAAAATTAAAATGATTCAAATTCCACCTAACACCCATCATTTTGGCAGAGGTGACCAAAAAGAAAATGATAAATGCAAGTAGGGCCAAGGGGAAACAGGTACGTTAATGCTGGGGGAGTTGTGAACCAGTCTGACTATTCTGGAAAAATAATTTGGAACTATTCCCAAAGAGCCATTAAACCTATGCATACCCTTTGACACGATGACATCATTATCAGATATATATCCCAAAGAAATCAAAGACAGAAAAAAAGAGACCATCTGAACAAACATTTATAGCAGCTCTTTTTTTGTGGTAACAAAGAATTAGAAACTGTGAGGATGCCCTTCAACTGGAGAATGGCCAAACAAATCATTGTACATATACACGATGGAAATTCTATTGTTCTGTAAGAAATGCTGATGGGAATGGTTTCAGAGAAACACGGGAAGATTTGTATAAGCTGATGCCAAAGGAAGTGAGCAAAATTAGCAGACCAACTTGTACAATAAATTTATACCATTTCTACAATAACAGCAGCATTGTACAGACAATAACTCTGAAGGCCATGAAGTCTGATCAACACAATGACCCATCACAATCCCAGAGGACAGACGCTGAAGAAGGCTACTCACCTCCTCATAGATGACAGATGAGTACACATTTTTTGGACAGGGTCAACAAGGGAATCTAATTTTCCTTGACTACACAATGTGTTAATAGGGGTTTAGTTTTTCTTGATTTTTTAAACTGGGAAATGGTGGGAAGGAGAAAATGTAAATCTGAACATTTTTTAAAAATTAATTTTAAATAAGGATAGCATGATATAGTTGAGCACTAAAGCTCAAAATGAAATGAGACTGGTAAAGACTAAAGATGCCCAAAAAAATGTTTTAAGCTTTACTGGGGTAAAGAAGAGGACGAAGGAAGGGATAGGGCTACCTCTGGGAGTAGATGGGATGATCATAATGGATGATGGAGAGAAGACAGACTTATTTTCTTTCTATTTTCTCTGCAAAAGACATTAATCTTTTGACTGGAAAAGACAGAATAAAAATGAATGATGAAGCATTAAAAACCCAAGTAGGGAAACAGTAAGAGGATACCTATATGGCTGTGAACTGAAGTCAACTTGGCCCAGATGAAGTCCATTTCAAGGTTCTAAAAGAACTGACCTAGGCAACTGCACAGACTCTGCTAGTGATCTGTGCAAAGCAGCAGAGAACAAGAGATGTGCTACATGATAAAAGAAATGAAAATATGCTGACTAAAAAAAAAGGAAGAAAATGAAGTCTGCAAACTATAGCCCAATGAACTTGACATTGGCTCATGGCAAAATTCCAGGATATATTATTAAAGGAATGATTAATGAACACTGAGAAAAGGAAGCAGTGATTACAAAGAGACAGTGTGGCTTCATCACAAAGCCATGGGCAGCGAGGTAGCATAATTACTAGTGCTTTAGGACTGGAGTCAGGAGGGCCTAAGTTTAAATCTGACCTCAAATATTTACTAGTTGTGTGACTGTCTGCCTCAGTTTCTTAAATTATAAAATATATACTTGTCTCCTAGGGTTGTTGTGATAATCAAATGAGATGATAACTATAACGTGCTTAATATGATACCTAGCACACAGTAGGCAATATATTAATATTAGCTATTATTATTATCAAGAGCAGGGAGGGTCAGACTAACTTCATTCCCTTTTTTTTTGCAGGGTCACTAGACTGGCAGACCAGAGAAATACTATTGTTTACTGAGATTTTATGAAGAGAGAAGGAAGAAAGGGAGGGAGGGGGGGAGGGAGGAAGGAAGGAAGGAAGGAAGGAAGAGAGAGAGAAAAAAGAAAATAAGTAGGAAAGGAAAAAATGAGGGAGGGAGGGAAGAGAGGAGGAAAAGGAGAAAGAAAAGAAAAGAGGAAAAGATGGAGGGAAGAAAATTATCTCATTTGATCCTGAGAGGAAGGCATTATTATCCCCATTACATAGTCAAGGAAACTAAGGCAAACCGAGGTTAAGTGGTTTTATCATCTACCTAACTGAATAAAAGGAAAAAACTTGAACTCAATAAAAGGAAAAACTTCCAAACATTTAAAGATTTTTACATACATACATGCATGTATACATATATGTATATATATGTATGTATATATGAATATGACCTGGGCCACCTGAGGAACAATTGATTCTCACTAGATGCCTTCAAGCAAAGATTGGATGACCACTAGTCAGGGATATCATAAAAAGGTGTTATTGTCTGGCTAAAGGTTGGATTGGATGACTTCTGAGGTCCCTTCCAACTCTGATATTCTGCACTAAGCCAGTGACTTACTTCATTTCTTGATGCTGAAGTGTACTTTTCCATATATTTTTCACCATACATCCTCCCCCTCCCCTGCCCACGTCTAGACTGACATCACCAAATAGAAGGATATATGCTGGAGGTGTCGAGAGCATTCGATCAAGTTCTTCGCAGAACTTGTCCACCTTGTCTTCATCCTCTGCAACAGATGTTAACATATAAACTGCAATTATCTGCAGGGAGTTTATTTGCTTCCCTTCTTCAAGAGTACTGTCAATCAAGATGACCCACCATCCCATGAAGTAACATTGCCATTAGGGCAAAGGATGAAGGCAACTTTGCTGGTTCCTTCAACAGATCCTCCAGAGAGAACCTGTGCTCCACCCTTCCTTTGAGCTGTAACTCATTCTCCTAGTTTTGTTTGTAGAGATAATGCCAACAAGGGTGGGTATGAGTCAGTCTCTCAAGCCAGTTGGTCATTGTAGAAAAATTACACATTAAGAATACCAACAGTTAAATTGATGCATGTAGGTAGTCTGGAGGACTTGACCTTTCATGTCTAGAGCCCTGCTGTCCAATGTGAGAAGTGTCTCACATTGACTCACCATATCTGAATGTAGGCTTCAACCACAGTTTATTCCCCAGGCAGCTTCTCCCTGCCACAAAAAGCACATGTGGCCCTCCAGCCCCCCTTTTCTAATTCTGGAACGCTAATCAAATCAATACTGTCATTGCCTTTCCAAAGGATGTGTTAATTCCCTAAGGGTCTTCCACTCACCATTCCTGTAACTTTCCAAACCTCCAACTTGTTTGTATTTCCAGCTCTCAGCAGAGCGTGATATAAAGTAAGTGCTTAATAAATGGCTTTTTATTAATTCATCTCACCACTATCACTGTAGAAGCAGAAGGGGGACACACAGGACTAGGGGGTAATTTAAATTTGTATCTGCTTCTTAGGTGACCGTGACCAAAGAATTCATTCCCAGGTGAACAAATTTCCAATAACAACCCCCTCTGTACTTGTCCTCAAGTGGTAGACCCACAGTCCATCACTGGAACTGTACTTAAAACCTTTCCACCAAAGTTGGGAACCCAGAATCATCTCCACCTTATGATAAGGCATCAATAGACCTTCGTTTTCTGACTGTGTGCTTCTATTATTTCATGACACCCCAGAGAGGCTACCCTAGAATCTCTCCTTGCTGCTCCTTTGGACATTGAACCTTTTGGGTTATATTATCCAGAAGGCTGGTAACTTGACCTTGCCATTCTTTGAAAAACAGATAATGGGCAGGCCTGAGACTGGGCAGTTGGGCACAGAGCTGGGAAAGAAAATTTTTCAAGTCTTTGAATTCCTACGCAATCACCTCCTCAAATACCTGCTAATCCAATGAGGAAGAAGAGAAAACAGGAGAAGAGGAAGAGAAGAATGGTCAGGAAGATATAAATGGAATGGGAAAGGAAGAGAAAAAAGATAAAGGGAAAGGAAGGAAAGAAAAGAGGAAGATAAGAATGGGAAAGGAGAGAGGAAAAGGAAAGGAAAAGAGGATGATGAGGAAGAGGATTGGGAGAAAGGAGGGAAAGAAAAAAGGAGAGAAGGAAGAAGAAAATGGAAAGAGAGAGAAGGAGAATGTGGGAAAGAATGGGGAGTAAGGTAGGAGAGGAAAAGGAGGAAGAAGAGGGAGAAGGCAATCAGAATAAGGAGGAGGAGAGAAGACATAAAAGGGGAGGAGGAAGAGAGTGGAAACAGGAGGACGAGAAAAAGGTCAAAAGGGAGGAAGAAAGAGGAAAGAACACAGATAGAGGAGAGAAGAGTCATTTCCTGCTCTCTCTCCCTACTCACGTAGTCCAAGCATTTGCCTTCATCCTTATCCCTCCCCCCACATGCATGTCCTTCTCTCTTCCTTCCTTTATACTCAGAATCTCCATTCCTGTGACTTTCTTCCCACTATCCAGCGCTATCCTCCATCAAACACAGAACAATGGTAAATGCAGTTGGATTGCAAGAAGGATTAAGGTTAGAAATGAGTAAGAGCATGAAAGGAGCCCAAAGAGACCTGGTAACATCTCTTCCCCAGAGATCTTTGGCAGCAAGAGCCAGTCTGGGAGGAGGGGGGATGCAGGAAGGCAAAGATGACTTCAAAGGTCTTTCTCTGCCTGGGGACTGGGCATGTGTATCAGACCCAGGCCAAGGAGCAGGAGGAAGGCTGGCAAGGTCATTAGGTAGGCTGAACATTTGCATATTTCCAATTTGTGTGAACTGGTTTGAGACAAATAGGGGGTGGGGGATGGGGATAATTCACAGGCCTAGTAAGGCAAGGGGCCAAGACAGCTCAGTGAAGGAATGGGCACTGAGCAAGGAGATGTGGGCTGAGTAATGAGATAAAGGCTGGTGGCTCAGCAAGGGGATAGGGGTATCAGTAAGGGGGAATCAGCAAGCAGATGAGGACTTAGGGAAAGGGATGGAAGACAATGCGAAGAATAAGGACTCAGTAAGGGGACAAGGGCTACAGCAAGCAGATGGGGCTTTAGTGATAGAAATGGGGACTTAACCAAAGGGATTGGGGGCTCAGGAAAGGGAAAAGGGTGTCAGCAAAGGAGAGAGGTGCTCAGTACGGGGATGGAAGCTCAGTGAGGGGGAAAAGGCTTGGAATTCCAATTGGACTATAGGTTGAGGGTTGCCTTCCCCTTGTTGGGGTGGGGAGATTGGGAATACCTGAGGAGTGGAGGACAGTCTAGAATCCCCAAGGAATGCAGAAAACCCCACCCTAGTGACCCTGCAATACACCCCAGAGCAAATGTGGGTGTCTGGATCAAAAGAAGCCCCGCTCCATAAAGGCCCTACCTCCTGCCCCATCCTTTTCCAAATAGGAAAACCGTATGGTGAAGGTGGGAGGGAGGGGGAAGAAAAGAGGGGGAGCAGAGACAGGCCAGACTGAGAGAGAGGGAGTGAAATCCAGGAAGAGAACCGGAGCAGCAAATCTGTCCCCACTCCTCCCCGCTGCTCGGATCGCTGGCAGCTGCATCCCTCGCTACCCTCTACAGAATCCTGGGAGGTACATGTTAAGGAGGAGGGCCCAGAGGAGGCCAGGAGGCCATCCCCTCTCCAACTGCAAAAGGCTCTAGAGAGAACCAGGAAGAGACCTCTCTCCCCTTCCCATCTCCCTCCCCTCTTCCCCATCCCTGGTTCTAGGGAATTTCCCTCGCAGCCCAGATTTTGTTTCTAGCTGAAAGCTAAGGAATTAATTGGGGTAGGAAGTAGGTACATTACAGGGACACTGAGGAGGGGGAGAAGAAAAGGGAAGGAGGACTGATGAAGGAGGTAGCCCCAAAACATACCCAGAAGTCCTGAATCCCAGCCCATAATAGGGTCTCTGAGTATTTCCTCTCTGGTTTTCTATCTAGGACCTCCCCACCCCACCCATCCCACCTGCCCTCCCCATCCCCGGTGACCACCAAAGTTCTCATTAATCCAAGCACAAGTGTGGCACAACTCAAAATATTTACACACCCATCCTTCCATTCACATGTGCCTTTCGTCAATTGCTCAACACTGGCCCTATACTGGGGGAGGTGGGGAGGGTGTCCCCTGCCCTAGGTTCCTGGTCCAACACCCCTCTCTCTGTGGCCCCCTCCTATCTTCTTAGGCCCCTCTTCTCAAGGAGGACCCTCCCTCTGACTTTTCTGATGACATATCAGCACCAAGGTGTGAAGTAGGATTTGTTCTGTGAAGTCTGGATTCAAAGGGCATCACTTGAGGACCTAGACAGCCACATGTAGCCTCAAAGCTACAGGTTCCCCACCGCCCTGCACTAAACCCAAGTCCACTAGGTATTTAGTCTGTTAATCCCTCAGCAAGGCTTCCAGGTCAGGCTTTAAAAGACAGTATAGGTGACCCAAGGCAGAGAAAAACAGCAAAAGAGGCCTCAGAAGGTCCTCTGACCTGCTACCAGCTGCTTAAATGATAGAACCTGTTGATGACAGAAGTCATCATCATGGAAAGCACCAGTCCCATACTGTCAGTGGACTTCCATATTTGCTCTAGCTGGGTTGCTGCCACATTTGTGAATTAGAAGAGGAGAAAGAGAACCAGGTTTGAGAATCAAAAGACCTGATTTCAAATCCTGGCTGTACTATTCCCTCTCCATGTGACCTTAGGCCAGTCCCTCTATCTGGCTAGCAAGTAAAATGAGAAGGGGTCCACAGGCTTCACCAGTTTTTCAGAACGGTCCATGATAGCAAAGAAAGTTAAGAACCCTAAGGCTAGATATCCTCTGAGGTCCTTTCCAGTCCTAAACAAGTGTACTGAAGCCAACTCAAACCAGAGAGAGTCGATCGTTAAATTTTCCTTTATACCTGAGAAATCAGCAAACAGTACAAATCAGGGTTGGGAGGTAAGTGGTAGAGGGCAAGACATTGCACCACAGAGGGGAGACAGAGGATAGGGCAAAGAAGAGCTCACCCTAGTCTACCCAGCTGACTGATTCCAAGTTTAGCTCTTATTACTAACCAGGATCTAAGTTCTATTATTTCTATGCTGCTGAAGCACTGCATATGCTAAACTCAGCACCATGGGACAAAACCTAGTAGCTCTAACCCTATTTGTGCTTCCGCTACTTGCTATTTCCTGAACTCAGCATTCCATTTCCCTTATCTGTAGCTTCAAACAGCCCATTTTGGATTCTTGGGTATTCCTTCAACTCCAGAAATCCTACAGTGTTTCCCTAAAACCTCTAAATTAAAATACAAAAGTCTCAGCCTGACATGTAAAGCCCACCGTAATCTGACTCACAACTACCTTTCCAGATATATTTCATATTATTCTTTTTCCCATACTCTATGTTTCAAACAAACTGGCCTACTAGGTAGAATCATAATTGGGAATGTCGGTACCCAGGACAAGTGCCATAAACTGTGCCCAGGGCAAGGAACATAGAACACACCTTCACTTGCGGTTAGGTTGAATTGAGAGCTGGTTGTTAAACTGCGGGTTCTAGAGCATATGAAATCATGATCCTTTGCTTCTAAGGTTTCCACCACTCACCTACAGAAAAACTGAGCTCATTCTGGCCAGTTGGCCATGGGTATGGGTGCGCATATGTATGTGAGTACCCTAAGCCCAATCCTGAAACTAGGGACAGACAGGGTGGGAGATGGGTGTCCTCTCCAAATCAAGAAAGAGCAGGGAATGAAGTCAGAGACTGAATCAAGACAAGGGCATGCTACATCTTCCGGCCAAAGGTGTCTGTCAGTGGTGGACCTGCGGGAGGGCAAGATCCATACTGGTTCAAGGGAAGAAGGACTGATGGAACAGGAAATCTATGTTGAGCTGCAGAATGAAACTAAGTCCAACTCAGAACAGGAGACCAGGCTGCGTAACTTGAGGCTTCTGGGGTCTCTGGGTTTTTCTAGTTCAATTTCTTTCTCCCATAAGGAAGGCCAGGTCAAAAAGTGTTCGACTGGAAATCAAAGGGCCTAGGTTCAAATGCTGGCACTGCCCCTTCTAAGTCTATGACCTTCAACAAATCTCTTCTCTCTGGACCTCTCTTTCCTTATTCAGGGTTAGACTGGGGAACCTGTAAGATCACTTCTAGCTCTGATTACTCTGATCTTTTAGAAACTAGTAAAAACTCCGTCTGTGTGTGCTCTGAGTGACTTAGATGAAGGAAAGGAACTTTCCAGCTAGGGATAGAGGAGTCAGGCTCCCTGGTGGCTTAGGACTGATTGGGCTGAAGCCAGAATTGGAGTGGGAAAGTTCACTCCAAAATATATGGTAAAGAGGAAAGAGTTCTGGATTTGGAACAGAACCTGGGTTCAAATCCCAGCCCTGCCTCCTACTACCTGTAATGATCTTGGTGGGCCTCAGTTTCCACATCTGTAAAACTTGGAAGTTAGACTAAGTGATATCTGAGACTCCTTCCAGTTCTGAGCCTGTAATCCTATGCTCCTTTCTGCCTTAGATTGCCTTAGGGTGGAGGATAGCCTGTGATATCTGGACTTGGGATTACAGACCCCCAGTTTAGCATAGTCCTAGGCTTGTCTCAGCATCCCAGACAGGGATGAACAGAATGGAGACACAAAGTCAGGCTCTTCCCTAGTTCCCAATGGAGCTAAATTGGCCTTCCCCTCAGGAAAAGAAAGGCAGACTGGCCACAGGCTAATCCACATTACAGCCCCCCTTTTGTGGTTTGGAGCCCCACTAGCAACAGGCAGCAAGTGAGGCTGGAGGTAAGTATAGACTGCAGGGAAAGAGGGAAGTGATGTCACATCTGTCTAAGGACTCCCTTGCTCCCAGCTCCTCCACAATGAGGAGCCAGAAGGCCAAAGAAGCCACATCGGAAAAAAAGCTGGGCCGTAATCCAACCTAGACCTCCCTGGACTCTTTTTCCCACCCTTGCCCTACCCCCTCCCAAATTCCTCAGTCAAAGAGGCCTTTCATCCTTCTGTGTGCACACGCACAAACACACACACACACACACTCCCTCCATATTATACATAGTTCAGAAAATGCTGAGCTGTTGTTTTCATGGGAGGGGTAAATGAACCCAGATCAGTGGATATTTAAACTTTGCCACATGGATAATGGAGAGATGGCTGTATTGAAAGCAGGCTCAATACCCCCTTTCCAAGGGCAGGAAGGGTGAGACAGAGTGGGGTGAGGGGAGAGAGGGAAAAGAGGTAAGTATGTCCAGCAGCAGCATACTTCCCCAATACAGGCCACCCTCCGCCCCACTAGGACCTCACCTGAAGGTAGTGGTAACTCCTATCCTTGGCCTTGGTCTCAGGCCCCAGGAGCCCCTTGCCTGATCCAGACCCCTGGAACCCATCCCGGCCCTGGCTGACCATCATGGTGTGCCAGGCACTGCGCTTCACGGTCTGCCCATCCAGTGACATGGACATGCCAGTACAGGCCAAGCAGCGGCCCTCGGGCCCTCCTGGGAGCCCCTTGAAGCTCAGGTCCCGGAAGGTCCCATCAGGTGCCTCTAGGCAGAAGGGGGCACCAGCCTCTCCTGGGGGCCTCCCACCTGCCAAGAAGCCGCTGTCACTATCCAGGTTGTCATCGGAGCTCCACCAGCCCATGGACTTGGGCGTGTGCCGCCCATTGGCCTTGCGGTCCTTGCTCTTGCTCCTCTTGCCATGGCGGGACTGGTGGTGGTGGTGGTGGTGATGGTGGTGGTGGTGGTGGTGGTGTGGGGGCCCGTGTGGGGAATGGTGACCAGTGTAGCCCTCACTTCCTGACCCGGTTCCAGACCGGCTCTCTGCCTTGGGCCCATTGTAATCTCGCTTCCCAGGAGCTTCCAGAGAATGGGACTTGGCAAAGAGCTTTTGGACGGAGTGGACCAGGTGACGGATGCGACTGGGGCTCTCGCTTCGCGGCTCAGGGGCCCCCCCGCCAGTGCCAGAGCCAGCTCCAGTGCCGCCACTGCCACCCGCCACCCCTCGTGGGTATGGCAGGGTGTGGAAACCATCCTGCTGCAGAGGCAGCTGCTTCTCAAACTGGTCCAGAAGTGTCGGGGGCAGGCGGGCAGCGCCCTTTCCTGGGGGGTGACCCACGCAGTCTTCACAGCCATCAAAGGGGGCCTGCCCAGGGAACATCCTGGGGAAGGTGCTGCTGCCTGCCCCGCCTGGCCCTGGCCCAGGGCCCAGCCCCCCGTCAGGACCTGCCGAAGGTGGCTCGCTCAGACTCAGGGGGCCGTCAGGGGAGAGGTGGCCCGGACCAGCCCGTGAAGGGCAGTATCGGGGGTCCGTGGGATAAGGTTCACCAGGGCCCAGGAGGTATGGGGGTCGGGAGCCCGGGGCCGTGGGGCCGTAGTCCATGGGCGAGTCAGGCAGGCGGGCAGGGCGGGGCTGGCTGCCTCGGTCGCCATGATAGCCCCTCATGGCCTCAGCAAAGATGATTCAGACTCTCCATGGTGTTGCAGGCCAGGCCCTGGGGGCCACCTGAGCAGGTGGGAAGAGAACAGAGGTTAGTGGAGCCTGAAAGTCAATCTCCTCACTAACTCTCCTGTATCTAGCACCATTCCCAACCTCCCCCCACTACACACATACTCAGCTCCCATTTATCCTTCTAGGGCCAAAGATGGAAGCCATAATGATATGAATTAGAATAGCTCACAGTAATGGAACCCAGTTGCACACTTGGAGCATTTGCAGCAAAGATCCTCATTGGTGGAGAGAATTTTGACTCCATGCTTATATACCACCAAGGCTATGCAAATGATTTAGGTTTGAACCTGGGTTACATTCCTAGACTGATTCAAGGTTCACAGTGCTTTCTGACAGCAAACCTATGACAAAAAATGAGAATATTTTTACTTGAACCTTACAAATTCTGAAGCTCAAGCTCCTGACTGTATTGTGTCTGATTCTTCATGACCCCAAATGCAGTTTTTGGCAAAGATGCTGGAGTGGTTTGCCATTTTCCTCTCCAGCTCATTTTACAGATGAGGGCACTAAGGCTAACAGGGTTAAGAGTGTTGCCCAGGATCACACAGTTATTGAGTATCTAAGGTCACATTTGAACTTAGGGCTTCCTGTGCTCTAGCCACTGCACCACCTACCTGCCATATCAAGTCATAGTACACAGTGCCCAGAAAAAAATCAAGTGACATCGCTGGTCCTCTTCAAGAACGAAGGATAAACCACAAGGGAAACCACGTGTAAAGCTTCTGCCTCACAACAAACCTTCCCAAGAGCAACACAATAATGAATTGGTGCAAATACTGCTACTTGGGTCCTCACTCTGCCATGACTGACAAGACATTCATGGAGGAGCCTACTCTCACAAGCTAATGCTAAGACCAGGTGCTCCTTTTCATCCCACTGGGTCCCCGCTATTCCCTTCCCCAGGACCATTACTAAAGAAATAATCAGTGAGCTTGCCATGCCTTCTCACTACACTACCCTCTATACCCGAAGTCACAAAGTCTGAGTCTAGATTTGAACTCTCATCTTCCTAACCCTAGGCCCAGCACTCTATCCATCACACCATCTAACAATCCAGGTGGTATTCATCTTTTCCACCTGTTTTTCCTCTTCACTGTGCCCCTAAGACAGCTCAGAACCAGGCCCTCCAACTCCTCACAGCCTACAGGTCTCATGAAAGATCTATGGGTACCTGAGGTCTGTACTGATGAGTGTAAGGGCATGCTGGAGCTGGTTCTAACTAGCCTGGGAGAGCTGATTGTTAAATTTCCAGTGTGAGCTTTTTATACCTCAGAAATCAGCAATCACTACAAACCAGGGCTTGAGTTATTGTTTTGTCGTTTGTCTAAACTTAAAAAAAAGTTACTAATGCAGAATAAACTTAAAAGTATATGTTAATGCTTTAAAAGAAAAAATCTGGTTGTTAAATATTTACCAGCACACCCTGGCACTGCTCTATAAACATTGCTTGAATTTTAGCAAGAGTATAGAGGAAGTCTCAGGGAATGAAATCATCATCAGGCCTGGTGACTACAGACTCATGATAGTAATAATAACTGGCATTTATGCAGTGCTTTTTGTTTGCAAAGCATTTACTATTCATAATTCTTCTGAGGCTCACAGCACCCCTGGGTCAGCGGATTTCCCTCTCAGGACTACGCCTTCTCATACACAAGTATGCACAAATTGTGAAAAGAAGAATTGCTAATGGGGTATACCGGCACACACAGGCCTATGTTGTCGCCGTGTGTGTAAGATTCTTCACCAAAAACTCCCTTTGCCCCCTATCAGAATGTAAGTTCTCTGAGAGCAGACACTGCTTTGGTTTCAGATTTCCATTGGTTCCCAGAACCAAACATAGAACCTGCAGCATAGAAGGCATTGAATATAAAGGCTTATTCATTCATTCATTCTTCCCCAGACAACCTTCAATCTCACTCCCTCTTACTCCCAGGATGGAGATGAATGTCCCAGACTCCCAAATCCAAAAGACCTGGGTTCAAATCCTGCTTCCAGCTCTTACTAGCTGTGATCCATTAAAAGTCACTTCAACTCTGAGTTTTGTCATTCATAAAATGGGGATAACAATACCTATAGAAGCCATTTCACAGGGTTCTTGTGGGACTCTAAGGAGACCATAAAACAGTTTGCAGACTTTAAAGCACTTTAAAAGTTTTAAAGGCTATGTAAATGTCAGTTATCTTTATTATCCTCAAGATCATGGGGCCTCTAAACCCTCCATATGAGTCTTCCCCTCTCCTCCCACTATCACTGGGAGACGTGATTCCCCACTTTACGGAGGAGTGTACAGATTCCCAAAGAGCAGGTGAGCAGCTGAGCACGTTTCCAGGAAGCCCCAGAGCAGCTCGGCAGGGAAACTGGAATGGGAGCCAGGCACCCTAACCCCCGGGCTGTCACTCAGAGGATCCTACAGTTCCAGGACCAGAAGAAAGAATCAAGCCTAACCCATGACTTTACGGTTAGAAAAAAAGAGTCTTAAAGAAGGGAAATGACTTGTCCAAGGTCACACAGCAAGTTAGTAACAGTCAGTACATGAACTCAGATCTCTTGACTTCCAGGTCAGTCCTTTTTTCCAAAATGCTAGAAATCTTTAATCTCATCCCCTTACCACTTGCTACTTTTCAACATGGTGAGGTCTCCTCTATCTTGAAAAAAAAATCCCCAAAGTAAAAAAATTTTATTCTGTTACATAGCTCCCCCTTTCTTTCATAGCTAAACTCTTCATCAACTCCCCACACATCTACTTCCTGCCCTCTTGTTTCCTCCTTTGTCGTTGTTGTTTAGTCATTTCAGTCCTCTCTGACTCTCCGTTACCCCATTTGGGGATTTTCTTGGCAAAGGTACTAGAGTGGTTCACCATTTCCTTCTTCAGTTCATTTTACAGATGAGGAAACTGAGGCAAATAGGGTTAAGTGATTTGTCCAGGGTCATACAGCTAGTGAGTGTTTGGATTGAGATTTGAACTCAGGTTTTCCTGAGGTCAAACACTCTATTCAATACACCATCTAGCTTTTTATAATATACATTATCTTGGTTGAACTTCCAAACCCAGTGAAATCAGTACAAAAGTCTCCATTTTACAGATGAGGAAAGTGAGAATAGTAAATGACCTTCCCATAGTCATATAGCTATTAATTATAGGACCCCATGACTCCTTGACTCCAAGGCCAGCACTCCATAGACCATGCCATGCTAATTCAATGACATCAGTATCTTGATGCTCTCTCAAAGTCCTTTCCAGCTTTAAATTCCATGATCCTATGAAGTGACTTGCCCAAGGTCACTATGGTCAAAAGTATGAACATAGGATCAGAGATTTAGACTTTAAAGTTCAATTTATCCAACTTCCTCATTTTGCAGATCAGGAAACTGAGGTCCAAAGTTTCCTCAAAGTCACCTAGATAGTCATCCTCAAAGTGATTTCCCCAAAGTCACCTAGATAATCAGTAGCAGAGTCAGTATGCAAAATTATACCCCACATCTCCAACTACACTGCCTCCAAATAATGGATCTGTGACTCCATCCCAAGCCTTCTGACTCCAAGTCTAGAGCTCATCCCACATCATATTGTCTTGACCTTGGGCAGGTCAATGCCTCTCTTTGGCCTGAGTTTCCCCATCTGTAAAATAAAAGGGAAGGACTAAATTCTCTAAGGTCCCTTCTGGTTTTAATATCCTAGGATTCTGGCCATCAGCTTCCTTCTGATCCCAGCTTCCCCTTTAGGGTGATGGTGTCATGTTCCCAATCTTTCGTATTCAATACCTCTGAATTCTCTTTGGCTCTGCCAAGTCTTGTTAATTCTACCCCTCTGTGGCATCTCTCAAAATGGTCTCTCCATTGGCAAGATGACCCTCTTAGTATAAACAAGCTCTCAGCCTTTTCTCCTAGAATATGGAAGTAGTCTTCCAACCGATTTATCTTTAGCCTCCTAACTGGTCTGTCTCCTAAGTCTCACCCCTCCTTGCACTCAAAATCCAAATAACCACCCTAAAATATTGTTTTCACTGAGTTACCCCCTCCCTACTACATCAAGTTGCAACTCTCCAGCCTAGCCTCCAAGCCCCTACCTGACCTGACCCTGCCAATCACAGGATCATGGGATAATAGATTTAGATCTGGTTTTTAGAGGTCCTCTAGTTTGAGTAAGGCCCAGAGAGGCTGGCCAAAGTCACACAGGGAGTAAATAGTAGAACAGATATTCGAACACAGGTCTTTCTACTGCAAATCCATCATTCTTTTCACTGTTCCATGATACCTGATCCCCCATTCTTTCTCCCACCCTACCTCTGACTCAGTTTCTATCTTCCAGAACCAAATAGTATGGATTGAGTCTAGCCATTTGGGTGCAGGAGGAAGAGGGGTAACCAAGACCTTCTCTGGGCCCATGATGTCCCTATTCTTTTTGGAGGAGATGGGAAAGGCAATCAGGGTTAAATGACTTGCCCAGGGTCACAAAGCAAGTAAGTGTCTGGGGTAGGATTTGAACTCGGTTCCTTTTGACCCCAGAGCTGGTGCTTTCTCCACTGTGCCACCTAGATGACCCCATGATGTCCCTATTTTGCCCAAGACCTGAAGGGTAAAAGGGGGCATCTGGTTCCAAGTTTCCATAGGAAAGAATCACAGTAACAGGGTTCTAGGCCCAGGAGATTTGTCAGGGATGGGGAGAGTGCCCTTTGGGGTGCAGGGGGGAGGGGCTGAGGAAATGGCATAATTGTTTCCCCTCATTAAGATGAGTATGAGGCCTGGTTTAGAAGCAATTTCATTATTCTCTCATGAAGCTTGGTTAATTAACAGACTCATTAGCATACCCAAAGAGGGCCCAGGACAGCTTAGCTAGAGCTATTCCCCAGTGGGGTGAGTCTCTGTGATCATCACAGATGAGGAAAGAGTTTTCAGATTCTCCCTGCCCCCACAGCCCAGTAAGAGTTGTCTCTCCTACGCCCAGCCCTGGCCCCCATACCAGCACCGGGGCAGCTCACTTATCGTCACCCATGAGCTCTGCCACATCCTTTCCCCTTTCCCCATGCTCATCTCCTTCAGGAAGTCTTTTCTGATTAACCCTTCACACTTCACCTCCGTGTTCCCTTGTCTCCCGTGATATATAAGAAAGGACACTTCAGAACTGCCTCCTCCCATACTCCACCCAACCCCGGCCTCACCTGCTGTCCAGCTGACTGGCTATCTCCAGCTGCTTAACCAGTCACAGGCAGGGGAACCCAGGTTACACAGCTAGGAAGGAACAGAGCTGGGATTCAAACCCAGGTCCCTCTAAATCCAACTAGAGGTCCTTCCACTACACCACACTTCCACCCAAATTCAGACTCAGGGAGGACCGATGATAAGGTGACCGACTCCATGTTTGCCAGTCACATCATTTTCTGTTCACAACTCATCCATTTACACACACACACACACACACACACACACACACACACATCCTGCACCAAGACAGAACATTTTCACCTGCAGCACCCCAATCTCACTCTATCCCAAAAAGAATTCATCATCTCCACCCACCTACCCCAAAACTGATCCACCCTCCTGACTTCCCCATCTGGCCATGGCAACACCACCTCCCAGTCAACCAGCCAGGAAGCTTCACAGTTCTCCACTCCCCATCTCATAAACGCATCATCCACATTTCCATCTTGTGCCTTTTGCTCAGGAAACTTTTCTTGCCCAAAACACCCTCAACTCCCCACTTCCAAATCCTCCGTTTCCATCAGAGCGCAGATCTACTCTTTCCTCCAGAGAGACCCATCCTCTCCTCTGAGATTGTACAGCCCTGACTGGACCATGCATTTGGACCCTAAAACACCTACCCTGTACTGTTTCTCTTCTCTTCCATGGATGAGGCAGGTCTCTGCAATTGTCTCTCTAAGTTCAGACAGCATGTTTTCTCTTTTTCCCATCTACCCCTCCGCAGAGACCACACAGGGCTGGACAACCAGTCAGGACTTGCGGAATTACCTATTATCCTGCTTCACCCTTCCCACTTCTCTCTCAGGAGACCCCTCTCCTTTCTTCCTGCCAACCTCTAGACCTCCAAAGATCAAAGAATTAGACCTGGAAGACCCCTTAGGGGTCTTCTAGTCCAGCACCTCATCTTACAAATCATAGATCGTAGAGCCGGAAGGGGCCTCAGAAGCCACTTAATCCAACACCCCCAAATTACAGATGAGGAAACTTGAGTGTCAGAGAAATTAAGTGACTTCCCCAAGGTCACACAGATAGAAAGTATCTAAGAGTTGAATCCAGGCACCCTGACTCCAGAGACAAGTGTTCTTTCCATTGTAACATACTGTCCCTTTACTTCTGCCTTAGCCCCCTTAAACCTACTCTATTCCTTCCTCCTGTACCATCCACAGTCCCTTACCATTCAGGGTGTCCCATCCTTGGCCACCAAGTCCCCACAGCTTGGTCACGAAGAAGCCTTCCTCTGTAGCCCCTGGGTCCTGAGGAGCTGGATACATAGGGGTAGGAGAGACAAGGGTTATAAGGTTAGATGTGATATTCTCAGTCAGCACTCTCTAGACCCCACAGGCTCTGCCTCCTGGCAATGGCAAAATTACCCAAACAACTCTGCTCTGTGCCCCAAACCAGACTGTCCAGGACCCAGAACACCCAGCACAAAATTGGAACAGACAGTACACCTGCCTTCAGCTCAGTCATTTACACATCCTACCTACCTGTCTGGCCTCAAACATCTGGATTAAGGCTACCAAAAGCTTCTATCTCAGGACTCCCACAGTTGTTCTCCAATTTGAGCCTCATAAACACATCCCCTTCCATGGATGTCTAAAGGATCTACCCTGAGCTCTAGGCCCAGTTAACTACTGGGGCTCAGGGGACCCCAAACCCAAGCCTCCCAATGCTAAATTCAGTGTTCTTTCCCCTGTATCTTGTTAGGTCAAACTCCAGGAGGAATTTTCTGGCCCTTTGAAGGAAAGGCAATACTCTCAACTCTTACTTTATTTCCTGTTTTCTCTATCAAGGGTAATGACATTCCTCCTGGAAGTACAAAATAGAAATGGCTAACAAGTGAGTTGAAATGCAAGATATGAAATGAAGAAACAGCTCAGGGTTGGTGTGTTAAGTAACTGGGTGCCCTCAATGAGTTCAGGTCACCGAGTTCAAATAAACTATATCCCAGAGTACTGAGAAATCTGTAGACATGATGACTGAGAAGCTGTGTGCTACAAGGAAGGAAATTGTGGCATCTACTTGAAGATGGTCTGTGAGAAAGACTCCCCAAACCCAACTGCCTGGATTAAGGAAAGAAGTTAGAAACTATCTTGCCTGCAGGCAAAAAGTGGAACCTAAAAGTAGATAATCCTAGTAGCCTAACCATCAGATTGTGAGCTCCTGAGGAGATCTCTTATCATTTCTTTTTGTATCCCTAGCACTTAGCACAATAGTAGTTCATAATACATAGTAGGTTTACAATAAATGTTCATTGACTGATTAACTGACTGACTCTGAGCTCTCAAAGTTATATTCTCCATTTCCCTCCCCAAATTCTGCCAAGGACTGGGACTTCCTATCTCACCCACACTGGAAGTGTGGCTGCCATTCACATGCCTGATCCCACTTCTGACCCCACAGAAGCTTTGACCCACTAATCCATTTCCAACCTGGGCCAATTCACCAGTTCCTTAGGCAGCCTGGTCCCTACTCTCCCCACCCTCTCTCCCATTTCCAGGGGCTTACCATGTTGGTTCTGGACCTACTGTGTACATCTGATGAACTTTAGCCCTAGTGCAGTTCAGAACTCCCAAGCTCAAACAATCCATCAACCTTGGTCTTCCCTAGTAAGAGAGTTTAGAGGAATGTACCACCATACTTGGACACAGTAGCTTTTTTAAGCTGCTATGGCTTACCATGGATTCATATTGAACTTGTAGTCCATTGACAATTCAGATCTTTTTCACATGAACTAAATTATTAGATGGACTTCTTGAACCCAAGTTGAACTTTGCATTTATTCCTATTAAATATCACTGCATTGGATTTGACTTGATTAGATTATAACGATCTTTTAGGATCCTGATTCTCTTATCTAAAATATTAACTAGCCCTCCCAATTTCATGCAAGCTGCAACTCTACTAAGCATACTATGCATTCCATCATTCAAGTCATTGATAAGAATATTGAACAGAATAGGACCAAAGCATGGAGTAAAAGTGACCTCCCTCCATAATAATAGTACATCTACTCTTTGATCTGATCCATCCCAAAAGGATATTCAGAGGGTCTTGGACAAATCCCATGCTGAAGTCAACCAGGCATACTATGTTTATTGCATTTCCGTAATCTACTAGTCTATTAATCTATCAGAAAAAGACATGACCTTAATCTTTAATAAAATGTTCTTGACCAACTGATTCCTTTCTAAATGCTCACAAACCATCCCTTTAATAATATGTTCTAGAATTTTGCCAAGAATTCAATGTAAGTTCATTATCCTATAGTTCACAGAATCTACCGTCTCCCACCCTTTCTTACTCCCTTTGAAAATCTGGACAACTGTCTGTTTCCTTTTCTGTAGTACTTTCATCCTCTATGACTTTTTAGAAATCTCCACCAACAGCTCAGCAATTATATCAGCAAATCTTTCAATACCCTGAGATCTGAATTTTAAGCTCAGTGAATGCAACCAGTTGCTTTCTTACCTTTTCCTCACATAAAATTGTTTTCAACTCTTGGCTAACCATTTGTCATTCTCTATTTCCTAAATGAAATATAATTATCTTTGAGGGAAAACAAGAAACATAATGGAGCTGAGTAGTTTTGCCTTCATTCCATCATCCAATATCATCATAGGTTCTGTTCATTGCAAGCAGTAGACTGACCTCTTCTTTGATCTCCTTGCCCCAATATGAATTTGTTTGTTTATTTAAGTTATGGAATCCTTCCTGAGGAAGCAAAAGTTATTTTAACCTGAATTTTGAAGAGAGGAGGAAACTGAGGGAAACAGAAGGAGGTTGGAGGAAGGGGATGCTTAAGGAAAACAAGAGGCTTGGGGAAAAGAGGATTCAGAGGGACAGAGAGTTTGGAGAAAAAGAGGATACTGAGGACAGGACAGCAGGCCATCAGGATAGATTCTTCTGACTGGAACCATAACCAGTACAGGCTAAAAGGACAGAGAAGGGAAGCGAAAAGGGAGCCAGTCTAAAGAGTGTGAATCAAGAGCAACAGACTATAGAAAACTTGCACAGGAGATGATGTGATGAAAAAAGATATTTGAGGATGATTTCTCAGGCCAGGGCAAGGCCATGAGCCCAGCAGGGCTGCCATTCTCTAGTCTCAACAGCTAGGCCAGGTAGCTCAAAATAGAACGGCTTTGATATGGCAACCACTGCGAGGAGAATCAGCTGAAGAAGCACAGGGACTAAGAAACCATCTTCTCCCTTCCCTCCCTGCCTCCTTCCAGGAAGGTCCAGGCTGATGAAAACCTCATTTCTGCCAGGGGATGGGATTCCCTCCCATACCCCACCCTATATCCCTTTCTGTCGGTTTGCTGAAGACTCACCTCCATCAGATCAGAGGCAGTCCCTCTACTTATCTTACCCAGATTCCTTGTATCTATAGATTCAGACCACAATAACAGAGGACTGAAGACAAAGCACCTCCTGACAGAAAAGGATGGTCTTAAAGTGATAAATGAGACACATGTTGTTGGATATGGCCAATCAAGGAATTCATTTTTCTCAATTATGCATATTTGTAATGAGGGTCTTATTTTTACTTTTTTTTGCACTTGTTCAGATATAGGAAAAGGGGATTTATTTATTTTTTATAAATACGTAGATTTATAATCATAAATCTGGAAAAGCACTCAGGGACCAGCTACTCCAATTCCCTTATTTTGCAGATGAAGAAAATGAGGTCCACATATGTGAAGGCATTTGCCCAGGGGCAGAGTCAGGCCCTAAAGTCCCCTTCCTACTGAACTCCAATGTCAATTTCCCCAAGCTCCAGCCCTGGGATTCTTGGAAAGTAGTCTCTGATGCCTATATTGGAAATACAAAGGAAGCCCTCAACCTTCTCTTCTGCAGGTGTCCCCATCACCACCACTACCACCACCCTCCTTCTACATCTAGAAAGTTTTCCTGTGGACCCTTAGTCAAGCCAGAACATAATATCCTTAACCAGGGGTGGGGAACCTGCAGTCTCAAGGCCAACACATGTACCCTTCAATCATCTACCTGTTAATCATTCCACCTTTAAGGAATGAATTATCTATGAGTGTGCTGTCCTTCATTGCTAAAGAAGACAATGGCATCAGAGAAATAATGACATGACTTGCATTTGATTTTGTTTTGAGGAGGGAGGGTTGTGCAGGTAGGTCACCAACCTCACTTCTCCTCCAGTGCCATCTGAATCCAGTGACCAGATATTCATCAGGATAACTGGAGATGACCCAGGATGAGGCAATTGGGGTTAAGTGACTTGCCCAAGGTCACACAGCTAGTGAGTGTCAAGTGTGTCTGAGGTGAGATTTGAACTGAGGTCCTCCTGACTCCTGCACTGGTGCTCTATCCACTGCACCACACAGCTGCCCCAGATTATCTATAGAGAATCACTGACTGTCAGAGATGCTAAGAACCACAGAAGGCATGGACTTCATCCTCTACCTCAGCAGGAAGAGTGCTGGATATGGAGAGGAAAGACCTGGGTTCGAATCCCAGCTCTGTCATTTGATATCTGTATGACCTTGGGAGGTACCTGTCTGTGTCTCAGTTTCCTCACCTGTAAAATATTGGATTGGCTAACCTCTACAGTTCCTTCCAAGTAGGATTCTGTGATTTTGATACATTAGCAACACCCTCAGGAAGGAGACATCCATCCTCTGCCCAAAGACTTCTAGTGACTCACTACCTTGCAAAGTAGACCTTACCACTTCTAAACAGCTCTGTTTTTTTTCTTTTTATTGACCCAAAATCTCCCACAATCCCCCACTCTGAACTCCCATTGCTCCTAGTTCTATCTTTGGGCCAAATAACACAGGTCTAATATTTCTTTCAGGAGAACGCTTTTCAACTACTTAAAAACAGTGAGATGGTCAATGGAGCAAGCTCTGGACCTGAAGTCAGGAAAATTTGAATTCAAATCTAGCTTCTGACACTGTAACTGTGTGACTCCGGACAAATCACATAGCCTATCACATCTCTATGCCTCAGTTTCACTACATGTAAAAATAGGGACAGTAATAGGACCTACCTCACAGAATAAAAGGAGGCATTTGCAAGGCACTTTGCAGACCTTAACACACTACACAGATGCTATCAGGGATGGAAAACCTACAGCCTCAAGACCTTCTAGGTCCTTGGGTGCAGGCTTTTTTGACTGAGTCCAAGTTTTACAGACCAAATCCTTTTATTAAGGGGATTTGTTCTGTGAAGTTTGGATTGAGTCAAAGGGACACACTTGAGGACCTTGAGGGCCATATGTAGTCTCTAGACCAGAGCTTACCCACAGCTGTAGCTAGTTATTAAAACAGCTACCATTTTCCCTCTAAGACCTTTCTCCAGCTTAACACCCTGGGTTCTTTCACCTTATCCCTATATGATGTAATCTTCAAACCACTCACCTTCCCAGCTACTCTCCTCTGGTTCAACTTTCTCTTCCCTAGAATGTGGCATCCAGAACTGGACACAGTATTCCAGATGTGTTCTGACCAGGACAGATGTGAGGTGGGACCGTCACATCCCTCTTTAGACACTAGGCTTCAGCTGCTGTCAAACTAATGTCAACTAATGATGCCCAAAACCACACCTTCCATAGCTGCATCATACACTCCTGATTCTAACAGAATCAGATCTTCTCCACTTGAACTGATATCTAGCCCTATGTCTTACACTCAATGAGTTGATTTTTTTTTAGCCCAAGTACAAAACTTTACATTTATTTTAAAACTTCAACATTTCCAAAGATCCATGATTTCATTCATGTGAGCCTTTTCTAATTCCACCATCACGGATCATTGCCTTAATAGATGATCTCATGAATTGTTATGGCCAAAATCCTTGATATTTATCCCTGACAATCTGGGGACAAGTCCCATCTCTAACACATTACAGCTGTGTCACCCTGGATAAATCACCTAACTTCTCAGTACCCCAACAATAGCAGAAGTCTTCCTATTGGAAGTTTTCAGTACAGATGAAAAACCACAGATATGGTACAATTTTTTTTCATCTTATTAGATTCATCTCTCTCTCTCTAGCTCAAGGGTTCTTAACCAGGGGCAACATAGGGAAGAGTCTACAAATGCTCAAAGGATCTGCTGATAAATTTCAAGGAATCCATAAACTCAGGTAGGAAAAAATTACATCTTTTATTTCAACATAATTGGTTTCCTTTGGAATCCTATGTATTTTGCTTTATGCATTTAAAAACAGTATACTAGACAGAAAGGAGTCCAGAGGCTACACCAGACTACCCAAGGGGTCCATGACACATAAAAGGTTAAAGATCCCCCGCTCTTGCCTGTCAAGATCTTTTTGTATCATGACTCAATTTTCTGATATGTTAGCAATTCCCAGCTTTGTCACCCACAAACTGGGTAAACATGTCATCACCTATGCCTTCAGCCAAGTCATTGAGAAAAATGATGACCATCACAGAGCCAAGGAAGGAAGTGGGGAAGAAAAGGAAGGCAGGAAGGCAGGAAGGCAGGAAGGCAGGAAGGAAGGAAGGAAGGAAGGAAGGAAGGAAGGAAGGAAGGAAGGAAGGAAGGAAGGAAGAAAGGAAGGAAGGAGGGAGGAAGGGAGGGAGGGAGAGAGGAAGAAGGAAGGAAAGAAGCATTTTTAAAGGCATACTATGTATCAGACATGGTATTAAGAATTTTAGAAATACTATCTCATTTAATAGGTCCATGGTCCTCATTTAAAGAAGATCATGACATGAAAAAGGCTAAGAACTTCAATCTCTTTTATATAATTTATATAATTATTATTATATTATATATAATATGTAATATTATATATAATTTATATAATTATTATTATATTATATATAATATGTAATATTATATATAATTTATATAATTATTATTATATTATATGTAATATTATATATAATTTATATAATTATTTAACACCATCCTGCCCCCAGGCCCTACATTCATTCTCCAGGACCACATCCTCACCCTTTCACACTTGAAAATAGAAACTCTTGGTGAAAAACACTCTGAGACAAGCATTAAGTATGGAGCCAGAGATGTGGAGCTGAAAAGGGCATCAGAGCCATCTTACTAATTCCCCTCACTATACCAATAAAGAAGATAGGAGGATATCCAAGGTTACAGAATAAATGACAGAGGTTAGATCTGAACCCAAGTCCCTTGACTCAAAATACTAAGGTCTTTTCCCACTGTACAATACTATCTTTCTAATAGGAAGGGAGCTCTCCCTTGCTGAAAATCTTTACGTAAAGACTGATTCTCTCAGTTCAGGGGTTAACCTGAGGTCTGTGACCTTATTTTTCTTAATATCTTAATAACTGTATTTTATTAGAATTGGCTCCCTTTGTCATCATATGTATTTTTTTTATACATTCCATAACATGATTCTAAGGAGTTCAAGACACACAAAAGGTTAAGAACATCTGCTTTTGTTGTTATCAATCCATCCTTCCACAAATTATTTTATATTTCTTTATTTGTTTACGTTTTAGTTCCCACCCCACTCCCCAGAGAATGTCAGCTTAACTAGATGGATCAGTGGGTAGAGCACCAGACCTGGAGTCAGACAGACCTAAATTCAAATCAATCTTCAGGCCTTACTAGCAGTGTGACCCTGGACGAGTCACTCAACCTCTGCCTCAGTTTCCTCACCTCTAAAATGGTGGTTATAACATAAATTCCCTTCCAGAGCTGTTAGAGCATAAAATGAGATAATATTTGTAAAGCACTTTACAAATCTTAAAGTGCTAAGTAAATGCTAGTTGTTAATGTTAATATTATTATTTATTATTATTATAAAGTTCACTTAGTCTGAAGATCCCCAGCAACCAGCTTCATGCCTTGTACCCAGTATGCTCTTAATGAAAGTTTGTTGGATTGTATTGGATAGGATATTGACTCTGGAGGGGTGTTACAGACTGGATTCACACTTCAGAGGGGGTTAGATGAGATACTCTCTGTAGTACCCTCTAATTTTGAGATTCTTTGACACAAAAGAAGGCTCATGTAGTGCAAAGAATATCCACTGTATGCATTCCAAAGGCAGATAAGCATTGCCTGGATTACCTCCTGTTTAAGGTTCCTTGTCCCATGCAGGGCTCTACTTCCATGAATAATTGAAAGGTGACCAGGTTATTACTATCCAGGCCTGAAGGTAGCAGAAGAAGGAAGGTGACAGGGCTTGAGACAATTTGGGTGTGAACAGTCTGTGCCCAATTACTAGGTATTTTGTTCTGATGTATTAATCAAATCGACTGAGGAATGGGTGGGGAGGAAGGGGAGAGAAATGCTTGCTCAGGAATTACCTGATTTAGGACACACTGCAGGATCCAGCCATGGTTTTCTCATAGCTCCAGCTTGCTTAAAGCCTGGCCAGCCGCCCTTTCTGCTAATTGCACTGGGCAAAATGGCTGCATCGTTAGCCAGGAATCTGTCATCACCCTGAGCAATAACTCTCGTTGGAAAGAAAGAAAAAGGCTCAGGGTGCAGATAGGGAGATGAGGGGCTCAAGAAGGAGAAATCTGGGTGATTTCCCTGGCTCCTCCTGAAATCTTGGACCCTCCTTCCCACCCCCACTCACTGTCCTGAGTCTTCCTCCCTTAGCCCTAAGTGACTAAGAAACTTTCCAGATTCTGATTCTACTTCTTCTTCAAGCACGACTCTGATGAGGTAACTTAGACTCTCTTGACCTATGTGTCCCCACAACTGTTAACTGGAAAACATTCAGCATCCTCAGCCACTGGGCTAGGGAAAAAAACACGAATACATAGCTCTCACCTGAGATGGTCTAGCCTTAACACCTGCCACATCCACATCTGAACCTAAGGTCCCTGCTGTGCCCAGCTGTGTTTGGCCAGATAAGTCATCCTCAGCTAAGTAGCTTATGAGACAAGGACCTGGATTGCTTGTAGTAGATCACCCCTCCCCCATGAAGCAGCCTGAGCTTGCTTGAGCAAGGGGGTACTGACAGCGGCAAGTTTATCCTGTATTGTTGCCAAGGAAACCCATCCTGCAGGATACTTGATTCCCAATCCAAGGATCTTTCCCTTATACCATGGCTCATATAACCTCACAGCTGGAAGAGACCTTCCAGGTCATCAAGTTGTGGGGGATGGGGGAGAAGAGAGAGGGGTGGGGCATAGAAGGGATAATAATCCCTAGCATTTACATAAGGTTTTAAAGTTTGCAAAAACATTTACACATGTTGACCCATTTGATCTTCACAACAATTCGTTGCGGTAGATGTTGTTATCAATCCTAATTTTTTAGCAGATGAGGAAATTGAGACTGACACAGGTTAAGTGACTTGGCCAGGGTCAATAGCTATATCAATTATCTGCAGCAGGATTTGAGTATGTCTTCTTGACTCCAAGTATAGCACTTTATCCAGTTTATCATCTAGCTCCCATTTGTCTAACTGGGAAAGTGAAGCAACAAGAGGGTAGAAACAATATGCTTAAATCCAGAAGACACATTAGAAGCAGGAGTCCAGAGCCCCAGCTCAACATCCTATCTCTACCCCTAACTTCCCTTACCTCCTCCCTGGAGAGATCCTAGCCCTAGAAAACCAGGTAAGAAGCACTTACCCCTGACCCTTCACTAGAGAGGGAAAGCCAGATGGTTATCCCATATTTCATGGTGGCTGTGAGAAATTTTCTAAGAGTAAACAGAATTATCCTATCCCCCTGACTGAACCCTAAGACCAAAGGCCCAACCAGTCCCATCTCCTTGGGGGAGGCATAAAAAAATAAACACTGAAGCTGGTTGCAGAAGACCTGAGTTCAAATTCTAGTCCTGCTTAGTACCTGTGTGACCTTGGACAAGTCACTTTTCATTTAGGGGGCTGAGTTATCTCATCCACAGAATGAGATTGGACTAGATGATGGCCTCTGATAATGCTTCAGGATCTAGATCTACAATTTTGCAAGGAAAAGGATTACAATTCAAGAACTGAGAAAGAGGGTTTTCAAGTTCAATTAACCTACCTGTTTCTATATTTGTGTGGGCTTTTGTTTGCACTTATAGAAAGAAAGAAAAAACTTCCTAACAATCACAGCTGTCTGAAAATTGAATAACCTATCTCATAAAGAAGTGAGCTTCCTATCATTGGAGGTGTTCAGGCAGAGGCTGGATACTACTTGCCAAGGATGTTGCAGAAAGGATCCTGGCTTAAAGTAGCTCTTTTTATGGTGGCAAAGAATTGGAAATTGATGGAATGCCCATCAACTGGAGAATGGCTGAACAGGTTGTGGTATAGGATTATGATGGAATGCTACTCTGCTATAAGAATGATGAACAGGATGGTTTCAGAAAAACATGGGAAGGCATGTGAACTGATGCAAAGTGAAGTGAGCAGAACCAGAAGAACATCATACACAGTAACAAGAATATTGTAACAATGATCAAGTGTCAAAGACTTAGATGCTCTCATCAAGACAATTCCAAAGGACTCACGATGAAAAATGCTACGCACCTCCAGAGAGAGAACTGAAAAACTCTGAGTGCAAACTAAAATATATGTGTTCACTTACTTTATTTTTCTTGCTTTTGGCGGGGGGAGATTTGCCACTTGGCTAATATGAAATGTTTTGCATTACTTCACAAGCATAATTAATATTGCTTGCTTTCTTAATGGATAAGAGAGGGTGAGAGAGAGGGAGAGAATTTGGAACTCAAATTTTTTTAATTAATATTAAAAATTTTTAAATACAATTGGGAAATGTTTAATAAAATAAATAAAAATATAATTTAAAATTAGAAAAGATTCCTGCTCAAGCAGTCATTGGACTTGATGACCTATGATACTCAGTTCTAGGTTCAGAATAAAGCTCCCTAGCTTGAGAATCAGGCAAGAAGTTCTAACTCTAATACTATTATCATGTGACCTTGAGCAAGTCTCCTCTTCTGGTTTACAGTCTCTTCCTCAGTAAAGTGAGGAGGATGGATTTCATAGTATCCCTCCCAGCTGTGGCATTCAATATTCTGTGCTCTAATATTCCATGTTTCCTTCATTTTTTAATAAATATTCCTTTGGCAAAACTCTGTCCTGATCTCGGATGACACTAAGAGGAATACGTATTTTTTCATTCTTGGATCAGAATGGGGTGGAGGGAGAGGGAGATGCCCCTCTCACTCACCCAGCTAGTGGCAAGAAAGAAAGCAGGTCACAGAGGGTCAGGTTGAGTAGAAGTGGAGACATGGGGACCTCACACCACCAACCATGGGTCCCAGCACCTAGCTTCCTGCAAAGGAGAACCAGAAAAGATTACTGGTGGGTGCAGTAGAGGTTGCCTTCCCACATCAGTCCTAATTTGCCCTGCTCCCAACCCCCATCTTCTCAACTTTTTCTCCTTCCTCCTTCCCACCACAGACTTCCTTGAATCTGTGCAGTCTCACTAGGGCCTTGGGAGAGCAAGGGAACAGATCTCCTGAAAGAAGCATTGATATGGGACCATGCAGGGCAGCTATAGGACCTACCAGGGAAGGGCCTTATGGTTCTGTAAGAAAGGGAGAAGAGAAGGCTAGGGAGAGGGGGAGGGAGGCTAAAGTGCTGGAAATGGGGAAACTAACCACTCAAGCACCTAGTTAACTCGGAGACCAGGAATATTTCTCAGGAGAGGTTGGCACAAATGGTGTAGATGAGTGAAAAGTGAACAGTTGCCTTCATCCTATTCCTTGAATGAAGAAAGCTTCCCCCAACTTCCTATACCCAGACCTTTGAGTCTGTTTAAGAGAGAAGAGGTAATGGAGGAGATTAACTTCTGGAATGGAGGCTCAAAGGAAAGCCTTCCCTTTTAGAGACATGCTCCTGTCCCCACTACCATCAATAAAAGGGGAGCCCAGTCATTTTTCTACATCAGGCTCACCCTGACCCAGCAGAACCTAGAAGGGAGGAGAGGGTTTGAAACAAGCAAAAGCTGAAAGGTGCGGGGGAGGGGTGGGGGAGTCTGTGTATTTTTACATCAAATGAGATGCAAATGAGATGCAAATAACATTCAGATCACCTTTTTAAAATGTCAACAGCTCAGGCACTTTTGTAATGGGGCAGCCACACTGGGAAATGACTCTTTCCAAGCCCCAGCCCAGATGTCACTGGCCTTGACAGCCTCCTATCCCTCAACTCAGAAACTAGGGGGCCAACTGCCCCTTTTGCCCTGACCACCCCTTATAGGTATATGAAGAACCAGGGAGGCCTTTGACCCTGGTGATGGAGGGGTCTAGTGATAGAGAGATTTGAGGATGGAGCTATCTAATTCTGGTATAATCCTCCAGCCTTGCTTTCGGCTACATTCTTCCCTCCACAATGGAGGGACAGGAGAGTAGGCCAACGAACAAAACACCAAAATCCCACAGAAGTTAATAGCTTCCCTCCATACTAGCTTGGAGGTAGGGCAGAGAGGAGATAGTATTCACAAACTATCAACTGTCAGGGAGAAAAACCCAGGGAAACGGGAGTCCAAGAGAACTAACCACAAGCCATAAGGCTGTTGGGAAGGGGACCATCCATCCCAAGGACTCATAGGATCGAAGAACATGGAAACCAGAAGAGAATTCCTCAACTAATTAGCCCAGAGAAGGGAAGGAACCTGCCCAAGGCAACCTGTGTTAAGTATTAGAGCCAAAATTAAATCCAAGTCATCCAACCCCAAATCCAGATTCTTTCCACTATATGATTATTTGATTGGCTCCTGGATTTTCTCTTTATACTCCATAAATAAAAAGGCAGCTTGGCAAAAGGGAAGAGAGCCAGTCTCAGAGTCAGGAAGACCTGGGTTCCAATGAGGCCTCTTCACATTGCTAGTAAATAAATTCTTAAATAACAATGATGGCTTCTCCATATCAGCAAGTGCTGTCTATTCACAACCTCCTTGCCAACCCACAGAGCCAGCCCCACAGCACTCATCTTACCATCCCTTCCCCTTTGGGTTTCCTCCAGACTACTATAAGAGCCTCCTAACTGGACTCCCTACTTCTTGCCTCTTCCCGATCCTGTACAGATCATTCAATTACCCTTTCTAATGCACACATCTAATCATGCCATTACTTTTCTCAAAAACTCTCAGTGGGTTCTTATTACATATATAACCTCCTCTGCCTGTCATTCAAGGCTTTCTATAGTCTGGTACCCACATCTCCAACATTCTTTTCTATAAACCAACCCTCCAGGCCAGTAAATCCTCTCTTTAGGGTTCCTTGTTTACTCATAGGATTATAGATGTAGAGCTAGAAAGGCCCTTTGTGACCATTTGGTCTATCTGTCTCATTTTACAGATACGGAAACTGAGGCCCACAGAGAATAATTAACTTGACTTAGATCTCATCAGAGGTAGGATTTGAACCCAGATCCTCTGACTCCAGAGGCAGACCTCTCTCCACTACACTACAGTGCTTCAAACCACCATCATAGCTGTGCATATCCTACCCATCCTTCAAGGCCCAGGTCATGTACCTCCAAGGGAGGTTTCCCCAACTACTCCAGCCCACACTGATTTCTCCCTTCTCTGAAACTCTACAGTGTTTACTTAGAATTTGTAATACACACACACACACACACACACACACACACACACATATCCATCTAGCAATTAGATTCTGTCCTGTTTTCTCCTTAATTGTTTCCTGTGTGTGAATCTCATCTCCCCAACCAGAGTGGGAACTCCCAGAGGGCAGAAGGGGGTGAGAGAAAAAAGGAAAAGGAAAAAATGGGGAAGAAAAGAAGGGAAAAGGAAAAGGAAAGAGACAGAGAGGAAGACAGAGAGACAGAGAGAGAGAGAGCAGGAAGAGTGGGGGAAAGGGAAAGGAGATAGGAAAGAGTGAAGAAGAGAGGGAAAGAAAGGAAAGATGGGAAAAAGAAGAAAGGGCTAGGGCCAGGTCATGTTTTGGCTGGTCTCCCTCACGGCACCTAGCATAAGGCTGGACACCAGGTTGAGAGGAAGGTGACTTGCTGCTTGCCAGATTAACTTATTCCTCATCATCCTTATTCGTGATCCCAGCTGGGAAAATAGCAATATCCTCCATCTCTGAAGCCAAAGCAGAGTCAGTCCCACGTCCCGTCCCCTCCCCTCCCCTCCTCTCCCCACCCCCAGCTTCTGCTCCCACCTGCTGAGGCTTTAGCAACCACTGTACAGGGAGCAATAATTGGTGAGATAGAGGAGGAAACCACTCAGCAGGGCCAGAGTCAGATTGAGCTCTGGGGAACAGAGCCCAGCAAAGCAGCCAACAACAGAGAGCTCTCTGATCAGAGGCAAAGAGAAGAGGCAGTCCAGGCTGAACCACAGAAGAGGGGGAGAGTGGAGAGGAGAGGGGGAAAGGAGAAATAAGGGGAAGAGAAGAGAGAAGGGAGGAAAGGACTGGAAGGGAGAAGAGAGAAGGGGGTGGAAAGGGACATGAGAAAGGGGAGAGAAAAGGGGAAAGGAGAATAGGAAAGAAAAGTGAATGAAGGGAAGAAAGGAGAAAAGGCTAAGAGGAGAGGGGGAAAGGAGAAATAAGGGGAAGAGAGGAGAGAAGGGAAGAGGGGAGAAGGGGAAAAGGACAAGGGGTGGGGGAAATTAGAAAAGGTAACAGAGAGTGGAAGGGGAGAATGAAGAAAGCAGAAGACAAGGCGGTGGCATATAGAGGGGCATTGGCAAGTAGTACTCTTCAGAAACAGGCAGGGAAGGTTAGAGGAGGACAAAGGGTGGGGGGAAGTGGAGGAATACGAGGCAGGGAAATATATTCAGAAAGAAGGGAGAGGAGTAGAGAGGAAGGAAGGAAGGATACAGAGAGAATAAGCATTCAGATGAGGTGAAGGAAGTGGAAAGGGGCAAAAAGAAGAAGGGGAAAGTGAGACTGGGAAGGAAGAGGAGGACTCCTGAGTTCCCTTTGATTCCCTCGGTCCTGTCCCACTCTGCTCTCCACAGAAGGCCTGAGAATCTGAGCTCTAGTCAGGGGTCAAGGTGATATGACAGAGACAGAACCCTCCAGAGGTCCTCATATCCATCCCTCTGTTTCTGAGCAGGACTGAGCTCAGCTCTGCCTTGTGTCCCACATCTCCACCCCCACCCACCATACCCTATACCTGCACCAGAGCAGGAAAGGAGTTGATGGAACTAGAGAGACATCCCCACCCCCCAGGAGATGGAAGAGCTCTCCATGCCTGGCCTCTTCGAGCCAGCAGAAGCTAAAGCTTGATAAGATGCTAGAGCCCTGCCCATGGAGAGATGGGTAAGAGAGGCTGGGGGTTCTGTTCAGAGAAGCTAGAAATCAGTTCCAGCAGCAGAAACATCTGAGAGCCCCCACACCTCTCCCAAGGGGATGGAGTAGAGAGAGGATAGAAACTCGCCTCTTAACCCCTTAGCTTTAACAGCTATCCCTAAATTAAGAGTATTTAAATGATATGTAGAAAGGAATGTGTGCATCTGCAGTTACTGTGAGAGCCAGGAGACAGGCCAAAACCAAACTGCAGTCTCCCGATTACAGCAGTTTCTCATGGAAAAGTCACAAAGAGGGTCACAGGAAAGACACACATCCCTCTTCCCGCCCCATCCTCCCTTTTCCCTTTGTCTCCTCTACCCTCACCTTTCTCACATTCACCTACTGCCTTGCCCCAAGGTCAGTAGGGTCAGACCACACCTTCCCGGTCCAGTCCCTAGCCCATCCCCTCACACAACAGGCTGCTCAGAGTCAGCTGGAGATTCTGACCACTAGAGGCAGGTCCAGAGGAAGAGAGGGCTATGCTCCCCAGGGCTTCCCTCACCATAAGTGCTAGGCAGAGACAGGCAGAAATGCTGCATGCATACATGTATATGCTTAATCACAAACAGAGCAAGACACCATGAGGTCTAAAGCAAAAAGACAGCTGGTGGTTCCTACATGATCATTCAAGTACACTCATACAGACAGACAGACACATATCCAGGTGCACATGGTCATGGTCACCCACACGTATGCATAGCTCAGGCACACAACAAAATCAGGACTGAGGCCTGAATCCTGCCTCCTTCCTTCCCCTCCCCTGCACCCCCACCTTTCCTGTAGCCCGAATGAGGCCCAGGTGAGGGTAGTCGGGTCCCTGAGGCTATCCCAAGAAGGCTCTGCCTGTCACTGGTCTGTGATAGATGGAATTAATCTGGAGCTGAGAAGAGAAATAATTAAATCCTGCCAGGCCCACGCTAATGAGTGGGGGGGGGGGGGAGAGAAAGGGAGCCCTGAGGCTCAGACCAATATCCAAGAGACAAATAGGGAGAGTCCAGAACCTTAGCCCTCCTGAGAGGGAGGGAGTGAGAAAGGAAAGGAGGAAGCAAAGAAAGGGTGCAAAGGTTTTGCCCGAGGAGAAAGGATTGAGGGGTTGAGGAACATGGGTCTTTTATCTCCCCCAAAATCTTCAAATATCAACTTCAATGGGCAGGGAAGGGGTGGGGCCCCAGTTCCTCCCGGCTCTACATCCCAGGGATGAAGGGCTGAGGAGGCAGGGTCGGGGGAGTCAGTGGGGACCAGGCCGCTACCAGATTGGCTGGAAAGTGGGTCGCTTTCCTTTTGGAAAAAGAAAGAAAAGGAAGAAGTAGGTCACTCTTGGGCCCCCTCAGCTCTGGCACCACCCAAAAGCTTAGCTCTCTCTCTCTCTCTCTCTCTCTCTCTCTCTCTCTCATACAGGGTGGGGCAGGGTGGAGTGGACAGCTACTAGAGCCCCCTGCCTCTGCTTCCAGTGCCCTCCAGGGGTGTCTGTGAACCCCAAGGGAGGAGACAGGAGACAGAGGACTGCACGATTCCCTGAGCACAGGTTGAGAGGGGAGGGGTACCCCTCCCCCCACAGGTGTCCCCAAGAAGCCAGCCTCAACCAGTGTCATAACTCAGGGACCCAATGATCCCCAGGTGAGAAGGCTTCCCTCTCTAACCCCAGGCCAGACAAACTAGGGCACAAAAGAAGCAGGACCACACATACACAGAGATACCCTCCTCCCCTCACCCCTGAGAAGGCCTGATATGCTACTCTTTAGTCCCCTCCTCCACACTACTTACTGCCCAGCCCCCTCACCCACTCTTCTGCCACCCAGGCCCCTCGCCCACACTACCCACCCACCCACAGTGCTGACTCCTCTCTCTTCCCCATCTCTGCTGGCAGAGGCGTTGTTGCTATGTTACCGTGGATAGGACGGACAGACAGCAGCTCCAGCTGCTTCTTCCCCTGAGCTCCTCATGCTCTGAGTCCAGGGGGTATGAGAAGCAAAAAACAAAGGAAACACCCCCCCCCAAAAAAAGTCACTGGGTAAGGGAAAAGAGGATAAATTCTCTTGGTCATTACACAAAGAAGACATTGGAGGAACCCCAGGAGCACTTTCCTAGGGAGATACAAAGGAGACAGCCTTGGGGTGAATCCCCGGATGCTAGGTGCCATAGTTCAGCTGCCTGGGGATAGCCCAATGGATGCGGCATGTCCAATACGACCCAGTAAAGGAGGAATGATGTCTAGTGACCCTGCCATGATGATCCGCTCCGACCTCGTGCCAAGAACAAGACGTCTAATCTCTCCCAGGATTGAGCAGGATGGTCTAGGAATACAGGCTAAGTCCTGGCTCTCTTCTCCCAGTCCTTTTTATCTCTCTCACCCTTACTAAAAAGCCTGCTTTTCCAGTGCTATGAGTTGAGGGGCAGGTTGGGGGTGGGGTAGGGAAGCAGAAAAACTGACAGAGAGAAAGAGAGAGAACACTAGGTTTAGTGAGATTATTTGAGCCAGGTAGGAAGGAGCATGTATGGGCAAATCTGTTTTTATGAGTGGACACAGATGCATATGAATCAGCATGCAGGCTTATTTGAATGTACATTGTTGTAACACTCAACTGTTTGTTGTGTTACAATGTGCACATACCTATAACATATACATGTGTTACCATATGCATGAATGTTGATGTATATACATATGTATTACAGTATATGCAAACTAGTATATCTGCAGTAGCATTACATGGGTACTCCCACATGGCATCAATGGGCATCTTTATGTTAGATATGTAGTACTAGTGTGTATGTACAAGTTGTATATGTGAAGGAACATTGGCAAGTCTAACACCTCCACCCACTCCAAAAGGCTTTGAAATGCTTGGTGTCCATAATATGTTAAAATCCCAACCTCATTCACCCTTCTCAGTCACCTCTTCTCAAACCACAGGAGAGACTTGAGCCTCCAGTGGCATTGAAAGGCTAATGGAAATAGAAAGAAGGCAGGAATCCAGTCTCCTATAGCTGATGAAGACAGTAAGTATTCCAGATAAACATGCATATGTCACAAATGCACATATAGAATAGTGAGGTCACATGTATGCAAGCACATATTTACATTCCCATATACATGGATATGCCTACCGGAATCATGAAACGTTTCAGGAGTCATTTAATCCAGTTTCTGATTGGAGTTCCACTTGGACATTTGGGGGTCTCTTTTGTCCTCAGAAAAGAAGCTGAGACTGCTCCTACTTCTGTTCCTACTCCTACCTCTCCCACACCTCTCTTCAGGAAGTGCTTTTTAACCTTAACTAATCCTGCCTGAGCACACACCCTACAGTCTCCTTTAGTACCACCCAACTCCCAGGAAAAGGGAATGGCCAAAGCCAAGGCCTGGCTGGGAAGCCCCAACACTTGAGAAGACTCTGCCCCAATGATGACATTGGACCTGCCCCAACACCTTTTTTTAATTAGCTAATAAAGGGGAAACTGAAATATAGGAGGAAAGTCTAAGGTTAGGCTCTCCTATTAGCCTCTCTGCTACTCAGGAACCATGACAGGTGTGAAGGGTAATGATTTGGCTTTCCTCCCATCTTCTGCCCATTTTAAGTTCCCCTTGACCACCTCCCTGACAATTCTTGTAAGCTGTTCTCAACATTTAGACCCTTCCCACTCTCCACAAAACTATGCAAAGAGATCAAGCCAGATGTTCAGGGATTCTGGGCTCAAAGGTCAGAAATAAGAGGACAGAATCATTAGGGCCTGGGTCCTGCACAGACAGGGCATCAGATACAGGCAAAGGTCATTATACAGCCTTAGAGAACCCAGTTAGGAGGAGTAGTCAGTGAAGACCAGTTCAGTTTGAAGGTGGGGACAGTAGAGCACAAGAGTAATAGGGGGATGGGGCAGAATGGAGATGATCAAAGATCAACAAAGAAAAGACCTGAATATCACAAGGAAGAGAAAGAAGGGAAAGGGAGCAGGAAGCAGGACCCTTGAGCCTGGGTTTGTACAGGTCTTTTCCAAGCAGAGGTGGTACCAACTTGAAGGCTCATCAAAATCATTATATAACCAAGAGATGGAGAAGCAAAGCTGAGCTGTGCACACATTTCCTGCTCCATACCAACACACACACACACACACACACACACACATAGACACAGAGTTACAAATATGCACATGCACACACCACCTCCCTGATACTCACAAGATTGCCAGCACTCAGTCCCTTGAAAAAAGCACATTGTAAGGAGGGTCATTTTGATGGAGTATACCAAAATAGGGTGGGCAAAGAAAGGACCCATTGGCTAAAAGTCCAGGGCCTTAGCCCTCAAAATTCAGATATTCCATCCAGAGAAGGAAGGGACATGGATAGTAGTATAGGGCTGGGAAAGTCTGGAAACCACATACCCATCAGAGGAGTGGGGAACATAAAGATTAAGTGCATCATTTGCCCTCCTTGACAGGCATGGGCACCTATCCATCCAGAGGTAAGCCCCTACCCTCTCCCTAAGATTACCCCCCACCTCATTCAACAAACCAGAGCTCAGAGCTCAGCCCAGCCCAGAATAAATAATCCAGAAACTAGGATCCAGAGTCCAGCCTAGCCCAAAGTCTCAGAGCCTTCCAGCCCTACTGAGAGAAGGATTCATTTGAATATTTGATTGCTCTCTTGGGGAAGGGGGCTGAGCTTGCAATCACTGCTCCTACCAACTGTTCCCCTACAGACTATTTTACATGTCCTGAACTCATATCACCCAAGGACAAAAACAAGACACCAAGAAAGCGTCGGAGACAATGGGGATCCAGATACCAGAGGGAGTCCTCCTAGGGGTCTGTTTCCTAGGCCAGTAGGAGAGGCTAGAGAGGAATATGCAAAGGAGCTAAGGACTTAAGAGATGGGTCCAAGCATCCCCCTTTCCCATGCCCCCAGCATACTCCCTAGGGACCCTTTATACAGCTCTAATCCCCATCCTCTACATGTCTCCAACCCTCCCCTTATTCCTCATCCATGACTCTGAACCTCCCCAATCCATTCTAATCCTTTGGCCCCTCCTTGCCTCCAGTTTCCCCCAACTCCTTCCTCCATGACTGAACAACTTCCCACCCTCAAACTCTCTGCCTGGAAATCCTACCTCACTCCCCCTCCATAAGCCCACCTCCCTTTAGGAAGCCACCCCACCCCCCAAGTACACAGACTTGGTTGAACTCTCCTGGATAGCTGGGATTCAATCAACCCAAACCTAACTCCTGAAATACTACCTCAGAGCTCTAAAGACTAAATGATCTGCCCACCACCTCCAGAAGTAACTGGATGGGAACATCTTGGGCTCAGTGGTACCTGTCACTACCCTCCCCAACATCCTCAGTGAATGAAGCAAGAGCATGGAGCTGGGAGGAGTAGTTCTCACCCCATCCATGATCCCAGAGATTTTCCCTGGAATATATGTGAAAACTAAGAAAACCTGCTAAGGCTGCTTCCCTAGGGTCCTTCAGAGCATGATGGAGCCCTGAGTCAGAGAAGGGACCTCTCTCTCTTCCTCTCCTCCCCACCCAGGGTCAGAGAAGGGTCCCTGACTTGCCGTCACAGCAAGTAGGTCAGACAGCAGCAAGACCTCCCAGACTCCGCTCCAACTTTCAATTAGTACAGGGACAGCGGCCCTTTCAGCACCGTGGACAGCTTCCAGTCTGAACCAAGGGGCTCCTTTCAGAGCTGCTCAGGCCTGGGGAACTAACTAGAGGAAAAAGGGCACTGTTTCCTCCACCATTCAGCGCAGGAATCCGTCTTCGTCAGGGTCCTTCCCACAATCACTGGCCTCTTCCTGCCCTATCCCCTCCCAGTTAACCACATTCCTTCAACAGTCCAACCCAGCCCGGCAATTAATCCACATGAGGTCAAAAGATATAAACCGAGGAGGCTGGAAACCCGGATGCCTGGGGGCCCCTGCACGCACTCCCCTTTGCCTTCAGGAACAACTCACCCCCGCTCTTCACTCCTCAGTCCCAAGAAAAGGACAGAAATACTCACCCAGTGACAGGTGTGGGCCTGGGGTATCCTGCTTCTGCTGCCCACACCCAGCTTGGTGGCCCCCTTCGGGAGGGAGCTTTCTCCAGTCTGGGGTGGGGCGGGCAGGGCGGGGCGGGGCGGGGCGGGGCGGGGTAGGGGGGCGAGCCATGTGGCAGAGCCGAGAGAGCTCCTGAAGCCTACTAAGCCTAGAGGAGCAGCGGCAGGCGGGCAGGCGGGAGGGAGAGAGAGGGAGGAGAGAAACTGGGAGCCTGACTGGGAGGTGGGGGTGACAAGCAGGAGTGAGGGAATCCTCTCTCCATTTCACTCCACCCTACAGCCCAGGTTTCTTCATGTTTGAGTACTGGAGAGAGTTAGAAGGAGACGTCAAGACCCCAACCAGAGGCTCCCCAATAAGGTCCTTCAGAGCAAAAGAGCAGCCTAGGATCAGCTCCCGCTACCACTACCAATATTTTTGCCCCTATGTTAACCAAGCAGTCTAACAGTGATTCCAAAAAGAAACTCATGTAAGGCACCCTCTGATACAAACACATGCATAATTTTGCACATAGTTGTGGCACATGTTCTTTGACATACATGTGCCACGATAGTATATGCACATTGATAGATATGCATTCATTATAGGTATGCACACTCACTGACACATGCTCACTCTCTGGAATAATATATGTTAATGTAAGCCCTCACGTATACACTGGGACACACATATATGAACACTTCCACAAACCCAGATTTCCTAGGTGCCCCAATTGCAGAGGGTGTGGGCATCTGCAAACATTGTTCTGAGGCATATGAAACATGATCTGGTATGGACCAGCATGTGAGAACCTATGTATATGTGTACCACACATATGCATGTTCTGGCCAATAACATTATATATGTGTAGCAACCTGTCCACACAGAGCCTTCTCCACCAGCTTTCCCCTGAATCCCCAAGGGTAAGTTCTCCACATAAGAATGGGAAGAAGTCAAGCACTTCAGCCAGGATACCCCTCCACATGCTTTACTGTGCCTTCCTGAAACCCAGACTAGGGTGAGGGGCCCCACCAGGTTATCACAACAGATGAGCAAGTGTCTATGCCCACCCAGAATCTAGCAGCCTGTTACCATAACGATGGAGCGGCTGCCTCGCCTGCTCAGAATCACCAGCCACAGCCCAGGCTCTCCAGGAAGCAAAGCTGCCTCCCTCCAAACAGGGAAGGGGGAGGAGGAGAGGGAGGGAGAAGAAAAGGCAGGGTGGGGACAGCCAAAGGCTGATCAGCTGTTTTCCAATCCCTTAGAGACAGTTAGCCTTTCCAGATACAGCATGAGGGATTGAGGTTAGACTTCAGAGTAGATCATAGGATTCAGAGCTGAGGGAGACTTTAGACATCATCTAGCCCCTTTTATGGAGGAAAACACTGAAGCATCAAAAGGAAAAAGGTTTTGCCCAAGGTCATGGAGGAAGTCAGTGGCAGATACAAGACTAGAACCCATTCCCGTCTGAGTCAAGTCCAGGACTCCTCTCCCTACAAATAAAGCTGACTGACTTTTAATCCTGTATGGAATAGTGAGACTGAGCAGAGATGCCCAAGGTAGCTAAATCTGTCCGTGAGGGGAAGATTCCTCTTCCAGGGAACTGGGGGGGGAGAGAGGGGGGAGCATGGAGCACTGGAATACTTGACCCAGCCAGGTCTGAAGACAGACTTGACCACTTCTGAGTACAGTTCTTCCACAACCCTCTACACTACACACACACACACACACACACACACACACACACACACACACACACACACACACACACACCAGCCACACCCAAGGCTGAAGATTGTTACCTAAATCCCTAGAAGGCAAAGCAATGATGGACATGATGCTTCTGGCTGAGCAATTGTAATTTGCCCACTTCTGGAAACCAGGATGGAGATTAGAGACAGGTTGGATTCCTGACTTCTAATCTGCTCTGAAGTCATGCCCTTCTTCCCATCATCTATCTTTCCTTCCCTGAGCTCCTGACCTTGCCCTTCCCCCCCAGCCCCAGCTCTTTCCAGTGCTCCTCCCTGGGGGTACTTGATGTTATAAGGGCCTGGGCTGGTTTAGCTCCTTTATCCTTGATCCAATCCCATTTCGATTGGATTTTGCCAGAAGCTGGGCTGCCCATTTAGTGTCTCATTAGGCTTAGGCTGAAGGGAGAGGCTGCTGCTCTGCTTGGGCCTGGGCCAGGCTGGACTTGGAGGAAGGGTGGTACAGGGAAAGAGGGATGATTGGTACCATTGTGATCATAATCACAAAGATCTTGTGCTTACTCCAAGCCCATTCTAACAGATCCTCCCCATAGCCACAGATGCCAAGGTGATATCCCTGAAGCACAGGTCTGACAATATTGCTACCCTCCTCAATAAACTCCATCAGTTCCCTATCACCTCTAGGATCAAATACAAACTCATGTGTTTGACATTTAAAGCCTATAACAACTTGGATCTAGTCTTTTCACCCTTCTTATAGCTTATTCCCTTTCAAGAACTCTACAGTACAGACAACCTGTCCTCACTGTTCTTCACATAAATCATTCCATCTTCCATAGACTGTACCCTAATGACTGAAATGTACTCCCTCATGACCATCACATCTTAGGGTCTCTAGTTCCCTTCAAAGCTCAGTTAAATCTCTACTTCCTATGGGAAACTTTCCCTATTCCTGCCCCCATTGTTAGTTCCTCCACTCTAAAATAACTTGTATTCATTTTTATATAGTCATATTGCACATACTCATCTGTGTATACATTGTCTCTCCCTACGGAATGTAAGCTCTTTGACAGCAAGAACTGTTTCATTTTTTTGTCTGTATATTCCCAGGGCTGGCACATAGCACACACTTCATAGAAATGTTTGCCAATCAGTTGATTTGATAGCTTGGGAAGGGCCAAAAACATTATACAGAGTGTTAAGGCCTGAGAAAAGGGACTCTCAGTTGATCAGTTACACTCCCCATCTCAGATTTGATTTTACCATTTGCTCCACCAAATACGAGGAGGTTAGTTTATTGGAGATAATATGGTACCATGCATGCAAAGGAAGCTGTTTTCAGAGAACATAGATCTGATTCCTCCCTCTGCCACTAACTATCTGTATGACCTTGGACAAGTCATTTACCTTGTCTGGTGCTCATTTTGCTCATCTGTAAAATAAGAAGTTTGGACTTGATAATCTTTCAGGTCCCTTCTGGTCCTAAATCTAAGATCCCATAAGACAGAAAGGGCCCTTAGCATGTGGGTTTGTTCAAGAAGGACTCAAAAATCACCCCTTCCAGTGTCCACAATCACCCTTGTGATTAGGAAGTTTTTCTTAAAGAAGCAATTCCTTCCACTGGAAAAAATAAAGGATTTGGAGTCAAATAACCTGAGTTCAAATTCTTACTCCATTATTATTGTGAGCAAATCTGTTGTTCCCTCTCCAGGCTTCATCTCATGCCTAGTGGTTGGATAAAATGACCTCTAAAGCCCCTCCCAGCATTACATTATATGGGCTGCTATGATGTCTAACTTTGCTCCCTCATGCTGCAGGCAGCATCTCAATGTGAGTGGAGAACAGCTGTTCAGCTTTTGGCTATCTCTGTCTTCCCTTCATTCCCTTCCCCTCCCTGTTTGAAGGCATCTTTGACTGCTAAGGTCCCTTCCTAACATTCTCTGACTGAATGTGCCAGCTTCAAAGGAGGTATAGCTGATTCTGAGCATCAGTAAGCATGTAAGAGTACAGACGTGTGTGTGTGTGTCTGTTTCTCTGTGTCTGTGTGTCTATGTGTCTAGGTAAGAGGGAGTACAAGTATGCATGTGAAAATGTGAGAAAAAAAGATGAAAGGCCTCTTTCTGGGAATATGAAAAAACCTGTGCATATATGCTGCATTCATGCATGTACATATATGATTGTATATGTGCATGTGTAGTACATGTGTGTGAACTAGGTAGAAGCTTTGTCTGTGTCTCCCCAACCTGTGCCGATGTTCCTTTTAGAAACACCTGCCTAACCAGCCCCTCCCTGTTCCCATTTTTAACATTGATTCACAGCCAACTCATGAGCCTTCCCCCTCTCCTCTCCCTTCTTCTTCTCTCTCCCCTTTCCCCCTTCACTGTCTTAGGGCTCACTATTGACCTTTCTTAGGATCTCCTGGCCTTAACTAAGCATGGGAGAATAGGAAGAACCCCCCCATCCATGAGGATTTATTTGTCAGAACAGAGGATAGAACCCAGATGCTTCCTTCCATTCCCAGAGCCTCAGGTCCTGACCTTCTAAGAGTATCAGAACACAGTACCATACCCCCTGCCTTTTTATTGCCTGCCCTAGTCCCAATTATGGTCAAGAAATCACAGACTGCCAAAGCTAGAAAGGATAATCTAGTGGTTAGTCCAATCCTCTCATTTTACAAAGAAGGAAACTGAAGACCAGAGAGGAAAGGACTTGCCCACCATCACACAGTGAGTCAGTGGACAGAACCAGAGTCCCATCTGAGGAACCTTCTTGAGATTCTCTTTATTGGGCATAGGAAAGACCCTGCAGAGTTCAGAAAGAATAATCTGACTCCTTTTGGTTATTCAGAGGGTGTAGACCTGTCTATTGGAGACAGGGGACTGTACAAAATGACTACCCATTCCTGAAGAGGGGAAATTGAGAAGGTTAGGTAAGAAACCTCGGCTATGCCAGACTAAACCGGGCAGAATAATCTCAGTGAAACCATTGATATCAAAGAGACTCTGACCCACTGGGCCCAAGATCCCATCACCATTCACCCAAGGCTGGTGCCCCCTGCTCCCATATAACCCCTTCAGTCCTGTCCTGACAACAACATCATCAGTGCTCTGAAGATGGACAGGGCCCCCAGACCCTCAGTTTCTGGTCTTACACTCTTTGCTGAAGGCCAGAAAACCAAGGAGAAGAGACAAATCGATGCCTCATCCTGGCCCCCATCTTCCCTGTCCAGGGAGGAAACCCAGGCCTAGAACCTAAGAGGGGAAGGGCCAAGGTGAGCTTTCACCAACCTCTTGACAAGTAGGAGAGACCCTGAAGCGACAAGGATCCCAGGGAGCAAAGGTCCCACCTCCAAATGGCTCGGAGGGTGCAGAAGACACTGCAGGAATGACCTGAAAAGTCTAAGGCTCCCTCCCCCTCCCCCTCCTTCGGCCCCTCTCCTTAGGAAATCCCCCCGGGAAAACATTTCAGAGTGCATCTCGTTCACATTCACCAGCCTACAGAGCCACATTCACACGGACCCAGCCTCACAGACACACTCGCACGATCGCACACAGATCGAGAAAACTTCTCTCCGGGGGCCCCTCCCCCGCGGCCCCTTCGTCTTCTCTGCAGGGGAGGGGGATCCCCCAGACTGGCCCCTGCAGCCAGGGCTCCCTCCGCCCCCGAAGCGCTGAGATCCAAGTCCCCCTCCTTTCCTCCCTCCCTCTCTTGTGCGGAGGCGGGAGGAGGCGGGAGCTCAGTCTCCCCTGGAAACCGGGTCTCCGCCTGGCCCCTGGCGCCGCCGCCACGGCCACGGCCACCACGCCGCCCGCTGCCCTCCCGGGGCTTCGGAACAAGTGGAGGCTTCGGACCCCAGAGCTGGGACCGCCAGCACCCTCCTCCCGGCCTGGGCCCGGGGTCCTTCCCTCACCCCCCGCCCCGGCCGAGGTTGCAGGGATGCAGCCCCCGGTGAAGGGAGAGAACGAAAATAGGGGACCCTTCCCTTACCCCCTCCCCAGGCAAGGGAGGCCGCTGGGGGAGGGGAGCCGGGAGGGGACGGGGGCTGCAGCCGCAGCTGTCCAAGCCGGACGGGGGAGGGCACTGCGGAGGGGGTGGCAGGCGCGGCTCCGGGACCCCCCTCCCCCAGCGCCGCCTTACCTGGCCCCGGCCGCGCTGAGGCTGCAGTCCGTCAGTCTGTCCGGTCACTCGGCGGCCCGGAGGCTGCCCGGAGGCGGAGGGCTGGAAGGGATGGGGGGCAGGGCAGGCGGAGCCGGGGGGTTCAGTTCGGTGACACTGAGGCCCGGAGGCTGCCCGAAGGCAGCAAGCTGGGATAGCTTAGGGGGCCGCCAGGCCGGGGACGCGGGGAGAAAGGGTGGGGGGGTTCCGGGCACTGCGGAGCCCCCAGCAAAGGGGCCGCGCCGGCTGCGGAGCCGGAGCCTCCGAGACTGGGAGGGAGCCCGGCAAGCTGCGGAGGGTGGATTTCCCGGGAACCCGGACGGGAGGCGGGGGGGATCCCGCCCGCTCCGCCCCCGCGCAGGACGAGCCGGGGAAGGGGGGGGGAGGGCGGGGCCGGAGCAGCCAGGCTGGGGGCGGGAGTTGGAACCCAGGAGGGCTCGGGCCCCTGCTACCGCTCCGACCGCTTGTCTGGCGGGGGCGAGTGGAGATCTCTCTCTGCTCGATCCGAGGGAGCTATCCAATGTCCAAGGTTCGGGGAGGGGGGTGCTGAGACCACCCTGGGGAGCGCCCTCCAGTGCCCAGGGCTGAGCTAGGCGGAGGCGGGGGATTTCCCTGGGTAGCCTTCAGGGATGCGAATGAGACTTCGCTCCACCTCCTAGCAGCGGGGAGGGGGAAATAGGTGGGGAAGAGGGACCTCATCCTTGCATCCAGATACATAGAGAGACAGTCACAACCACACACAAGGTTGGTACGAGTTCCTGGTGTGTTGTACAAGCTCCTGGTGTGTAGACATACACACCAGTCTCCCAAGCAGACAGTGAGTGACACAGAGTCCAGTCTCATGGTCAGAGTCCTTAACACATATAGTTTCTGTCTCTGTGTCTGTCTCTGTTTCTCTCTCTATTTCTCTCTGTCTCTGTTTCTCTCTCTCTCTCTCTCTCTCTCTCTCTCTCTCTCTCTCTCTCTCTCTCTCTCTCTCTCTCTCTCTCACACACACACACACACACACACACACACACACACACACACACCACAACCTGAATAGTTTCAGAGATACAGTTTCTCACAATCCCACTTCATCAGTCACTCACACATATATGCCAAACAGCTGCAGAGACACAGGATACAAGCAGCCTGGGAGATACAGTTTCTCACAAAAGGTCACACACCAAAACCCTCCACTAAGCCTAACACATGTGGGGACACATAGAGACTGGGACACAGGCACAAACATTCCCCTACTGTCACACATCTTCACATCCATAACAGATTTGCAGACATACACTCTGTTTTCCCAACCTGTCCAGACTTTTCCCTAACTTCCTTGGCTGCCCCACCTAAAACTCTAAATATCCATCTACTGGAAGCTCTGATCCTTCTCTACCTCTCCTTTGTCCCAAAAGTTACGACTAGAGCCCCAGTACAGTGAGCCCTCCCACCATCAACTCAGCTCCTCTGCAGTGAAAGAAATTAAAGCTATATCTAATTGGGGTCCTGATCAGCCTGCCAAGAGAAATCTCACCCCATCCCTTTTCAGACCTAAGTCATACATTCAGGGGCAGGGTATGAGGAATGGGGCATGCTAGTCCCATGATAGCTAGAGAAGCTGCAGAGCTCAGACTGAGGAATGGATGGGACTGGCAGGAGGCAGGCAGGCTGCAGGAGAGCCAACTGCAGTAGCCCCTTGGAACCGCTCTTTGCTGGCCCAGAGTGATCCTGGAAGCCAGGAGAGAGCAAGTAGCGGGATGCACATAGGCCCAACAGGCTGAGGGAAGTAGGGGAGAGAAGCCACACAAGTCTGCTATCCAGCAGCCTTCCCACCCCGCTGAGAATGGGCATGGGGTAGATCTAAAGCAATCTTCCCACTACTAAAGCCCTTTTCTCCACTGCTTAGTTGGGGAGAAGAAAATTTGGGATCCCACAGCCTGAGACCTGACCTTTCCCCATCATGCACGTACATATACACACACACATGCTCACGCATATACACACATTCTATCTCCCTGAGTCAGAGAAAAGTTGCTCATTTCCCTTTTTTGAAGGAAGAAGCTAAGGCCTAGAGAGATGAAATAATCGGCCCAGGCAGCCCTTGACACCTCCCCTTTTTCTCTTTCTATGCACCACCCACCCTAGGTTGGTTCCAGAGCAGTACACAGTGGGAAAAGCATCGCATTTTGGAGTTACAGGACGAGGATTTTTGTCCCAGTTCTAGTTACTGTTTGTGTGACCTTAGGCAAGTCACTCAAATTTGGGGGGGCCTCAGTTTCTTCAGCTATAAAATAAGGAACTTGAAAAAAAGGATCTTACTGCTCCAAATCAATCCTGTGCTCTCTATGCAACAATCCCTTGCTAAAGAAACATCCTGGCCAGATAAGTCTCAGGCTTCTAAATAGGACCTGCTATGTTTGATCTTCAGGAGGGTTATTCTCCTCTTTGGGTCATTTGTATCTTCATCGTTAAAATGAAGGGAAATGACAAGCTCCCCTAGGCAGAGAATACCTAGACAGAAAATGGACCTTGGAAGTGAACTGGGAGGAGTGGGAAGGAGAGAGGCTAGAAGGATTCCTGAACCCAAGCATGCTCAGGACACAGAGTCTCATTATTGATCTAGAGCAAGAGATGAGAAAGACCCAGCTTCAAAAAGAAGTGAAACCCAGATGTAAGAACTGCCCAGTGAGCATGAATCAGGAAGACACTCACCCTCCTCCAGGGCAGGATGACAGTGAGACAGGAGAGAGGGTCCTGGGCTTGTGCTCAGGCCAGGAAGGATTCCCAGTTATTCCAGATGGTGTTTCTGGAGAGACCAGGAACCTGAGAACATGCCAACAATGACAAAAGGAGGTGGCTCAAAGGTCAGAATGGGATTTGGGACAAGGATATGGAGTCATCTTTTTCTTCCACAATCCAGGAATCAGGATAGATAGCCAAGTGGGAGGGTAAATAAGATTAGAATACAGGTCCTTTCACTCTTAGAGTTAAAAGTTAAAGTGCTGTGATCTTTCCATCACAGCCCAGCCTAAAAGCTATGGTGGGCAGGGGATGAGGACAAGTCCATTCAGTCTAGGCCACAACAGGTCAAAGGAAAGGCCATGGGGCAGGGACTGGACCAAGTTGAAAACCCAACTTAGACACATTGAAAAAAGCACTAGACTTGTAGTCAGATGACCTGGGTTTCACTTTTAGCCCTGCATTTATAAGCCCTTGCACTCTCCATCTCTTGATCATAGTTCCCCATCTATAAAATGAAAGAGCTAGGGGATGCAGTGGGTAGAGAGATAGAACTGGTCAAAAGGACTCTAGTTCAAATCCTGCCTCAGACACCTGATAAGTGTGTGGGTAAGTTACAAAACCTCCCTAAACCTCAGTTTCCTCATCTGTAAAAGGAATATAATAGTAGCACTTACCTCACAGGATTGTTGAAAGGACCAAATGAGATTATTATATGTAAATTGCTTTGCAAACCTTAAAAATGCTATATAAATGTTAGCTAATGCTATTATTAAGATGGAGATAATAATACATTACTTACTTCATAGGGTTGTTATGAGGAAGGTGCTTTGTAAACCTTAAAATGCTACAGAGAGGGAAACAACTATTAATGAAATGTAAATTGTTAAGACTACTAGGGGTACTGGGGGTGAACAGTAGGGATAAGTTCCCACTCACACACACAGCAGACCTGGTTCTGCACTGGTCTCCACTCACCTTGATGAAATTGCTTAGCAGCATAACAATTTGAGAGTGGGACACTGTTTGGGGATGAAATCAGTATAGCAGGTCACTTTGACAACTGGTGCCAGCTCCTTTAAGTATCCCATATTGCCATCACCATCACCGTTCCCCCATCTTACCCCACTCCCACCATTTTACATCTTGTACATTGTAACTCATGTCACCTATACAAAAAAGTTGAGAGGTTTGGGTAGAAGTTGTAAGTCTAGGCATGTGGTGGTGGCACAGTGAGTAGAGTGCTGAACCTGGACCCAGACAACCTGAGTCCAAATCTAGCCTTAGACACTTTCTAGCCATGTGATCCTGGGCAAGTCACTTAACCTCTATTTACCTCTGTTTCCTCAGCTATAACAAGGAGATGATAATAGCACCTACCTCTCAGACCTTTTATGAGGATCCAATGAGATATTTGTAAAAAGAGGGGAAAAAGACACTTAGCATAGTGCCTAGAACAGAGTGGGCACTATAAAAGTGCTTATTTCCTTCCCTACCACCCCTCCATCCCCAGACACCTGATGGGTATGGCCTACCACATCTCTAGAAGTGGTCCTGGCCTACATGACAAACCTACATAATACAAATACCTACATAATACTTACTAAACACTCCAAAATCTCCATTAATCCCAGCCATGGCCCTTCCTTCCCCCATCCCCACCCATGAAATAAAGACATCCACACTTTGGGCTATAATTTTTACTTCTCAGAACCCCAAATCACAGGCACTGTTCTCTTGGACTCTCTCTTGCACAGGTACCCAAATCAGGGATCCTCAGATTGGAGTGAGAAATAGGAAAATGCTGCCAAATTCCTCTTCCCTGTTCACGTCTCATCACCCCCCTCTTCACCCTATTCACCAGCCCTAGAAAAGAAGAGCTGGCCTGCATGGGACTGGGCATCCATCCCCTAGGAGGAGGAACAAGAGGCTGCTGGGACCCTGGTTCCTCTGGACCCTGGGCAGCAGCTTAGCCCCCGGCAATCCTGGCGGAAACGACGTAATGAAAAGCAGTAGACAAGAGGGTCCAGGCAACTGTTGAGACTGAGCAGGGCCAGACTGAGAGTATGCAGGACATCCAGGGTAGAAGGCACTGAACACTCACCATCTCCATTGTCAACATCATCTCCCTCTTGCCTGGCCACCCAAGGTGCTAGGATGAGGTGATAGGGTGCCAGGCAGACAGCAAACACCAACAATAGTCCCAGTACCATGGTCCGTGCCATGCGTCGATGGGATCCAGTAGCTAAAGGGCCCAGAGATGCTCCTCTTGATGTAGGGGGTACCACCAGCACCCGAGCCAAGGATACATAGGCCCCAAGGACCAACAGGAAGGAAGCAATAAAGAAGCCCACAGTGATATAGGCCATGTCCTGCCGGGCCCAGCCATGCTCGAAACAGCGGGTAGTGCCTCCTGGGCCAGGGCGAAGAGCCCGGGCGGAGACCAGGGACGGAGCAGCACAGGCCAAGCAGAGCATCCAGGTAGCAGTACAAGCAGCTTGGGCCACTCGAAGCTGGTTGAGGGGCAGGCGGGTGCCAAACCCAGGCTTGGGCCCCTGCACGGTGCAGTAACGGCTGACACTGATGAGGACCATGAAGGAGATGGCAGCATATGTGGCAGCGTAGTATGCAGCCCCAGTGATGTGGCAGATGGAGGCAGGAAAAGGCCAATGGGCCCGGCCCAAGTAGTAGGTGAGCCAGAAGGGCAGCGTGAGGGTGAAGAGGATATCCGCCACAGCCAGGTTGAGCAGGTAGAGACGCAAAGCTTGGCCTAGCCTTCCTCCACCCCTCCCAAAGACGGCCAAGGCAGCCAGGTTGGCAGGCAGGCCCAGACTCAGGGCCACTGCGTAGGCTGCTGGCACCACAATGAAGCGGGCAGGATCATCCCAAGGGCCACATCCTCGAATGCCTGCACCTGCTTCTGTGTTATTCATTGGATCCCAGGGAGAGGGGGGTGGACTGTGAGAAGAAGGGAGAATGAACTATAAGGAGAGAGGACCATCAAAAGTGGAGCCAGGAAAAGCAAACAAAAGCAAAGGGAGGGGTTATCTCCTTTGTCCCCTCCTCCCATCCCCTCCCAAGGAAACTAGTCTTCCTAAACTACTCAGCTACCTATTTTGCTTCTCCAATTTTTGCTCCCAGTTTTTTCTCTGCCCTTCCCCGCCCCCCAAAACCCCCTCTCTGACCTCCACAGGCAGCTCTTCACTACAAGCTCTCCCTGAAGAAAACCTGTGAGTCTGAGGCTAAAAAGTATAGGGCAGGGAAAGTAGAGATTGGAAAACTGAGGGGGATGAACAGTGAGTCGGTCCCTCCCATCTGTCTTGGCCAAGGGAATTCATTCCTCAGATACAAACTGTTGTGACTTCTTAAGTCTCAAGTTTGACATAGAGGGAGTGGGCAAACCCAGGGGTGATATCCATTGTCCCTCACCCCAAGGGAGGGCTTACTCCCAACTCTAGTCTGTATATTCCCTCCACATTGTACACCCATACAGTACACATATGTGCACACACTGAAATGTGTTCACAATTTAGGAACCTAAATACACATGGACACGCACAGATATACATAGATATACATGTAAATGCATATTTCTACACACAAAGAGATCTAGAAGGATGTTATCCACATGCATGGACACAACTAGGAAACAATACAGAAGTATATGGACTTCTGTTCTGAAATACACAGACACAGAATAATGCCCACATGAATACATGCACATATATGTGTATACATATAGGCTATAGTAAATTAAGTAAGCTGTATGAGAAAGAGTTAGCAAGTATGGAAATAAAGTACTCTTCAGAGAGAAGTCCCATAAATGTAACTTTCTGGTCTCAGAAAAGAGGATAGTGTCTAGGAGGGTGCTAAGGTCAGAATGGCGGCCCTTTTGTCTCTTTGGGGGATCTCAGATTCTACTGATACATTGAGTTCAACTCAATTCAATTCAATAAGCATATATGAAGCACCTACTATGTGCTAAGTACTGGGGATACAAAGACAAAGGTGAACAATCCCTGCCCTGAGCTTCAGCTTATAGACTTAAACTAGAAAAGGACCTCAGAGATCTCTCATTTGACAAGTGAGGAAACTGAGGCCTGGGGAAGTTAAGTGACTTGCCCAAGGTTATACAGATGGTATGGTAAATGGAAGGTAAATGGAAGAAGAAGACTTCAAAACCTCTGATTCTGAATCTGTTCTTCCCCTTGTTCAATGATACCTTCTCAAGTACATTACATTCGACTAGACTTCACAGGCTTTCCAAAGAAGTCAACATGCCTCTATTAAGCTCTTACTATTTGCCAGGTATGATGCCAAGCACTGGGGATTCTTTCCCTCCTTATCTCCACCTGCTGGCTTCGCTGGCTTCCTTCAAGTCACAGTTAAGAACCTACCTTTTCCAATCCTATTAATGCTAGTGCCTACCACTTTGTCAATTATTTCCCATTTATCCAATATATAGCTTGTTTGTATGTAGTTGCTTGCATGTTGTCTTCCCCACTAGACTTGTGAGCCCCTCAGGGCAAGGACTGTATCCCCTCCAACACTTAGCAAATGCCTAGTACACAGTAGGCATTTAATAATGATACTAATAGCTAACATTCATATGGCATTTACTATATGTCAGGCACTTAATTTACAATTAAGAATAACACTAATAACTAACATTTATATAGTACCTACTATGTGCCAAACACTTTACAATGAAAAATAATTAGTATTTATATAGAACCTACCATGTGCCAAGCACTTTACAATGAATAAAGCTAACATTTACACAGCACCTACCCTATGCTAAGCACTTTACAGCAATTATCTCATTTGATTCTCACTATACCCTGGGAGGCAGATGTTAATATTATTCCCACTTTATAGAGGAGGAAACTGAGATAAACAATGATTAGGTGGCTTGCCCAGGATTATACAGCTAGTAAGTGTCTGAGGCATGATCCCAACCCCAATCCATCCACTGCACCACCTGTTTATTGGGGATACAAAGATACAGTCCCTACCCTTAGGAAGCTCACATTCTTATGGGGGAAGCATGTAAATAACTATGTACAACATGCCACATACAAAATAGATGTACCATGATCTCAAAATGGAAGACACTAGCATGGTGGGGGGGGAGTGAGAAAGGCCTACAGAAAATAAGAACTGATCTGAGTGTTAAAGCAAGTCAGAGGAGTTCAAAGGCAGGAGTGAGGAGGCACAGTATTCCAGGAACTGAAGCCAGAAAAAAGTCAGGAGGCAGGGAGTGTCAAAAGGGAGGCACAGGAAGCCAGGTAGGATGATGGTCCGACCATAGGGTGTGGGGTGGAGAGAGACATATCAAATAAACTGGAAAGGTAGGAGGCTGCCGAGCAGCAGGATACACACTGTGTGGATTTGTGAATGTGCTGCCCCTTTGACTGTAATGAGCATGCACATTTGGGCCCAGGGCTTAACTCTCTCCCCTATCAGTTTTTGGCAAAAAAAAAAGAAATTTTGATACTATTTTTTAATCATGTTCACATACATGTGAGTGAAACCCATGGGTTTTATGTAGGTGTATATGAAGGCATCAATTCATATAAATCTACTTGGGAATGCACATGTGAAAGTCAAAGAGATACTTTCTCATATGTCCACAAATGCAATCATAAAAATGGCATGGGACACATCTTTGCTCAGAGACCTTAACTGAAAGACTTTTCTAACTATCTCTGGCCCTTGGTCCAGAGTTGAGGGGCTGGGAAGGGCAGGAAGAAGAGAGAGGGGAAGTTCTCAACCCTGCCTCTGCCCTTCTGGACAAGGGAAGAAATGAATATTCAAGATACCAGGGCCTCTCCCACTCCAACGCTCATGCCACCCAATACCCACTCAAGGCCCCATCTGGGTCACAATTTAAGGATTGGAATACACAGCTAGAGGACCATAGCCTTAATTCCAAGTTACAGTTTGGCGGGGAGCAACCTAGGCTATGGGGTTACAGCAAGAAGTGAGAGTACTATCTGAGGGGAAAAGAAGTCTACTCTTTTCCCCTATAACTTTGTCCAGAGGTCCAGCAGACAGAAGCCAAAGCCAGACGACTTGGATTAAGGTGGTGAAACGTTACCAAACCATAAGTCAGGAGAAGGTTATTTTACGGGACTGCCAAGACTGCAATGGCCCTCCCCACCACCACGACCTCCTCTTTCCCTTGCCATCCAGTTCCCTCCCTTACCTGCCGCTGGATCTGTTGCTCCAAGAGTTATCGTGTATGGCCCTAGGAGGTTTTAAAAGGCCTGAGTCCGAGTCCGGGTAGGACTGCCCACTTTCTCTACTTCGGACAAGGGCTAATCTGTTGGCGTAGTCCGGAAATGGGTACAACAGCTGGAGGGGGGAAGGGGTACACCTGTGGCCCTGGGGAGAAGGGGCTAGGGAGGTACGTCCAATAGTTCAATCCAGGGAAGGGATCTGGAGGCGCGGGGTGGGGGGTGGAGTGTCATAAATAGGGGGAGAAAGAGAGGAGAAGGGGAGAGTAGTAGGATAAAGAGAGTGAGCTGTCACACTAGTGAGGGAGGGGACTAGTGGAAAACACCTCGGGGGGAAAAGAATGTAAGGTAGGAGTTCTCCTACTCGGGTGGAGGGAGACAAGAAGACTGGTAAGAAATTCCCAGATTATCAGTCCCCCTTCCACTCCCCCATGAAATTTGGGAAGACTATGCCCCTCCCCGCTCTGCAAGAGCCCCCTGACCCACTCCGCCCGTCTGGCGCCCCCACATGTGACAATCCCAGACAACTGCTCCCCCGGCACCAGCTGGCCCTGACGCCCCCTCCTCCTTTTCGGTTTACCGCCCTCCTCCCCACCGCCCACCTCCCACTGGCATCTCCCACGGCCTCCGCAGCAGCTGAGACAGCTCTGACCACCAGGCTGGGGAGGTGCAAACAGCCAACCCCCTCCTTTATACACACACGCACACACACGTAAAGCTCTAATCCCTGGCAGGCCCAGAGGTTTTATTTTAAGATCTGGGGAAGGAGACAGGCTGGCTGCAGCCTCCTCTGATCCTGGGGGGCCCTAGGAGTTGCCCCTCAAGAGCTCCTAGGACTACTCCCTTGTGCCTCTGTATCGGCCTCATCACCTTCCTCCCACCCACCCACCCATGGAGGGAAAGACAGAAAACTAACACTGTAAGAACAAACAAGATTTTTATTGAACACTGAACAGGTCCTTATAAACTAGCACTTCACCTGCAATGCCCCACCCCACCAAAAAACTGAGGAATCTGTCCAGTAATGCCATATCCAAACCAGTGTGTAGGAAGTAAAGGGTTAAAAAATAATTGATCTATCCTTAAGGAAGACCCCATTCTTCCCCCTCAAAGAGTAAAGACAAGATAGAGATTGGCACTGATCCATTTCATCAATGAATTCTACACCTCCTTAAGGCACTTATCAAGGTTATAGTTATCTGTGTGTGGTCACTGACATCCCACATCCAGGGCTGAACTAAACCTGAGATTCCGAAGGTCCAGCCAACTTCTGAGTCTCTCATCGCTGAAGGGCTTGCCCATACCAAAGCTTAAATACATTTGGAGTACTGTGCTCAGTTCTAGAGGGGAGTGGGGAAAGTGTTACATTTTAGTAAAATCTAGTTACATATAGTAAAATCTGCAGAGCATCCAAAAGAGGGTGACCAAAATGCTGAGGGACCTTCAAGTTCAGACCATTTGAGGATGGGCTGAAGAAACTGGAGATGTTTGACATGGACAGGAAACGTTTCAAGGAGAACACGACCACTGTCTTCAAGATTTGAAAAGCATGGAAAAGGGAACAATGGGTAAAAGTTATAGAGGGTCAAATCTAACCTGAAAAACTTCCCAAAGATGAGGCCTGTCCCAAAGTGGAAGGAGCTATGTCTGTCAGCAGGTAGTAGGTTTCCCTTCACTTGTGCGTGTCTTTCCTCCAAGCAGAGATTCAATGACCACCTGTCAGGGATACTGCAGATTCCTTTTCAAGAATGGGTTGGGCGGGATGGCCACTGAAGTGCCTTCTGACTCTAAAATTCAGTGAAGGTTAAGACCACCTACTAAGTCCTATAGGATTGGAAGAGGAAAGATCCCACTATGCATATGTGCTAAGGCTGGCCCTATAACTCCCACTTTATTATTCACCTTTCCAACTTGAGAATCTCCCTGCTTCTATCTTGCACCTGCTCCTTCTTTGTCTTTGAATGTCCAAAGATGATTTCCATTCTCCTTCTCTAGGCTCCCTGATTTTCTCCTTTCTGATTGAAAACTTAAAGAGTTTTTAACAGAGTTTTGCCATAATATGATTCTTTGCCATTAAATGCCCCTCTTGTCATATGGGAAGGAAGCCTGAGAATTCCTTAAGTGGGAGGTTTTCAGTTCTTCAAAGTGAGTCAGTGCCCTGCTTTGCCAATGCTGAATTTCTTCATATTGAGTAGATTCAGAATAAGGGAAACTAATATGTACATGCAAACACTTACCCTTAAAAACGGAGGGTGGGGGGGAAGGAGTAGAAGGCAACCCAAGAAGCATTGAGCTAGAGAAGGCAGAGAAGCCTCTCCGACAGACAGATGAGATAATGCATTGGGGACTGGTCCCCAGGGCAGTGAAAGAATAAAGCAAACCCAGAATCAGCTAGTTCAGTGTCCAAGGTTGGATTCTTATGTAGTTGCATGTTCCAAATATGTCCTTGCCATCAAATCTACATGAGATGGAGGTCAGACCTCCAGTTCAGAGGTGCTTCTATCCCCACCTCTCCATGATCATCCAGCTCCCCATGATGACCCCGTACCTCTCTCTCCTCACTCTCCCACTACCTCTCCAACCCTTCCCTCAGCCTTGGCCTTGACTCATAACACCTGACAGACACGGGTATCCAGCAGAAGCAGGAGTCCCAGGCAAAGAAATGGGGGTGCACATGTAATCACAGACTCCTTCAGCAGCACCAAGTTGTAAACTGTACCTGGAGAAGGAAGAAATAATAACACAGAACTCAATAAGACAGCATTTGAAAAATTGGAAAACATAAATTACTTAGGAAAAAACTGCTGAGAGACTGGAAAGCAGCCTGGAAGAAATTAGGTTTAGATCAACACTCTATGCCCTATTCTACAATACATTCTAAATGTATATGTGACCTTAATACTTAAAATCACACTATAAAATAATTAGAAGAGAAGCAGGTCATATACCTCTCACAATTATGGGTAGATGCATTCTTTTTTAATTTATGTTTTTAGCTATTTCATTAAATATTTCCCAATTACCTTTTAAAAAAAATTTTAACATTCATTTTTTAAAATTCTGAGTTCTAAATTCTCTCTCTCCTATCTACCCTTCCCTCACTCATGGAACAATATGATATCAATTATGCATGTGAGGTAATGCAAAACATAATTCCATATTAGCTATGTTGCCAAAAAAAAACACAAAAAGGCAAGGAAAATAAAGTAAGTGGAAAAAAATATTTTAGTCTGCACTCAGTTCATCAGTTCTCTCTCTGAAGGTGCATAGCATTTTTCATCATGGGTCCTTTGAAACTGTCTTGGATCATTGTCTTGATCAGAGCAGCTAAGTTTTTCATAGCAGATCATCATTAAAATGCAGCTGTCATTGCTTACTTCAATTTGCATCAGTTCATGTAAGTCTTTCCAAGTTTTTCTGAAACCATCCTGCTCATCATTCTTATAGCACAATAGCATTCTATCACAATCACATATCACAATCTGTTCACTCATTCCAGAATTGATGTACGATCCTTCAATTTCCAATTCTTTGCCACCACAAAAAGAGCTGCTGTAAATATTGTTTGTACAACTAGGTCCTATTCCCTTTTCTCCAATCTCTTTGGGATACAGACCTAGTAGTGGTGTTGCTGGGTCAAAGGGTATACACAGTTTTATAGCCCTCTGTGCATAATTCCAAACTGTTCTCCAGAGTACTTATACCAGTTCACAGTTAGGAGATGTATTCTTAACCAAAGAAGAGATAAAGGCAATCATAGAAGAAAAAATAGATGATTTTGATTACTTGAAACTAAAAAGCTTCTGCACAGATAACATTAATATATTTAGGATAAGAAAAGAAGTGGTAGAATGGGAAAAAAATCTTTGTATAAAATTTCTGTGATAACATTTGGTATCCAAGACATATAAACACTTATCAGATATATACTTTATGCAAGATCAAAAGCCCTTCTCAAATAGATAAATGGTCAAAGGTTATGAACAAATAGTTCTCAAAAGAATTATGAACTATTAATAATAATATGAAAACATTCTCCAAATTACCAATAATAGGAGAATTGAAAATCAAAACAATCCTGAGATTTCACCTTATGCCTTACAAATAGGCAAAATTGACAGAAGATGGAAATAATGGATGTTGGACGGGCTGTACAATGTTGATGGAGCTGTTAATAAATATACCTACTTTGTAATCTAACTTGAAATAAGGCAAATTAATTAATTAAAATGTCCTGACCCTTTAATCCAGAAATTCCACTATCAGGTTTTGCTCAAGGGGGCCATTGACAAGAAGAAAGCCCTTCCATTTCATCGTATCTCTATGTAAACCCAAAATCTCTTAAAAGAATCATTGTTTTTTTGTGATAGCAAAGCGTTGTGTAAATAAAGTAGATGTCTATTGACTGGGGAATAGCTAAACAAACTCTGGCACATAATTGTAATGGAATGTTACTGCACCATAAGAAAAGACAAATATGATGAATACACAGGTGCATGGGAAGAGTTATGTGAACCTATGCATAAAGAAGTAAACAGAATCACCAAAAAAAAAAACCAACCAAAAGAGAATGATGCAAATTTGCTTTTTTGCATCAGTGATGCAAAATTATAAAGAACAAGCATGGCTTCAAAGAAGATACAGGAGAAGACATTCCCATTCCATGCCTTTGCAGAAGTACCAATGTACCACAGGTGGAGTACATTGTGAATATTTCCAGATTTGTTCAATGTATTGATCAGTTTTGCTGAATTTTTTTCTCTTCTTTTTCTAATCCTTTTTTTGGTCTTTAAAAATATTGTTATATATGGGGTGACTCTCTGGGAGGGAAAAAAGGAGAAATGCTGGGGGAAATTTGGGTGAGTAAAAGTCAAGTCAACAAGCCCTGTGCCAAGCATTCTTAATAAGCAATGGGAAGGGGCAAAGTACCAAAACAGTAGTCTCTGGTCTCAGGTACAGAAACAGTAGCTCACATTTACAAATCATATTCACAATTTACCTAGAGTCTCATAAAAGCTCAGGGAAGAAAGTAGTGAGACGATTGTTCTCATTTTATAGATAATAAACCTGAGGAGAGTGAGAGACTTGCCCAAGGTCACATAGCCACTCAATGACAGAGTGGCTATGACAGGTTTTTCTGACCCTTTGTCCAGTGATCTAATTTACCCCCTACCAAATCTGTCTCTCAAAAACAGTACTAAGGAGGACCACAGTCAGGGGTCTGGGGAGGAAAAAGAGTCACAAAAAGTCCCTGGTCCTTCTCCCTCCTGAGCCAGGAGACAATCAGAGGAGTAAAGTTGGAGGGACAGAGGAAGATCTGGGAGTTTCCGGAGACCTGGTCTGTGTCAGAGGGCTGACACAAAAAAATAAATAAGCTTTATAATCGATATAATATTACTACTTGCCTTCTCAATAGGTGAATGAGAGGCAGGAGGGAGGGAGAGAATTCAAAACTCAAAACAAAATTGTAAATGAATGTTAAAAATAAATAAATGGGGGAGACACAAAAATAAAAGAATGTAGCCATAGCTGTAAATTATAGGAACCTCAGCCTAGATCTGGGCTTCTTAACCATTTTTGTGTTCTTGACCCCTTGGACAGTCTGGTGAAGCTTACAGAACCCTTCCCAGAATATTTTTCAATGCATAAAATACATAGGATTACAGAGGAAATTATTATAATAATATAATATTACATTATATCAGTACAATACTATAATATAATTATAATATAATCAATATAATAATTATATTGAACTACAGTTATCAGAATATTTAAACAACATGCCATCTTGGGGAGGGGGGAGGAGGGGAAGAAAATTTTAAATTTATGGAAGTGAATGTTAAAAACTGGAGATAAAAAAATTAACTAGTAAAAAAAGAATATTTAAACACACAAATTCATAAACTTCAGGTTGAGAACTCCTGACCTAAACCCTAGAAGGTTTAGAGTGAGGGAGACAGGAAAGGTCATTCCAAAAGCTAAGGGAAAACACACACACACACACACACACACACATCCCTTTCCCAGGTTCTCAAAAAGGACGGGTTCCTCAAATGTTGACTATTGTTCCTGCATACAACTGAGAAATAAGAAATACAGGTAATGGGGTGCAGAAATTTATCTTGCCCTACAGGACAAAAGAGAAGATGGGGATAAGGGAAGGAAGGGATGTTAGAAGGGAGGGCAGACTGGTCGAAGGGGTAATCAGAATGCTCAGTGTTTTGGGGTGGGGGAGGGGAGAGATGGAGAGAAAATTTGGAACTCAAAATTTTGTGGAAATGAATGTTGAAAACTTAAAATTTATTAATAATTTTAAAAAATGATATAGATGTGAGTAAAAAAAAAAAAAGGACAGGTTCCTGACCCTGGGGAATGGAGGGAGGAAGAAGAGCCTAGTGCCTATCACCCAGCCCCAGGCTTGGGCCACAGGCCCAACCAAACTTCAGCCCTAGCCCCAGCTTACCTATCATAAGCAAGGTGAGCAAAATGCCGCTGAGCTCCTGTAGCAAGGGCGGTCCCGTGGCCAATAGGAGACCAGACACAAGTTCGACCCAGCCCACTATAATCAGAAGGTCCACAGGATCTGGATTGTAGCCCATGGCCTTCAAATGTAACACTTCAGCAAACTGCTCCATTTGAGCCTTCTAGAAGAGAGAAGGAATGACCATCAATAGTCAATGAGGATGCACTGAGAGCCCTGGCTAAGAGAATCCTGGGAGTCCATTGGGGCTGCTTGCCATGGATGGGAAAATGAGAGAGGAAGAGAGGAAAAAGCCCTCCATGTTTCTGTGATCCGAGTGTCTTTCTCATCTGTGGAAATGGGTACTACAAGGATGAATAAAAGAATAAAAAAGCACTGTGCTAAGCACTGGGGATATAAATAGAGAGACAAGGCAGTCCCTGTCCTCAAGAAGCTCACATTCTAACTGGTGAAACAAGAGGGACAACACAGAGGTTTCAGTTACACATCAGATGGCTTTAAAAGTCTCATAGATCTTAGGATGCAGCAGCAAAGCACACAGTAATTCACCCTCTTCAAAATCATTTCCATTGATTAAGCCATACCCATTTCTGACACTGAGACATTTGACAGTGCCAACAACTACTATTACAGCCTTTTCTCACATTTACGTAGCACTTTAAGGTTTACAATATGTATTCCTATCGGGTTCTGAATTGGTCATCTGCTTCTACCTCAAATCAGAGTTGGAGGGGACCTCAGAGGACATGCAGTTTTAATTCATACCTGAATAGGAATCCCTTTTACTGTGTCTCTAACACAGTATCCAGCATCTGCTCAAACAAGTCCAAGGACGCTGGAGAAAAGTGCTACTCCAGAGGCAGGCTGTTCCACTGTTGGACATTTCTGATGGTTTAAAAGTGCCACTTTATTTGAAACTGAAATCTCCCTTCCTCTCAACTTGCCCCCTTTCTTCTAGTTTTGCCCTATGGAGTCGAGTATAGCAATCTATCAGTCAGCAAATACTTACTAGGTACCAGACACTGTGCTAAGTAAGCCAAAAAAAAAAAAAAAATTAGTTTCTGCCTTCAAAGGTCTTCATTGTATCAGGGAAGACAAGTCAAATCTCATTCCCACCACAGTCCTCCTAATACCTGAAGATAGCTATCATGTCCCCCTTCCCTGAGCCAGAACTATATTTTTTTCCTTATCTCCCTATTGGTCTCTTCTCCAGAATAAACACCCCAGTTCATTCAATTGATTCTCATGGGACACACTCATCAGGTCTCTCCAGGGCTCCCTCCTCTATATAAACTCCAATTTATCAAAAGTTCCTCCTAAAATGGAAAATGAAATACTAACTATCATTATTATTAACCAAAGTTTCCGTAAGTCTGTAGAATTGGCCTTGAAGTTAGGGTTCAAACCCCACCTCTGATTTATAATGGCTGTGTGACTGACTGTGAACAAGACACTCATCCAGTGCCCCCAAGTAACTCTCTCTAATACAGTGGAACAGACTGTAGACAGACTGTAGAATTATTACTGATTTGAATTGGCTAAGGGATTTCCTCTTTGGGAATTTTCTACATCAAAGAAAACAAGTTTAGGCCAAAAAAATTTTAATAGAGTTATTTCTTTTTGCCTACCATGTCACCTTGTTGACTTATATTGAGCTTACACTTCTAAAAGTCTCAGGTCTGCTTCATATTCATTACCTAATTAAGCTAGATCTCTCCTACCCTAAATTTGTACTTGTTCAATTCACTTTAAAAAAAAAATGTGTGCCAGATTTTATAATCCTATTAAATTTTATCTCATGGATTCAAGTCTTTCACAGTCTTTCTGGATCCCAATTCTACAATTCAAAACATTAGTTCTCCCATCAAACTCCATGACATCTGTAGATACAACTGACCATGTCATCGCTGTCCTCATCTACCATGGCTAGCACAGGGCTGATGACAGAGCCCTTCTGTTACCCTGCTATTAAGGAATTCTTTCTAGTTGGGTCTGCACTGAGCCTATGAAATTACGAAGTCAGGAAGCAGTTTGGTATAGCATGCAGTTCTCACTGGATACTGGCCAACATAGCATCAATGGATAAGGTTTCATGATGATTATAGCTAATAATAAGTGCAATCTTGGGATTACAACTAACATAATAGGATAAAGGCTAAGGTTTGCAAAGCTCATTATATAACATCATCTCATTCGGTCCTCACAAAAATCCTGGGAGGTAGCTATGATTATCCCCATTTTATGATGAGAAAAACTGAGGCAAGATGAGGAAGATAAGGAAACTGAGCGAGATAGAGTTTAAATGACTAGCTCGGAAGCATACAGTTAATAAGTGTCTGACACTGAATATGAACCCAGACCTTCTTGACTCCAGGTCCAGCACTCTATCCACCCTACCGCCTAACTGCCTATCATGATGATCACAATGATCATGAAGAAGAAAAT